>ML776804.1:1312161-1333818 GCA_009831015.1 Picea engelmannii
CTCTTGCTTTGGCCCATCTAGTCAGGTATTCTATTGCAGTGATAATATACCTTGCTCCTATGTGCTTTCCTGGTGGGTTGATAGGTCCCACGAAGTCAATGGCCCATTTTTCAAATTCTTGTAGGGTCATCTGTGGTGATAATGGCATCTCATCTCTTTGGGATGATTTTCCAACTCACTAGCATACATCGCATGCTCAGGTATATTCTTTAGCATCTTTGTGTAATGTAGGCCACCAAAGGCCAGCTCACAGAACCTTCTGCATAGTTGCTTTGCCTGCGTAATGTCCTCCTGCGATGCCTTCATGAGCTTCTGTGAGGATCATCAGGCACTCTATTTCCATAATGCATCTTCTTAGTATCTCATCAGGTCCCATTTTATATAGCTGACCAACTATTAGTGAAAAATCTGCAACAAGCACCACTAGCTGTTTTTCTGGGAGATTGTATACTCACTCAGAGCCATTCTTGTTGATAGGAACTGGACTATGTCTGCGAAGTGGTCATCAATATTTCTAATGGTGAGAAATTGTGCATACGGTAATGTATCCTCCAGACTGGTAGGTTCTTCGCCATGTTCCAACCTCGACAAGTGGTTCGGGCCCTTGTTCATTTTTCCTGGCTTAACTATGATCTCAAAATCATACTCTTGAAATAGCAGAAGCCATATGTAGATTCTCCCCCCCAACACTGGCTTGTTTCCTAGTTACTTCAATGCGGAGTGATCAGTAAACATTTTAAAGTGTCCTCCCAACAAATAGTGGTGAAATTTCTACAATGCATACACCATGGCTAGTCCCTCTCTTTCTGTAGTGGTGTAATTAACTTCAGCTGTGGACAACTTCCTGCTGGAAAATGCTAATGGATGATCAATGTCCCCTTCTCCGAGTTGTGCCAGTACATATCCTAATGCAATGGAAGACACATCAACGTGCACATGAAATTCCTTGCTCCAGTCTGGAAAGACTAGAATAGGCACAGTTACCATCTTTTGTTTCAGTGTGTCGAAGCTCTGCTGGCATTCTTTTTTCCAATGGAACTGACAATATTTCTTTAATAACTTCTCCATTGGCGTAGTAATCTGATCATATCCTTTGATAAATTTCCTGTAATAGCCAGTATGTCCTAGTGTAGTGCGCAATTATTTGATTGAAGTAGGTGGTGGCAAATCAACTATAATTGCAATCTTGGATGGATCCACCAAAAATCCTTGCTTGCATACAATATGACCTAATAATACTCCAAATGGTGAGAAGAAGATGCATTTCTTCAAATTTAAAGAAATTTGACATTGTCTGCATTTATCCAACATTAGCCTTAGACATTCAATATGATTTTTCAACAAACTAAAAACAGTCCAGTCATCAAAATATGCTTCTAAAAACTTATGCAAAAATTCTTTGAATGCTTCAACCACCACCCTGGAAAATATGGCTAGGGAATTCTTCAATCCAAATGGAATTACTATATATTGGTAGGATCCCCACTCTGTGGAAAATGTAGTCTTATGGCGGTCTGCCTTAGCGATGCGGATCTGATGGTATCTTGAAAACCCATCTGTAAAAGAATATACTTCTTGGCCTCCCATGTTATCCAACACTTCGTTTGTGAATGGTGTAGGGAAGGGATCATGTAGACAAGCATCATTCAGCTTCCTGAGATCTATGCAAATCCTGATCTCATTTGTCTTCTTATCTTGCACTACCATGGGTCTAATCCACTCTAATTCCTTGACAGGTTCAATAATTCCTACTTCCAACATTATGTTGAGGCCAGTCTCCACTTTTTCCTTATATTTCAGTTTCAATTTGTAGGGTCTTTTCTTGACTAGATTCACATATGGTTTCAGAGGTATTCTCATCTCTCCCATAGGTCCTTTGATACCCTTCATATCAGTGAACTTGGTTGGGAACAAGTCTCGATACTCATGCAATAACTCTGTGATTTTTTCAATGGTAGTAACGTCCCAGTAATCTCTGACATTGGCAAGATTTGGTGTCTCCTCTGTCCCAATATTGACTTTCTTTATCTTTATTGGCTATCCAGTGAATGGCAGTTCAACTCATGGTCCTTCCACATCTCTCTGGCCTTCTGTTTATGCGATATTCACCTTCCTTGGATCATCATCTTCGTCGGCATTAATGTTGTAACATATCTACAGTTTCTGGAGGGGCGCATTCCATTCATACTCTTCTTGCTCCAAAGGGAGGCCAGATGCCTCCTTAAATACTTTATGTCTCACCATTTGTAGTGCTTGATCTACTGAAGGAAATTCACTTTCAAACAAAAAGGTGGTTATAAAATTATGGATCATACCTTCCCATTCTGAAGTGATGAGGCACAACTCTGCTTGAAGGTACTGGTTAATCAGGGTGGTATCCAACGTATTGACGAATCTGTGTACCCATTGTTCTCTAGGAATGTCACTCTAGGCCTCTTTGCAGCTGTGTACGTGGTCCTTTGGGCAGCTTCAACCCGTGTATCTTACTTCGCGGCCTCCTACTTGTGCTGAAAACCACGTTGTCATCATAGTTCAACATTGTGTCCAGTCTGTGATGTTTCCCTTGTGTGTTCCCCACCATTTTTTTGGTGTGTCTTTCATGACCTCATCCATTTCCAACAACCTCTATTGTGTTGGTACGCTTGTCTCAAATTCTAATAAGAAGTCCTCTAAAGGGTTCAACCCATAAAATGTGGGTAGTTTACTCACTATTGTGTCGATCCAGCGAACTTCTCTGGTTAGCCTAGCATATTTTCTTGTAGATACTTCGTACATCTGGTTCTGCCAATTCTCCAACGCTTCTTTTAAGTCAGATGAACATGTGTTGTCACTTCACCAGCTCAGATTCCTGTCAACTATAGGGTTGATATAATCCTATTGTCTGGCTGTTAATTTGTAGATGTTTTCTAGTTCAAGTGTGTGGTCTTCTTCCCTGATAGGCTTTGTATATCATGGACCCTCATCTGGATCTAAAGGTGCAATGACCCTAACGCCAGCTTTCTCAAATGTCATGCGTCTTTTCTTTAGATCAACAACAGTAGAATTATCGAAGGCCCAATCAATTCCTAACAATGCAGGGTAAGGGAAACTGTCATCAACAATTTTGGTGCAGACCCCGACCCTCAGGCCAAGATCCCTGGAGGATCATTCTAAAATTCCCTTGAGCCGAAGTTCCTCCTTTGATTCTCGCTGGAACCTCCAACGAATCCACATGTCCTTTGTAAAAACTTGCCCTATGTAACTTGACACCAAGCGCAAGATTTTCCTTGTCCAAGCGACCACGACCTTGTCTTAGTGCAAGCGTCTTTTGCAACTCACGTATTCGTGGGTTGAAGACTCTCGACTTTTCTTCACCAAATGCCGATACCCAAGATGCAATAGGGTATGGCTCTTATTTTTTAGCGCCCTCCATGCGTAACCACCGTCTAGGGATAAGTACTAGCACCTCTTCGCAACTCATGACCTCACTTGTTGGAGTGTTGAACTTTGGCACTCTCCATTTGAGAAACTCCGAGAGGTGATGGTTGAATTCCCTTTTCACACTTCTCACAACTCACAATCTTGTGAGTTGGAGTGTTGAGCCTTCGTGCTCCTCCTTTGCGAAAACTCGAGAGGCGATGGGCCAACTGTGGGTTGACTCCTTAAATGCGGCGAATATATGCCACCTATCACCGCTTACGCATTTCTTTGGGCATTAGTTGTTCATGCCACCTGTCAACCTTGCGGCCCCCACTTGACGGTTGTGTCACACATTCACATGAGCTCTCAGCCCTCGGCACGTCGCGATCTTGCACATTGAAAAGAACCTCTTTCAACCCCTGAGTCTCTGATACACAATAGCTCTGCGGGATTCTGATCCAACGGTTCTCCCGTAGATTGGATCCAACGTTTTGGATCTCTTCCTCCCTTCTCGCAACTCAGGACTTCACGACTCCAAGAGTTTGGTCTTCCACCTCCAAACTCACAAACTCCGAGTTCGAAAAATGATCCAACGACCTAAACTAACCATGATCGACGGTCCTCGTTGATTCTGGATCCTAAGGTGATGAGTTTTCCTACCTCTAACCACCCTGCAACTTCTCTGGATCCTACGGTCCGTGCAACTTCGCGAGTTCTCCATGGAGAATTCCAACCGTTGAAATTCTTCCTCAAGAATCTCTGTGAAACGAGACAATGTTCTTTCCCCGACACTTAACCTTCTACACAATAATTCAACTCCTCATCTCCCTTTGAATACTTCAAAGGTGTTGACCTTCCTGAGCTTTAAATTGTAAACTCGAGTCTCTAAAGGAATCCCGCATGCACTCCTTGTGGAAATCTTTCAAATACTTCAAAGTACTTGGTTCTTAGACTCTGTGCACCTTCTGCAACAACAATCCCTTACCTTTCAACCTTAGTTGATAAGTTTAAGGCCTCAACTAGCCTGCGCACACCTTGCAAGACTCCTGTGCTTCACTTGCACCTTTGCTGGAATGAGAACAACGGTATCTCTCCTGAGATTTTCTGAGATAAACTTAGAAACCTTGTCAACGCACACCTTGCATACGTTTCACTGCACTCCTTGCAGGAACTTCTCTCACTTAGGAAGAGAAACAATTGAAACTCATTCTCTCTTTCTCTCAGACTTCAAACATTCAACATGAAATCATACATACACATAGTATTAAAGCAAATGCATAACAGAGAGAATAAACAACCATAAGCATACCATTCACCATGTATAAACAGAAAACATCATAACACCATGAAATCTGATTCAAAGCTTCATATATTAATTCAAAGCTCCTGTAAATGGATTCTTCCTTTCAACTCTCTGCTACAACTCTCTTCTTCTACTCTCTGCTAATGATACAACAACTACTATGATACAAAGGCGAGGGTGTCTATATTCGTTCTCCCTCCTACGCTCTAACTGTATAATCTATGAATTCAAATCTACCTACTTTCATTAACTGGGCTTAAATGCCTTTTACATTTACAAATGAGAGAAAATCTCTCACAATCTGTTTACAACAGCCAGATATAAATGCAAGTACACTTCTAGCTACTACATTAATATCCACTTCTTAATCTTTCAAAAATAGTTCAAAACGTGAAAAATGTGCTGGCACTTTTCCCAGCTAGCTTTCACATCCATGCTTGCTTGGCTGGATGCTTACGATGCTCTTGCATCATACTCCCTTGCTTGAAAATTTTCATGAACTCTTGTTCATGAGATCTTGCACGGTCTGTCCATGCTTCTGAATTTCTACTTCATCTTCCCAACTGGCATCTTCAACTAGATGTCCTTTCCACTTGACCAAGTATTCAAAATACTCTTTTCTCCTGGTCTTCCTGTTGACCCTCTTGTCAATTATAATTTCCATCTGTGGCTTTTCAGCTACAGGCATTTGTTTGGTCCATTGAACTTCTTTTTGTTTCTCCTCTACTACTGCTTCTTCAGCCCTATAAGGGTGCAAATCCACAATATTGAATATCGTTGAAATTCCGATCCCATCGGGTAATTCAATCTCATATGCATTTGCCCAAAATTTCCTTATGACCTTGGAGGGTCCAATCTTTTTCATCTTCAACTTATTATATGTTCCCCTTGGGAACCTCTCCTTCCTCAGATGTGAAAGAATCAGATCACTAACTTCAAATTGAAGTTCTCACCTGTGTTGATCTTCTCTGCACTTGTATTCTTGGCTCGAACTCTGCAATCGCTCCTTAACTCAGCTGTGAAGCTCCTTCATTGCTTCTGCAAAGTCCTCTCCACTAGCACTTCTGAATTTAGTTTGTTCCACATCTCTCAATTCAGAAACTCCCCTTGGCTACATTCCATATACAATCTGGAATGGAATCTTCCCTATTCTTCTGTTGAGTGAATCATTGTAAGCAAATTCCACCTGAGGCAAAATATGATCCCACTGATTGTGGTGTTCAGCCACTAGGCTCCTTAACAAATATCCCAAGCTTTTGTTTATGACCTCTATCTGTCCATCCATCTGAGGATGATATGCTGAGATAAATGACAAACTTGTCCCCATATTCTTCCATAAGGTCCTCTAGAAATGTCCTACGAACTTGGTATCTCGATCAGAAAAAATACTCCCTGGCAAACCGTGAAGTCTGACGACTTCTTTGAAAAACAGGTTTGCAATATGAGTTGTGTCACTGGTTTTCTGGCATGGTATGAAATGCGCCATCTTGGAAAATATGTCGAATAATACAAATATTGAATCATATCCTCTTTGTGTCCTTGGCCGTCCCAATACAAAATCCATGCTCATTGTGTCCCATGGCCTTTCAGGTATGGGTAATGGTTGATACAATATTATGTTCTGCCTTTTCCCTTTTGTGTGCTGACAAATCCTGCATCTGTCCACAAATTTCTTGGTATCTATTCTCATCCCTGGCCAAAAATATGAGTCATTCAACTTTGAGAATGTCTTATCATGACCAAAGTGTCTGGCCAATCCTTCACTGTGTTTTTCCTTTAGCAGATTCTCCCTCATGGAGCATTTTGGAATACATAGTTGATTTCCCTTGAACAACAATCCATCCTGGAACATGTATTCATTCCACTGGTTTCTGTCCCTGAGAATTGGATTATCATATGCCTCATATGCCTCCTTAAAATCTGGGTCATCCCTGTACATTTCTTTGAGATTATCAAAACCCAAAGTCTTGACTCTGAATTCCTGCATAAGCAGGTATTTCCTGCTCAAAGCATCAACAACTTTGTTAGCAGTTCCAGAAATATGCTTAATTACAAAAGTAAAATTCTGCATGAATTCAACCCATTTAGCATGTTTTTGGTTCAACTTCTCCTGTTGAGTCATGAATTGTAAAGCATGATTATCATTGTACAAAACAAACTCTTTGGGAACCAAATAGTGTCTCCATTTCTTTAGTGCTTGTATGATGGCATAGAATTCTTTATCATATGTGGAATACTTGATCTTCGCTTCATTCAGTTTCTCACTGAAATATGCGATCGACCTGTCATCTTGGCTCAAGGCTGCTCCAATTGCAAATCCACTCGCGTCACACTTGACCTGGAATGTCTTGCTGAAATCTGGTAAAACCAAATTTGGTTGCTCAATGATCTTCCTCTTTAGAAAATTGAAACTCTTCTCTGCTTCTTCTGTCCAGTGAAAAGATTTGTGTCTTTTATTCACCGTATCCATCATCGATGCACTAATTCCACTGAAATTTCGGATGAATTTCCTGTAGAAACTAGCCAAACCATGGACGCTTCGAACTTCAAACACACTCTTCGGCGATGGCCAATTCTTAATTGCATTTACCTTTTTGGGATCCATCTTTAACTCATTCGCAGAGATAACAAAACCCAAATAAATGAGTTATGTCCTCATAAATGATGATTTCTTCATATTAATCAACAATTTCTCTTGCTGTAATCTCCTCATCACTGTGGCTAAATGATTTAAGTGTTCTGCTTCTGTCTTACTAAAAATTAATATGTCGTCAATATATACAATGACAAATTTACCTATGAAATCCTTCAGGACTTCATTCATCAATCTCATGAAAGTACTGGGTGCATTTGTTAAACCAAATGGCATGACAAGCCATTCATACAACCCTTCATTCATCTTGAATGTTGTCTTCCATTCATCACCTTCTCTCATCTGAATCTGATGATATACGCTTTTCAAATCAATCTTTGAAAAAAATCTTGCTCCACTCAAGCAATCCATCAAGTCATCCATCCTCGACAATGGAAATCTGTATTTGATGGTAATCTTATTGATTTCTCTTGAGTCTATACACATCCTCCAGCCTCCATCTTTCTTTGGGATGAGTACTGTCGGAACAACACATGGACTCAAGCTCTCCTGAATCAATCCTTTGTCCATTAAGTCTTGGACTTGTCCCTTAACTTCTTCATTCTCCCGTGGCATCAATCTGTATGCTTCTTTGTTTGGTAAACTAGCTCTATGTATAAGATCAATGTGATGGATTATACTCCTGATCGATGGCAACGAACAAGGTAGTTCGTCCACTACTATATCAGAAAAATCTTCCGACAACTCCTGAATTTCTTCTGGTAAATCATCTATCCTTGTATTGGTTAAAACAATTTTAGGCTTCCTGGTCATAATAAATTATGTGTCTTCCTTCTTCTTAACCTCCTTAAGAAGTTCCTTCCCACTCATGAGAAGTACAGTGTTTCTTACCTCTGGTTTCACTTCTTTATCCTTAATTGACAACAACATGTGCATCCTCCCATTCTTCTCTAGGGTGTATGTGTTGTTTCTCCCATCATGAATCACATTTCTATCATATTTCCATGGTCTACCCAGCAATAGATGACAAACATCCATGGGAATTACATCACATAATATTTCATCCTTATATCCTCCTATTTTAAACTCAACTAAACATTGTTTAGTGACATTTACCTGATGTCCTTTTTGTAGACATGAAACTCTGTATGGCCTTGGGTGTACGATAGTCTCTAGCTCCATATTTTCTACCATCTCTGTAGATACGAGATTGTCTGTGCTACCACTGCCCACTATGACTTTGCATTCTCTGTCTTTAGTTTTGCAAGCAGTTCGAAACAGACTGTTTCTTTGGGTTGGGTTCTCTGCCTCCTTCTCTGGCTTCAAGAGAAATTTCCTCATCATCAAAGATCTTCCACCCTCAACATCTTCTGCCTCAACATTCCATCCTTGAGGTTCAACAATGTGAGTTTCACTACCATCTTTCTTTCTATCTGGACACTCATAGGATTTATGTCCGATCTTTCCACAGACAAAGCATTTTACTTCATCGCCTCTACCTCTTCCTCTTCCTCTAGCTCGAGGAAAAGTATTTCTATCATCATACTACCCTCTCTATGAGCTTCCTCCTCTCTCATGTTGAGTTTGAGATTTCTTCCCCTCTTCTTTAGGCTTCTGAGTCCTATCTTGGGAAATTGTTTTGCTTCTGGCTTGACTTCTACCTCAGCCTCTTTGACCTTGCTTTCAGCTCAACTTCTCTTTAGCTTTTAGAGCCATCCGATAAGCATCTTCCACATTTCGAAGGGTCATCATGCTCATCTCATCTTGAATGTCATATCGCAGACCATTCATGTACCTGGAAAATTTTTCATCATCGTTTTCCCGATGACCTGCTCTGATGTTTATCTTGTAGAACTCTTCAGTGTATTGTAGAACTCTTCAGTGTATTGTTTCACTAACATTAGCTTCTATCTCAAATTCTACATCCTCTGAAACAGAGTGACTTGACAATCCTTGGGTATGAATTTGGCTTTCATCTTCACAACCATTCTATCCCAGCTTTTGATTTTCTTCTTGCCTTTGCAGTGTCTGTCAGCCTACAGTTCATCCCACCATAGTGTTGCATGTCCTTTAAGTCTAGTGACAACATGTTTGACCTTCTTATCTTCCTCAACATCCTCATAGTCGAAGTGCTTATCCAAAGCTCTAATCCAATCTAGAAGCTCTTCAACATCCAAGTTTCCCTCGTACACTAGAATGTCCATTTTTTCTCTAGCACCTATCCTTGCAACAACCCTGAATAGGCATTCGTCTACAACATCTTCGACTACGACTTCTTCTCCTTTGTTTGCAGCTTCATTTTCACTTTCATCTTCGCTTATATCCCTAGCGTCGACTATGCACCTCTGTGTTGTCTCCATGGCATCAATCCTGGCATGTAGTTCATGCATTTCTCTCTCCACTGCTGGATCAGGCATCGCCACTGGCTTGTCTCTTCTTCTCGGTGGCATGGCTGAGAAATATTCCCCTGTTCTCTCTGCTACAGAAAGCAAAGACTTTGTTCTGCAGCTCTGATACCACAAATGGTGCATATCAGAGTACTCTTTCTCCTCTCGCTTCCTCTACCTGCAATGTACAAACAGAGTCAAGCTCTGATACCACAAATGGTGCAGACCCCGACCCTCGGGCCAAGATCCATGCAGGATCGTTCTAAAATTCCCTTGAGACGAAGTGGCTCCTTTGATTCTCACTGGAACCTCCAAAAAATCCACAGGTCCTTCGTAACAACTCACCCTATGTAACTTGACACCAAGCGTGATCTTTTCCTTCTCCAAGCGACCATGACCTTGTCTTAGCACAAGCGTCTTTTGCAAATAGCGTATTCGCGGGTTGAAAACTCTCGACTTTTCTTCGCCAAACGTCGATACCCAAGATGTGATAGGGTATGGCACTTCTTTGTTAGCTCCCTCCACACATAACCACTGGCTAGGGCTAAGTACTAGCGCCTCTTCACAACTCACGACCTCACTTGTTGGAGTGTTGAACTTTGGCACTCTCCCTTTGCGAAACTCCAAGAGGCGATGGTTGACTTCCCTTTTCGCACTTCTTGCAACTCGCAATCTCGTGAGTTGGAGTGTTGAGACTTCGTGCTCCTCCTTTGAGAAAACTCGAGAGGCGATGGGCCAACTGTGGGTTGACTCCTTAAATGTGGTGAATATATGCCACCTTTCACCACTTACGCATTTCTCTGGGGATTAGTTGTTCACGCCACCTTTCAACCTTGCGGCCCCCACTTGGTGGATGTGTCGCACATTCACATGAGCCCTCGGCCCTCGGCACGTCGCGATCTCGCACGTTGAAAAGAACCTCTTTCAACCCTACAGACTCCGATACATGATAGCTCTGTGGGATTCTGATCCAACGGTTCTCCCACGGCTTGGATCCAATGGTTTGGATCTCTTCCTCCCTTCTCGCAATTCGGGACTTGTCGAATCCAAGAGTTTGGTCTTCCACCTCCAAACTCACGAACTCCGAGTTCACGAAATGATCCGACGACCCAAATTGAACAAGATAGACGGTCCTCGTTGATTCTGGATCCTAAGGTGATGAGTTCACCTACCTCTAACCACCCTACAACTTCTTTGGATCCTATGGTTCGTACAACTTCACTATTTCTCCACAGAGAATTCTGACCATTCGATTTCTTCCTCAAGAATCTCTATGAAACGAGACAATGTTCTTTCCCTGACACTTAACCTTCTACGTGATAATTAAACTCCTCATATCCCTTTGAATACTTCAAAGGTGCTGAACCTCCTGAGCTTTAACTTGTAAACTCGAGTCTCTAAAGGAATCCCGCATGCACTCCTTGCGACAATCTTTCAAATACTTCAAAGTATTTGGTTCTTCGACTCTGCGCACCTTCTGCAACAACAGTCCCTTACCTTTCAACCTTAGTTGATAAGTTTAAGGCCTCAACTAGCTTGCGCACACCTTGCACGACTTCTGTGATTCACTTGCACCTTTGTTGGAATGAGAACAATGGTATCTCTCTTGAGATTTTCTGAGATAAACTCAGAATCCTTGTCAACGCACACCTTACAGACGTTTCACTGCACTCCTTGTAGGAACTTCTCTTACTCAGGAAGAGAAACAATTGAAACTCATTCTCTCTTTCTCTTAGACTTCAAACATTCAACATGAAATCATACATACACATAGTATTAAAGCAAATACATAACATAGAGAATAAACAACCATAAGCATACCATTCACCATGTATAAATAGAAAATATCATAACACCATGAAATCTGATTCAAAGATTCATATATTAATTCAAAGCTCATGTACATGGATTCTTCCTTTCAACTCTCTGCTACAACTCTCTTCTAATGATACAACAACTACTATGATACAAAGGTGAGGGTGTCTATATCCATTCTCCCTCCTACGCTCTAATTGTCTAATCTATGAATTCAAATCTACCTACTTTCATTAACTGGGCTTAAATGCCTTTTACATTGACAGATGAGAGCAAATCACTCACAATCTGTTTACAATAGCCAGATATAAATGTAAGTACACTTCTATCTACTACATTAATATCCACTTCTTAATCTTTCAAAAATAGTTCAAAACGTGAAAAATGTGTTGGCGCTTTTCCCAGTTGGCTTCCGCATCCATGCTTGCTTGGCTGGCTTCTTACAATACTCCTGCATCAAATTTCAATTACCTCAAAGCATGCAAAGGTTCTTACTCCATCGATGTCCACTGGGACATGCTCTAATCAACCAATTGGGCTGAAAACTTGTTGATTAGCCATGTGAATCCTGATAGGGGAATATTTCAGCTTGGGTTTTCCCATCAGTGCCCAAGTCTGCTTCATAATGACATTGACCTCCGACCCTAAGTTGAGGACCACATAGTCTATGTCATACTCTCTTATCTGAGCATTCAAGTGTAATTCTTTATTTTTCCTTATCCTTTTTCCAATTTGGTGCACTGCCCTATTCAGTAAGGGGTCTATCTTTGCTAGCTCATACTACTTGATTAAATCTTGTAGTTCTTGTACAACTCCTTTATCTTGAATCAACTTAACACAAGTGCAAAAAAATTCCATGGTTTTGCTTACCTCTTTCCCTTATGATGCAGACGGATCAAACGCCTGAGGCATGCCATATTCTTTGATTTCTAGTTGTCTCTGAGATGAGGATCCTTGACCTCTTTTGAACTCTTTTCTTTCCTCCTCGAATATCTGTCTTTCTTTATTAGCATCAAACATTGGGGTCTTTTTTGTAKCTTTCCCGACTCCGTGGTAATTTTCAGTCTTTCCTCGGGCTTCTCTATCTTCTCTTGTAGCAACGCCTCCTCGAGTGATAAAAATGACTCTAGGGTCTTCTCCGCGAGGTTCAACATATATCAGTTGTACTTGTAGGTTSTGCTGAGGTCCTCGTCTTTCCTAAAGTTTAGCTAGCAGCACAAGGCATTCCTCTATGACATGCTCGAAGGAGTTAAAGTAACTATAGGTTGTGCAAGGATTCTGACAATCCCTTGCTAGATGTCCTGGCTGCGTGTAGTTGTAACAGATTATTTTTCCTTGGCCTTGGCCCATACCTCCTCCTCATCCTTGTCCTCTGTATCCACTACGAGGATTGAAGTTTCCTCTCCCCGGGGAGTTTTACTGCAGAGTGTTTCCTTCTTGTTGTACTTCACCTTGAATCTTGTATATGTCTCTCAACCTTTCATGTATGAGATCATAAGCTCTACAATCTTGATCATCGTGTCCCACTGATTGAAAAAATGTACAATACAATTTTGTGGGTGTCTGAACATACTTCTGCATGTAGTAGCACTCACCTGGGTGATGCCTATTTCTGCATACATCACACTAGGGTAGGTTAACTTGCTTCAAGGGGCTCGATGCCCCTGAGGCTAAGTAATCATGAAATAAGGGACAGTGTTCCTTATCATGGTCTTCATATCTGCATATTACGCACCATATATCTTCCCTTTTGTCTTTTCCCTTATCTTTCTTCATATCCTCAACCTGTAGAGATAAACTAGTTAGCTAGCTCATGATCTAGATAATGCTTGAGCTAGATTCTCCCATCAGTGTTGATTCAAGATTCATGGCGATCTCCAAATATTATGCCTATGATGCAATCTTCTACTACATCAGAGGGAATATTATGTTTGGTAACAACACAACGATGAACCATTCTTTGTTCTGTTCATCGGGGATCTGAAAATTTAATTGGCCTGTCAGGGTCTTGAATCTCTGGTCGAACTCCCAAACAAGTTCTGCTACCCTTTGTTTAATCTCTTTTAGTTATGTAATACATTGTGACTCTAACTTAGGTTTCTTAAACTTGGCAATCAGCGCATTATTGATATCATTCAGGGGCTTAGGCTATGCCAGTCCTTGGACAAGTTTCATATACCAACTCAATGTGCGGTCCCTTAGCATAGTGCTGAACTGGGTTCTCTTGATGGCTTCATCGGTGATACTTTTAATATTCCATACGGATTCACACAGAAACCAATGTTGATCTAGATCTTCAGATCCATATCCTCTAAAGATAGGGAGTCTCATTTCATCTACCATAGAGATGACTAGACTTCTTGTATGAGTAGATGTTGAGCTACTAGTAACAATACTCTAAAGATTTTGGTGGTTCTGACTGTTCTGACTACTAAGTGCTGTTGGGACAATATGAGGATTAACGTTACTTACCTCAGTAGTCCGTGCAGTTCCTGAGTCTTCTGGTTCACTTTGGCACAGTTCTTCAGCTTCCCCTTCTTCTGTTCTGGTGGGATCTGGATGCTCTTTGTCGGTTAGATCTACCTCTTCCCCACTGTAGAAACCCTCTTCTCTGTAGTTTTTCTTAAACAAGTTCTCAAGGTGAACCCCTCGGAATACTTTCCCATTGTGCGTATGTCCTGCTTCTGTGTCGCTGTCACTGTTCGAGACTTTGAACATTAGTCCTTTTAGGTTCAACCAATCTACTGTATATTCAAGATGTGGTTTTCATGCAAGAGCATATTGATTCTTAGCTTCAGAAAGTGCAAAATTTTTCCTCTAGGTCCTTTGAAAAAGTACCTCTCGGCTTGGCTATACGATTATGTTCTGTCAACAATAAACTCGGTGATATACCCTCCAATGGTATTATCAAACCAATGATCTACTGCTCTAGATACAACATTGTCAGTTCTCTTGACCTTTTGGATCAATGTCGGTGTCCAAACCACATGAGGTCTAGATTTGATCTCAAACTATGTGTTAGCTAACCTAGCCAACCACTCGTGTAGCTCTTGATGGATTACTCCAAAGAAGATCTCATGAATGTCGGTGAAGATGTATCTTTGTAGCCAATCTTTAGTACTTAGTTTAGGGTTCTTGTTTTGGGCTTCAATGAAGTCCTCTTGATCCTTTATCCACTTCTGAATATTTGTCTTCGATGGGAACCACCTTGACATTCCCTTAAAAATATTCATGTCTCGGAAACATAACCGTTTGTTGGCAGAGGGGGAGACCCAGGGTTCACTCCAAGAGCGCACCAACAATCCCTAGCTACTGGCCCTTTCAGAAACACCTGCGAAGCAGATGTAGTCTCACCCGAAGAAGCTATGAGGGGGTTGCAGGACAAAGATGTCTACAACCAGGGGAATATCAAGGGGAATACAACACAAAATATACGTGGTTCACACTCTCTCTAGGGCTACATCCACAAAACTATGATTATTATATATTAAGATAAATCTTACAGTTCTGATCTGCGCTCATGGACAACATATCCTCTCTCTTCTTCTGTCTTTCCTTCCCCCTTCCTGCACACCTAGCTACAGGATCTGATCTTCACACCCAGCTGAAGATCTTACAATACCAGAAGGCTATCACTCTCAGCACTCCTCTCTCTCATAGTACAATAATCTCTTAACCAACAATAATCAATATCAATACCCACCACTAGTACCACCCCGACCTAGGTCCTCTCGACCTCTATTTATACATTACGGTCCCTCCCTGACAACCTTAGGTTGAAGCCTAGGTGTCAAAAACCCTAATTACCAAAACCCTAGGTGTCTAAAACCCTAAGTCAACTTGATCCATTTTTTCCGGGCTTCGCCAGCCTGTCTTTCCTTCTTCTCGTGTGTGGTGCTCTAAAGCATCAAATGATGGTTTTTTCCGCTTCCTAAGTTGTCCTCGGTCCATCTTCCTTGTTGATTTGTCCTCCTCGATCTCCTCATCCAATGACTTTCTTTTCCGCACTTCGCTCCCTCTTTTATGTTCTTTTGTTCACTTCAACCTAGTGACAATCACTGTGTCTTCCGCGAAGTTCACTTTTTACCTTTTCTTCCTTGTTCTATGTTTCCTTTCATAACCTAGGGCCAACAATGATTGTACCTTTGTGTTCCATGACACATCTTAGAATGTGATATTCTCCTAGTTTATACAATTTCCATGCAATAAGTTGGTAATATGTAGCTCTAACCACCAAATTCTTGTTCTACGCAGTGCTATATTCCTTTGGGGAAAATCATGTACTAAAAAATTCAATGATATAAACAAAGTACTCATCAAATATATGCACTGAAAAGAGTTTTCGATCAAGAAAATTTTTCTCCAAGTTGCTTGGTTCCTCTCCATTGGTTATCCTGGACAGATGATTTGGCCCCACATTCAGTCTTCTAGGTTTCGCAACTACTTCAAAATCAAACTCTTGAAATAACAACAACAATCTACATATTATTCCCCCCAACACTGGTTTATTGACCAAGTATTTGAGAGCAGAGTGATTTGTGAACATCTTAAAATGTTTTCCTAATAAATAATGTCTGAACTTTTGTAATGCATACACCATTTCCAAACCTTCTCTCTCTATTGTATTATAATTTTGTTATGACTCTGACAATTTCCTACATGCAAATTCTATTGGGTGATCTAATATGGCACCTTCTCTTGGTTGTGTTAGTACTGCTCCAAGTTCTTTTTAAGAGGCATCCACATGAACATTGAACTCTTTTGACCAATATGGAAACACTGGAATCAGTGTTGTCACCATTTTCTCTTTTCAGATATCCAAATTTTGTCGGCACTCATCATTCCACTGAAACTTGATATCCTTCTTTAACAATTTTTCCATGGGCACAATAATCTGTGTGTAGCTATTTATGAACTTTCTATAGTATCTAGTATGACCAAGTGTAGCTCTTAATTGGTGCACTGACTTATGTGGTGGTGAATTATCAATGACAACAATCTTTGTAGGATCAACCAACATACCTCGTTTACAAAGCACATGTCCTAGCATAATTCCAAATGGTGCATTGAATATACATTTCTTAATGTTCAAAGAGATTTGAAATTGTCTGTACATTCCTAGCATTAGTCTTAAGACTTCAAGATGATATTTCAATAGGCTAAATATTGTCCAATCATAGAGATAAACCTCCAAAAATTTATGTATAAAATATTTAAATGCAACTACCACTACTCTTGAAAATATAGAAGGGACATTTTTCAATCCAAAGGACATCACTGTGTACTGATATGGCCCCCACTCTATGGAAAATGTAGTCTTGTGACAATCCTCTGGTGCTATTATGATTTGGTAATACCCTAAAAATCCATCAGTAAATGAGTATGCTTCTTGTCCTCCTACATTCTCCAATACCTCATTTGTAAATGGAGTAGGGAAGGGATCATGCAGACATGAATCATTCAACTTCCTCAAGTCTAAATAGATCCTTATTTTTCATTGCTTCTTCTGCTAAACTACCATAGGGATAATCCACTCAGATTCTTCAATGGGTTCTATTATACCAACCTCTAACATTTGATCAATATCTGCCTCAAATTTTTGTTTATATACTAGATTCAACCTGTAGGGTCTCTGTCTTAATGGTCTGGCATATGGTCATAGAGGGATCTTCATCTCTCCAAGTTCTCCTGCTACCCCTTTCATCTTTAAAAACATTGCTGGAAATAGATCACTATATTCACACAATAATTCTATTATTCTTTCCACTGTCTTATTGTCCCAATGGTCACCAATACTTGCAATATTTGGATGCTCTTATGTCCAAATATTAACCTTATTTATCTTCATTGGTGAAACACATTCTTTTGACTATAATTGTGGACCTTCTACTTCTCTTTCCCCTTCAACTTATGTTATCTTAATATCACATGAGTTTTCTTCTGTTGGATCATCTTCCGTGACATGATAACAATGTAACAATTGTCTGATTGTTTTTCGATTCTGATTCTGATAAGATGTTACAATTTCAACTTATTTTTGTTGAAATTCTAACATAAGTTGGGCACTCATTTTTTTTGTGTCCTTCTGTTCTACATAAGGTACACTAGACAACTTCCCTTTTTTCCTTGCCTTTGTTATGATTCAATTGAAATGTTAGGTTATTGAGATCCTCTCTCAACTCTTATACAACTGGATCTGTATGTTTATATTGATTCTCTTCCAATTGTAATGTTTCTTGCAGATCCTTAGCCAACGTCTGGAAATTTTGTTGCCTCAATGGATATTTGAAGTGTGGCAATAATGAATTTATGAGTAGTTTCCTATGTTGCATATATGTTATAGGATATTTCAACTTACCTTTCAATCTCTTGAACTTCTGGTCGATTTCCCAAACTAAATCTCTTGGATTTTGTTTGATTTGTATCTTCTAATTCAGGTATTGATATTCTAATCTTGGTCCATGGAAGTCCTTGATTAATGTCTTCTTCACATCTATTGTTCCTTGTGGATTGTTTACTACTAGACTCATAAACCAGTCCAGTTCATGGTTTCTGAATGTGATTGCAAGATGAGCTACTTATGTGTCTCCATTCGTGACCTGTTTAGCTTCCCAAATATTTTCACAAATAAATAAATGTTTCTCTGGGTCCTCCAACCCTTCTCCATAAAATTTGGGTAATCGAATTGTTGCATCTACTCCTACCATTGTGAAATTTGTATTACCGCCTCTGTGCAGTGTAGATACCTGACTACTACTACCTGAACTTGTACTTCTATTTTTCCCTTGACCTATTTGACTCCTTCTTCCAGTAATTGTTGGTTTTCTAAATGATTCTTTCTTTTATGATGTCTTAGTCACACATGGGGTCGTGGGTTCCACACTAATTTCGATCTAGAATGGAGTTCCTTCTTTTGCGTCAGACCCCTGACCTCTGGTTTTTATGTCATATGTGGCATGTAATATTTCCTCAATATGCTCCATACCAATGATATCTTCTACCTCTTCTTCATCACTTTCCAATCCTTCCCTCTCGACTACTGCTCTCTTTTTCTTATTAATCTTATACTAGTAGGGTCTTCTGCTGCGTGTCGTTACCTCTTTGTCTATTACTTCCTTGATCTGTTCTTCATCCATCATAATGGGGTCCATTTCTTACTTATTCTTACCTCTATCCAATTCCCTCTCCATATCTTAGATTATCCTTAGTGTTTCCCCCAGCCTCCCCATGCACGCATAGTTATTTAGTTGTTGGACTCCATTGTCATCACACCTTTATCATGCAATAAACTCTTGAATGACTACATGTGATATAATATACCTTACTCTTGGACCCTTCAAAAGATCCTACTCTGCAATAGTGTATGATTTTGCAGTATCGATTGCAAACTTAGTAATGAATCCTTCAATAATGTTATCTAGCTAGAAGTCGACTGCGCACATGAACTTGTTAAATTTTTTTAGTTGCGTAATGTTCTTAGTAGTCCATTCTACTAGTATTATCCGATCAGTTGGGTGATTGTCCTTCAATCTCAATATCCACTCTTGCAACAAATGTGGAAATTCATAGAAAAAATCCTCATGAATATCAGTAAATACGTACCTCTCCAAATATTGGTGCAGTGTATACTTAGGGTTTATATTGTATTTCTACACAAAATCGAGGTCTTTTGTTGTAAACTATTGTTCGATCTCCTGTTTAGTGGGATTCCATAGTTTGAACATCCCATTATAATACTTCATTTTCTTCACGGTTCTTCTTAGCAAGTCCCTTCCAATATGTTCTTATGTTTTCCATCCGACATCTAAACCATTTGTTGAATGTTTAGGGATGACCCGGGTTCTACTTTAGGTTTCCAACAAAACCCTGCAAACCATCGACCCTTCTAGAGACCAAAAGGAAACACTATGCACATAGTGCACAATGCAGTCTCACATGAGATGGCTTATGGGTGACTGCAGGACATAGATGTATGCAATATTAGAAGGGAGGATGTTGTGGGGATGAGGGACATTATTTCTACCTCAAAATATATTATATCTATCATTATAACAAATCATTGTATCTAGATCTACCATTCACAAATCAAATACATTCATTAAAATTCATTATGTAGTAATAATCCTTTTATTCTATTGTGCGATGCATTTTACTATTAACAAATTCATTCATTCATCACAACTAACAATAGCAAGAAATAAGAAAAGAATTTCACAAAGAGACACAAATTTACCATGGTTCACCCCCCTGGGCTATGTCCACAAAGCTATGGCTTTCTTCACTCTTTTCTTATTCTTCATCAAGTTTATAGCGCTGCGTGCATTACATATGAGGCTAACAATATCACACTAAGATCCACAACTTGCGACCTTACCCTCGATTACAATTCCTATCTTTGTCTCTCTAATCATATCTCTATCACAAATCACAATCTATCAGTGTATCAGTGTTTAATATCATCCTCATGATCCTTACATCACATATTTATATTACAAAAAGTTTTGATACCCATTACAAAAATGAGAAAAACCCTAACCCACTAACCCTAGGTGGATTAGGTTTATCGAGTTTCTAACTTCTTGAGCGTGACTGGTCCAAAATACGATTCTTTTCCTTGTTGATCCACATTTTCCTCCTTCCTTTGAATTTCCTAGTTTGTCTATGCTTCTTTTCCCTATTTTCCAGTGTACGCTCCTTTTCTGGTCCATTTCCTAACTGTCTTCATTAATTACTGCGCTTTTCCCCAAAATGTCCTGTGCTAACACGTATCATAGTGAGACACTCTCAAATTTTGTACACAAGTACCCCAACTATGAAAAATAAATGTATTAAATCGTACAATACTATCGCCAATGCAAGCATTACATTCTAGAGAAAGGGATAATCATCCATATGGATCACAAGCCTCTATAGTTCATGTAGACACAAGGAAAATTGCAGAATGACCGCCATCAAAAGTGGTCCATACAATTGCGACAATTTCACCTCAACACTAAGTATAAGAAAGGGAGAACCAATCACATCATTGAATACCTTAGTTGACCTCCAATTTTAATACTAACCACAATGCTTGACTGTTGTAGGCATGAGACCTCTAGGTTGTCCCAAATCTATGATATATTTCCTGACTTTGCTACAACCTACCAGATGTTGGGAACATGCATGACTATTTCCAACTTCCATCTTCAAGAATGAATGCTATGCCATCTAGGTCATCTATGTTTTCCTTCAAGAAAGCGTGAAAAGATGAATTGGGAATCCCATTACAATTGGGTGGCAGGACACTTTGGAGTGGAGAAGTAGTGGAAATACTACAGAAGTATTTCTATTGGTTGAAGCTTTGACAAGATGTTAGTAAGTATATTATATCTTGCACTGTTTGCTCCATTTCCAAGCCAACCGTTAAAAAACAAGGACTATGCACTCCTATTCCTACTCTTGACGGGAGCTGGGAATCCATCTTGATGGAATACATATCAGGTCTCCCCTCCACCAAGCATGGAAATCACTGAGTATTCATGGTTGTTGATCGATTCTCTAATATAACTATTTTGACCTCCTGCAAGAAGAGTATCACAACTGAGGCCATTTCCAAGATCAACATAGTTACCAACTTAATGAGAACTCTCCAGAGTTCTCGTTTTTTGGGGGGTCCAATTTTTTACCTTGTTTTTAAAAATGGTGCTACCAGTAGCAGCCCCTCTCCGTTTTTAGATGATTTTTGATATTTTCAATTTTTCGATCCCCAATGTTTCCACGTTATTTTTTTAAATGCTCATTTTTCATCTATTTTCAATTTTTTCTATATATATATATATATTTTGTTTTTATTCAACTTTGTTTTTAGTCTTTTTTTCATGCTTCTTTCAATCTTAAAAATGTTTCTTACCATTTACTTTTTCAAAGTTATGATTTTTCATAGAATTTTGTCTCCTTAATTAATTTATTGTTCCATACATTTTAAATATAGTGAAAAACATCATTTTTAACACATTGTTTACCTTTACTTCAATAAATATAAAAACATTGTAGTTAAATAACACTAATTTTAAATACTTATAAAAAAAATACACATTTTATAGCCATATATCATAAAAAACCTATACATTTTGGTACATATTCCTTAAAATAACATGTCAAATAAAGCATTTTTATGGACA
>ML776804.1:1347472-1369774 GCA_009831015.1 Picea engelmannii
GGGAATGACTATCTTGGACTATTCCCCACCCTGGGCCATTCTTCTGACACTAAACAAAGTGTAACCTGGAGAGAATGAGTCTTCCCTCAAGAAATAATTGTCCCTGATTGCTGAGCTTGGACTACTCCTCACCCTGGGCCATTCTTCCGACACTAAACAAAGTGTAACTTGGAGAGAATGTATAACCCTCGAGGAATGTCTGTCCTACATCAACCTCCAAAACAAATGATTCTTCGAAACTTCTCACAATTGTGAACTTCAAAAGAATGACTGTCTGGTGAGGCAGACCATTCTACTTGACCACTACTCAGAGTGACTGCCAAGGAGAATGACTATCCTAGACCACTCCCCATAATGGGAAGTCGTTGTCTATGATACATCAACAATCAATTTGCCTCCCATGTTAACTACAATGGGAAGTCATTGTCCATCAGAAATCTCAATCCACTTTCCGAACAAGAAAGCATCTGTCCAATCTGGACTATTTTTCAATTGCAAATAAATGCTCCCTCCTAACTGGAGAGTTATTTAAATCACAAAAATAAACGTTGCATACCTTCTTCTAGTTTGGAGATTTTTTCCTTCCAGTTAATAGAGTTATTTCCACGAGCTCTAGCTTGAGTATGTAGGTCCTTTCGTCTTGGATAGAGGCTTTACCAAAATGTATTCTTATCTGCTCATCTGTGGAGATATGTATTGGAGAAATCATTTTCTTCTTTCTGGACTTCATCATGGGTAGTGTAATGCTTGTACTATATTCTGGAACATTGTGAAGGCTTCATGTAGATCTGAATAATAGAGTATATCATAGTTGGAAAACTAGAACATATCCATGTGGCACTTCTTCTGTCATCATGAGATCTGATCTTCTGAGTAGTCATCTTGATGTTATAGGAAATCTTCACCATGCTTCTGTTGTGCAATGGAGGTTCTCCACCAAGTTGTCTTCTACATACAGGAGTCTCTTTCTGGTATGGCTCAAAGTCTGAGACTTCTCTTTATACTTTCTTTATTCAATTTCTCTGGAGAACATTCTTTGCATTCGTCTGATGTGGAATTATGAATCATGGATGTTGCGGATGATATAATGACTTATATAGAGATAAGTCCGGTGTACTGGAACAATCAATCATCATAGTCTCCTCCCTCTATCTGAGAGAAACTCTGGTTCTGGATCTCACAATGCTTTCATTCATAAGTCTTATGTACACTGTTCTTCATCACGACTTTCAGTTCTTCTGCTTGATTGATTTTAGTGAGTTCATATCAGGCTGATAATCTTGTGATTCTTGATACAATGACTGGTTGTTCTGGTTTTTATTTTTCTTTCTTGGAATCTTTATGTTCTTCTTCATGTTTTTATTTTACTTTTGGGTCCATGGAGTTTCTTGTATATTCTATGCCCTGGAGATTCCACTTCTTCCTTTCATCATATAATCACGGATCTGGATGGACAACCAGGAATGCTTTAAGGCTTCTCTTCGAAGAGGTCTTCTTCTGCGGTTGAGCTGAACACATACTATCTTTCATGACTGCTACCATGGATATATACATTTCATCATTTTTAATGGATCATAGGATTAGCTCCCTCCTGATCCTTGCTTCATGTATAAGTGCATATAATCTACTCCCTTCATTTGACTGAGTCCATGCTTCCATCTCCGTCCTTATTTTCTTCTACAATATATAATAGAGTCCACACTTCCATATGCAACCTTATTGTCTTCTGTAATATATAATTGGCTCTGTTTTCTAACAGAGTCCATGCTTCCGTCTTGTTGTCTTCTATAGGATGTCATGAGTCTTTTTCCAGTTTCCTTTCGATTGTTGACTTCTTTCTTGTCTTTTCTTTTTCCAAGTCTTTTTTGGTCTTATCTTGTAATGTCTTCCACATGATTTGTATTTCATCCTTTCATATGTATTATCTAATGATATTCATTCTTATCTTGTTGTTCTTCCATAGGTATAGTCCTTCTTGGAACACATTATCTTCCAAGAGATAGATATACAAGATATGTACAGAGACGATGCAAACAAGATATGTACAGAAATAAGAAGAATGTTGTTACCTTTTTAGTAGAAGAAGTCTCTTCCATCATGCTTAGTCTTCTTTGTAGGTTCCTTTTCTTCGGAAATTGATGCTTCATGTTTCTCTTTCCTTTTCTTTAGCTTGAGACATTGGTTCCTGTAGTGACCGTACTTTTGATAGTTGAAGCATTGTATTTCTGAAATGTCTTTCTCTTGATTTGGCTTCCTCCTTGAACCAAAATTCCTTTTGTTTTTGAAGTTCTTGAATCTTGCTATGAAGGCTTGATCATCGTACTTATTTTGGGGTCTCTCTTTTTCATTGATCCTTGATTCTTCTTGAGCACAAAAAGTCCAAAGTTCTTCAAATGTCGGGTACTCCTTCCTTGTGTTCATTCTTACGGCAAATGCATCCCATGTCTTGGGAAGACCATTGAGTACTATGTTCACCAATTTCTTTTCTGAAGTGATCTCTTCAATAGCTTGTAGTTGATCTATTAGCTGGGAGATCCTTACAAAGTATGATGTTATGCTTTCGTCATCATTCATCTTCATGTCACGGAGCTCATTCTTCAGACTCATGACTTGTCCAATGTTTCTGACTGAGAAGAGATTTGTTAGGGCATCGTACATATTATTTGATGAGTCAAGATGGGAGATGTAGGCTATCAAGTGGTCTTTTATAGAATCCACTATGATACTCATGGCATTGATGTCAACGTCTTTGAACTTCTCCATAGTTGCAATGTTCTGCGGTTCCTTCTCTTCTCCTTCTTCAAACTCTGGCTTCAAAGTATTTCCTTTCACAATATCCAACACTTTATTCTTAGAAAGGATGAGGTCAATCCTTGTCTTCCATGCTCTAAAGTTAGAGGCTCCATCTAGCTTGTTGTTAGACTTCATAGAGTTCGTCATGGCTTGATTGACTTGATCAAACCCTAGATTTGACCAAAAATCCAAACTTCACGTCTTGGCCTTCTGAGAGTATCAGGAGATGCATTGGGATAGGGTGCACTGATATATCTAGAGATTAGGTCAATCTCATCACTTAAGGTGCCTCGACAAGAGGTTTAGGTTTTCTACAACTGCTTCTGCTAGTAACCCTAGCTGCAGTGCTTTTGGAAACTTCTCCTGCTAGTAACCCTAGCGGCAGTTCCTCAACAAGCTCAATATCTAGTGGTTATGTTTCCTTCGAGCATTTTAGGCTGACTGAAGGGGTGTGGGCTCATAACCTGTTAGAATATAGAAGATGATGTGCTCGTTTTACCATTGACGATACCCTTGTCACCCAACCATAGGCCGAAGCCTCCCTCCAAGCACCTTAACCTTGACTAAGAATTCCTCCGGAAGCAAACCCTAGGCTAGATAGACAAACAAAGAGTAGCGCATCAATCCCCAAGGATAGCGCATCACAAAAAGATGATCAGATAGTCCAAACCCTAGCCAAGAGATATTCAATCCAATACTGAGAACTTGTTGTTGCTGCAGCTGCAGCTGCAACTCTCCTCCAAACCTGCGCACCAAACTGCAACTGCAGTGCACACCAAACTGTAGAACTGCAATTCTGAGATGCTGCAAATGAGAACTGGCACCCTGCATTTATAGTAATCCTGCCAGTTTACTGGGGCTGACTTCTCCTTCTAGGTATGTGTCTGTTCAATATATTATTATTAATTCTATCCGACTTCTTCTCTTGGAGGCTAATAGTCTAATATAAATTATCTTCTTGTGTCGACAAGGTTTCTAGGGTTATTATCCAACTCATTAGGGTTTCTCTTGCTTCCCGGAGTCCTCTATTCTAGTCAAGATCACACATGGGGGTAAATACCTCCTGCAACTACCATAATATTAACAAAATGTTGTCTAGGAAAGGAAGATGAAAGTTGGCTATGGCACAGAAGAATGGGTCACATGCATTTTGATAACCTTATCAAAGTCAACAAAAGAGAAGCAGTCAAAGAAATGCCCCAGATCACGAAACCAACCAACACTTTATGCAAGCATTGCCAACAAGGAAATCAAACAAAGACCAGGTTCAAATGAAAGGAATATTCAACAACAAGACCAATAGAAATTGTGCATACTGATCTAGTTGGACCAACTATAACAAAGGGCTTAAAAGGTGAGAGATACTTTATGTTATTAGTTGATGATTATACAAGAATGACGACATTTTTATTTCTCAAGAATAAGTAAGAAGCTTTTGAAAAATTCAAGATCTACAAGGAAATGGTTGAAAATGATATGTATTAAAGAATCAAATGCTTGAGATCTGATAATGGAGGAGAATTCACCTCAAAGGAATTTATGGACTACTACAGAAATCATGGAATAAAAAGGCAATTCTCCATTTCTAGGACACCTCAACATAATGGAGTTGTTGAAAGAAAGAATATGACAATATAGGAAATGGCTTGAACAATTCTAATGGATTCAAAATTGACAAATATTTTTTGGACAAAGGAAGTGCATAGAAGAGTTCACATTCAAAATAGAGTAATGGTCATAAACAACACCAACAAAACTCCTTATGAACTATGGAAAGGAAGACCAAAAAATGTGAAGCACTTTAGAGTTTTTGGAAGCAAATGCTATATCAAAAGAGAAGATGGAAGAATGGGAAAGTTTGAATCTTGTGTGGACAAAGGAGTACTTGTTGGTTACTCAAGTACAAAGAAAGCATGCAAGTGTTACAATCTGAGATTGAACAAAGTTGTGGAAAACATCAACGTAACAATTGATGAAACAAGTAGACCAAAATCAAAGGAAAAATAAAATGAATCAATGGAATAGCCTTTCAAAGAAGAAACAGAAGCTGAAAAAGAAGTAGAAGAGGAAGATGAAGAGAATTTGACAGAAACAGAAGAGCAAGTTCAAAAAGTGTCTCCAAATACACCTAGCAAACGAGTACAGAAGAATCATCCTTCAAATCAGATTATTGAAAACAAAGATGCAGGAGTTGAGACTAGAAGAAGAATCCGTTCACCAGAACAAACAGACCTAGCACTCTTATCTACAATTGAACCAAATTGTTTTGAAGAAGCCAACAATCATGAATTTTGGAATAAGGCCATGGATGAAGAATTGGATCAAATAGAGAAAAATGACACTTGGGAATTGGTTCCAAGACCAAAGAATAAGAATGTGATCGACACAAAATTGGTTTTCAGAAATAAATTGAATGAATATGGACAGGTTACAAGGAACAAATCTAGATTTGTATGTAAAGGATATGCATAGATTAAAGGAATCGACTTTGAAGAGACATTTTCCCCAGTTGCTAGAATGGAAGCAATATGTTTGCTTTTAGCTTATGAATGCTCCAAAAATATTAAAATGTATCAAATGGACATAGAATCAACTTTTCTGAATGGGGAACTTGAAGAAGAAGTCTACACCAAACAACCAGAAGGATTTCAGTTGTCAAAGAACGCAGATTATGTGTGTAAATTAAAGAAGGCTTTGTATGGTCTAAAACAGGCTCCTAGAGCATGGTACTCTAGATTGGATAAGTATCTGCAATCGACAGGGTTCAAAAAAGGAAGTGCAAACAACAACCTCTACATCAAGGTAACTCAAGGTAATATTTTATTAGTTGAAGTTTATGTTGATGATATTATTTTTGGTAGTGATGATTATAGGTTAAGCCATAAATTTGCAAAATATATGCATAATGAATTTGAAATGTCATTACTTGGAGAACTATCCTTCTTTCTAGGACTTCAGATACGTCAAATAAACCAAGGAATTTTTATTTCTCAAACCAACTATATAAGAGAAATTCCAAAGAGGTTAAAAATGGAAGATTGCAAACCAATTATCACTCCTATGCAAACCAGTTGCAAGTTGAGAAAATATGATGATTCAAAGTCTACAAATCAGAGGCAATAAAGGTCAATGATTAGAAGCCTACTATATTTGAAAACATCTAGACCAGATGTAATGTAGGTATTTGGACAGATGGCATGATTTCAAGTAGCACCAAAGGAATCACATGTATTAGCAGTGAAGAGAATTTTCAGATATCCAAAGGAACATAAGAGTTTGGATTATGGTATCTATTAGCGCCAACACCTTTCTTTCCTTTTAGAGTCAATTTTGAGTCACGTAGTGATCCATGCGCCCAAACATGTGAAGTCCAGTATGAAATACCATGATGCTAAAGTCAGCAAATGGCCGGTTGAACCTTGAAAAGGGGAAAGGGTGTCAGAGTTGAGAATTGTATATGTGGTACGGGTTTGTCTTTTCCTAGAGGTAGAATCTCATTAAGAAACCAGTTTCTACGTACCCCTATCGAGTCAAGTGTTTAAATAGAGGTCATGTCGTCAAGTACCACAGTTACTATCATTTTATTATGAAGGTCGAAGGAATGAAGAATTGCAGCGTTCGTATTATGCCTACACTGAAAATCGTATCACCTGCATTCCATATGTGGGGATTTTCTATGAACAACTTGAAGATCAACTTGAAACTTCTCATCACCATAAATTTATTAATTTCCAACATTTCCTCCTCTCTGAGCCAATTTGCTATAAATCTCATATGCTCAACGTGTTCCTCTAGTCGTAAAATTTGGCCCAAGTTATCTGTCACATTTTCCTTTTTTCCAATCCGAGTGGTTCAGAACTGTTCCTCGATACATCTATTCAGAGAATTTGTGCAAAATTTTCACCTCGGACGTGTCATGGAATTTTCTCAGAGTACGGGAAAGGGTGTGTGGAGCGGTAGAACTATGAGGTCTGAACCTTAGAGGGATTGGATTTATTTTGCACCTGCGACAACCATTTCCAGAAGCTTAGAAGGATCCATATTTTCACTTACAAAAGAGACCATTTTAAGATGTGAGAAGACCGAGACAAATAAATTTATATAGAAGGGAAAGGCGGCAGGAGCGTTTGCCTCTGGACAACAACTACCTTGGTGAAGAGGCAGGCCGAGAAAGAATGAGGAGGTCATGAAGGTGGAAGCCACATGGATGAATGAGGAAATGCCATCTCAGTAGTTGAAGCAGGAAAAGCTAGCTATTGCTAAGATTTATAAGGAAAATATGGAATTAAAATGATAGCTAGCGACAAAGATCGCGAAGGCATAAGATTCATAGAGTCACAGAGGGAACGTGACGTGGCTGAAAAGACAGCTTAAGGAGGCTCAAAAAGTTATTTTCTAGTTGTGGGAAGAACAAAGGTTAGTGGGAGAAGGGAATACAAAGTATCCCAGGGAAGGCAAGGTAGATGAACGAGAAGCCCATGTGGCTCTCACCTTCGCACAAGAAAATAAATCTTGATGAGTGGCATTGTCCTTCGCAATAGTGTTTGAGTGATATGCGTCCTCTGAAAAAATCTCACCATTTTGGTAACAGTCACAAAAATCACATAGCCATTTGTTGTGTGCAGCTCTCATTAAATAAGCATGTAATGGGAGGAAAAACCAACATTGCAAACAATCGGTTTTGGGAAGACACTTGTTCGTAAAGATCGTTGATCGAGGGACACAATGACACATTTTTCCCTACGTCGGAACCTAACCTACGATTCGATTTCATGGTGAAACTTGAAGACGGTTACTAGTAGACATGCATGATTGTTGCCTATTTTTGGATGGTGCCATGCAAAGTGTTTCTTGTGCATGTGTCATGATTGTTTCCTAGTCTAGAGTTAGCAGTTAGAATAGAGGGCAACCCAAGTGGCACCCTAGTTTATATATTTCATCTTTTCGATGTAACCAGGGTTGGTTGGCAATTTTAAGAAACAAATGCTATTGTAAGAATTCTGAGTGTTGTTGACTGAAACTTAATGCAAAGGTCCTGTGTTTTGATGTAAATATTCTAGTTGTGATAGTTGGATGTATTGTGTTTATTTCTTTGCATATTTTTTTTTCCTATTATCTTTAATTTCATATCTCATATCGTCTATTTCAAAAGGAATTTTCAAACCTGCGGATTCACTATACTGCACCCCTTGTTTGCGCCATTTAGACAAAGCATTTTCTTCTCGAGCTAACTCTGAATTCATTTACAGCGGCACTCTGAGTTCACTCTGTTTTTTCTCCCGCCACACTTTACGGTTAACATTGAAGGTTGTCGCTCATATATCCTTTTCCTCTTGAATCCAGTCACTGATTCATTTGTTCTATCTCTTCCTTAGACCGACTCCATAGCCCGAGTTTTAATTTTCTGTGCTAATATAACCAGAAGCATTTTATCATCGATTTTAAATCTAGCCATCATTCACAAAGCTATATCCTACATGGATACCGTGCCATTTCTGAGAGAGCCCTCTCCAAATCCAAAAGGCTAGTTTCAGGTCTCAAAGTTGGTTGAAAAATTTACCTTCATCATATATTCATCAGCCAAATAGATTTACGGAGTGCTAACATTCTGGCGCCATTGCCGAGGACAAAGTTTAAAAAAATTTCCCTGGGAGAACGACAAATGTGCAGTTTGACCCCTTAGGGTAACAGAGGGACAAACACCCATATCAACTAAAATATTTACCCTTTCAACTCCAGTCCAAACAAAATAGTGGCCCCCCAAGTAGCACTATTCATGAAACCCAGCTCCAAAGACCTTTTACACCAGAGTGAATCCTGACCCAGACCCATATGAGCTTGTATACGACCCAGAGAGGATTATGCACAAGGCTAGAGAGCAGGTGCCAAACTCATTCTATTTCTTGGACAAAAGTCGATCCTTTCCCAAAGATGGCGTGCAGAGCATTGACGACCTAGAGTTTGACGCTATTTTTGAACAAACTCTATTTAGGTCTAAGTCAGAGACTAGTTTGGACGAGACTGTTTTCGACCCAAAAAACTTTCCATCCCTAGTGACGAATAACACCTCCCAAAATATGAATCCTCATAGGGATATGGCTGCTAGATTCACCCCACTTGTCTTCCCAACTCAATTACATGACTTACCTCAGAATTATAGCCAAAGAATTAGACTCTACGATGTTGAGGGAGATGTTTCTACCGAGAAACACTTGGACTGGTTTAATGACTTTGTCGACTTGGAGGAGGTAGATTACGTGGATGCAAAGATGAGGATTTTTGTGCAAAGATTTTTGGGAGATGTAAGAAAGTGGTTCAAGGCCCTCGCAGCCGCTAGCATTCAGGACTTTGCTATGTTTGAAAGATCCTTCCTAAATAAATGGGGGGGCAAGAAGAACCCTTTGCAGGTGTTGACACTATACAATAACATGAAGAAAGCGTCGGAGGAAACGGTGCAAGATTTCTCGACTCATTTTCTGAAAGTATACAAGTCCATACCTGTCGATGTAAATCCCTCACCTAGTGTTTTGCAGCTACAGTATGTAGATCCGTTCGACAGTGAATTCTCTCTACTACTAAGAGAAAGAAGGTCAGAAAATCTGGATGCCATTATGAGTAACGCTGTCAAGGTTGAAGTGAACATGATGGCATCGAGAAAAATCAAATCGAAGTTCAATTAGAGAAACAAAAGACATTTTGGAGATGCACAGCCATCAACGTTGTGGTCCTCAGATGACAGGTTTGATATGATGATGAAAACCATGGAAAATTTGATGGAACGAATATCTGTGGGAAACAGGCCTGCTGCGCGAGACCAAAACGACCCACAACCCAAAAATCAAAATCTTCGGAGGGGTCAGATTCCTCAAATCAAGCAGCGAGATCCAGGTGACCAGCAAATGAGGCCCCCTTTCTAGAAAAACTACATGGAAGAGGATTTCAACCAGTCTTTCGATGACCAGATGCATTGTTGTGATGATAAAAATCTATGTCTGTTCTTGACAAAAAGTGAACACAATCGATATATGAGCCAAAGAAAAGACTTCGCACTAGAAACCAATGATGGATTGATACTCAAAACAAATGGTGCAGCATCTTGGGAGACAAAGGATTTTAAGAAAGGTTATTAGAATGCTATCATGCAGTTTCAAAATAAGTATAACCTCCGGAGTAAATATGCACCTGTCGAGTCGAAACAAACAGACTCCATGAAAGGGCCTACAACGGACACACCCTCCATGATCCAATCGAGACCAGATAGCATGGCCAAGTATGTAGATGAGAATATGAACTCAAAGCAAGAGATCCCCAAAAAATCCTTGGAGACAGATTGGGAAATGAGAGGAAAAGAGGTAGAGATAACCTGCCCCCCTTTCAATTTTGAACATGAAATGGCAAAAATCAAAATCTATGTCCCATTCAATGAGCTGATTAGAAAGGGTGAGTATTAGGAACAAATAATAAATATGTTGAAAACATGAGGAGCCCCCGATACTATGAACATTTGAGATGACCACCCCACCATTCTATTTGGCCCATGCATCGAAGAAATGAGCGATGAGGAAGACATTCCCCCTTTTTATGTCAGTATGAAAATCCATGATCTAAATTTACATAATTCCATGCTTGATTCTAGTGCATCACATAATCTCATGCCGAAGGTGGTCATGGATGATATGGGACTAGAAGTCACCAGACTGTACAAAGACCTTTTCTCTTTCGATTCAAGGAAAGTCAAGTGTTTGGGCCTAATCAAAGACATGGTCGTATCGTTGGCCCAAATACCTACCAAGAACATGGTCATGGACATAGTCGTCGCATACATACCCACGAAGTTCGGCATGCTTCTCTCAAGATCGTGGGCAGCGAAGCTAAAAGGCACATTGCAGATGGATATGACCTACGCAACTATTCCTATGTTTGGCCATGACAGAAGACTGTACAGGGAAGTCCTGCTGAAATATATGGTGAGCAACAAAATGCAGCCCCACAAACATCCCATATACATCATTGACACTGAAGTGGGTTTGTCTATTTTCTACAATGATCTTAGTTTCAGAGAGGAAGGATCGACAACCAGCATGACAGTCGATGATGAGACCGTGCAGGAAATCATAGAGTGCGCTGACCTAGAAGACCATGTGGAAGATGGGGTGTGGAACATGAGTTTCAATGACACAGTCGGCCAAGAGGGAGTTGGGGATAGCATATGGGTAAGCCCCCCCAAGACATGCACAAAGTTTCGTTCATATAAGCTCGTGTTTGAATGCACTAACAATATGGCGGAGTATGAAGCGCTAATTTTGGGCCTTCGAGTTTTGAAAGAACTAGGCATGCAGAGGATAATAGTGCCCAAAGATTTTGAGCTGATCATAAATCAGGTGAGGGGCATGTATCCGACCAAACATCCCAGACTGCGCACTTATACAAATCTAGCTCTAGATCTCCTCGGAGGTTTTTTAGAGTATGAACTGACCGCCATCCCCAAGGAACAAAATCAGGTCCCCGACACATTGGCCACCTCGGCATCGGTTTTCGAGATCCCCTCTCTTCCAGACAGAATATATGAAATTGAGGTTAGGCACAGGCTGGAAGTACCCGATAACATAAAAAACTGGCAGGTGTTTGAGGATGACAAATAGGTGGAAAGGTTCCTCCTCATGAGCAACAAGTTTGCTAACACAAACCTTGACAAGAAAGACTGTGGCAACGAAGACGAGTGCATAGATGTGTGCAGCAATGATGAACCTTTCCAAAACCATATTGTAGGAAGGGATATAATTCAACTAAAAAATAACATCATTTCGAAGGGGTTGGTGTCGCTGGAAAAGTTGTTTGTCGAGAATGATGTAGCTAAGAACCCCAAGTTCACCGCAAGAACAAAATACATGGAAGACTGCAACATCGGGACCAAGGCAGAGTCGAAGATGGTAAAGTTATAAAAAAAGATCAGTCCAGAGGTCAAGCAGGATTACATAAAACTCATGAAGGACTTCCTGGACATTTTCGCGTGGAGCTACGATGATCTGAAAGTGTAAGACACAAAGTTAATCCAACCTGTTATCCCTCTCAGGGAAGATCAGAAGCCTTTCAAACAAAATTTGATATGGATAAACCCTTTGTTACTGCCGATGATCGAGAAAGAGGTAAAAAATCTTTTTGATGCCAAGATAATTATTTGTTTGACATTCTCGAAGTGGGTAGCCAACTTAGTACCTGTTAGAAAGAAAAGCAGCGAAATTAGGCTATGTGTAGATTTCTGAAATTTGAATAAGGTGTCCCTTAAAATCCACTACCCTCTCCCCAAAATGGACTACATCTTGCAAAAGGTAGTGGGATCCCAAAGGATTTCCATGCTGGATGGTTTCTCAGGAATCATGGTTCACCTGGATGACAGAGAGAAGATGGCTTTCACCACTCCGTGGGGGACGTTAATGTATGCTAAGATGTCGTTCGACTTGATGAACATTGGTGCCACCTTTCAGAGGGCGATGGACATCGATTTCAATGATGAAAAGGATAAATTCATCATGATTTACCTTGATGATGTCACAGTGTACTCTATCTTCGATAAATAACACCTCGAGCACTTGAAAAGAGTTTTCAAAAATGTAGAAAGTTCGATATATCGTTGAATTCAAAGAAATATCATTTCCCATTAGAGGAAGGAAATATTTTGGGGTGCATCATTTCCATAGAAGGAATTAAAATAGACCCCAACCGTGTTAAGGGGATTTTGAAGATCGGTACCCCATGCAGTAAAAAGGAGGTACAATCTTTCCTGAGTAAGATAAATTTTCTAAGAAGGTTTATCCCAAACCTAGAAGAAACCATAAAGCACATAACTTCTATGCTCAGGAAAGGAAACGAGATTAAGTGGAACCCAGAGGCCAAGAAGTCCTTTGAAGACATCAAAGTGGCCCTGACTAAAGCCCCTATGCTAGCCAACCCAGACTTTACAAAATATTTTCTCCTTTTTTCATTCGCCTTAGAGCACATTATTGTCGGAGTACTTTTGCAGAAGGACGAGCAGGATTTCAAGAAACCCATAGCCTACTTCAAACGAACACTGCGTGATGCTACTCTAAGGTATGACATTATGGAAAAGTAGGCGTACACTTTAGTAAAGGCTCTGAAAGAATTCAGGACGTATATATTGCACTCCCACGTCATCGTCTACGTGCCCAGCAGTTCGGTAAAGGACATCCTTACCCAGCCCGACCCTGAAGGAAGGAGATGAAAGTGGATAGCCACCATGGTATAATATGACTTTGAGATCAAGTCGACAAAGCTGGTCAATGGCCAGGGCCTTGCGAAGATAATGGTACAGTCAGACTGCGATGTTGTGGGTATGAATTTCACTGTTGATCTGTCGGAGCACCCTCAAGAAGAAAAATATGCGCAGTGGTATACATATATCATATATTTTTTAGAAAATATCCAGGCCTCTCCAGGCCTGAGAAAGACTAAAGAGAGATTCCTCAAGCTTAAGGCAGTTAAGTTCTGCTTTTTGGATAATTTGCTATATTGGAAATATCCCAGAGGAATATTGTTAATATGTTTGTTGGAAGATGAGGTGAAGCGGGCCATACAGGAGTTTCACAAAGGAGACTGCGGAGGGCACCATTATTGGAATACCACCGCACACAAAATCCCAAGGGCAGTTTATTATTGGCCAACACTTTTTGCTAACGTATATAAAGAGGTCTCTAGCTACCACAAATGCCAAATTTTCGACGGGAGAAGAAAGCTACAACCTCTGCTGTTAAATCCAATCTCAGTCGAGGCACCTTTCATGTAGTGGGGCATGGATTTCATAGGTGATATTAACCCATTGTCTTCCACGCAGCACAAATGGATCCTCACGACCACCGATTATTTCACGAAGTGGATTGAGGCGGTCCCCATAAAGCAAGCCACCAATGTGGTCATCATATAGTTCCTGGAGAAAAACATTTTGTCAAGGTTTGGATGTCCTGTTAAGATCATAAAAGATAATGCAACCGCATTTAAATCTAAAAGGATGGAGAAGTTTTGTCAGGACTATAATATAACCTTGGGGCATTCCATAACATATTACCTGTAGGGAAACAGGTTGGTGGAATCCTCAAACAAGAGACTGACCAGAATCATCAAAAGGCTCTTGCAAGAAAAAAAGAGAGCATGGAATAAGAATCTTATCTACGTGCTATGGGTAGATCAGATCACCACCAAAAATTCCATATCAACGTCACCTTTCCAGATCGTTTACAACGTAGACATGATTTTCCCTACTGCATTGGGACCTCCTATCAGGAAACTGTTGCAAGAGAAAGAGGTTGAACCAGATGATGCAAAAAGAAGGATAAACCAGTTGATCCACACCCAAAAGGTGAGGGAGCAGGCGTATAATCGATCTCAACTTCACCAGGAGAGGATAAAAAAAACTCTCAAAAAACACTCCAAGAAAGAAGATCTTCAGGTGGGAGATTTGGTGTTGAGATGGGATGCAAAAAATGAAGGAAAAGGGAAACATGGAAAGTTTGATCACCTTTGGACAAGACCATTTAGAGTTAGCGCGTGCTGTAGAGACAAATATTTTTTCTTGACAAGCTCGGATGGGGAATGTCTTGGTTGGGGGCCTGTAAATGGCAAGTTCCTCAAACACTACCTGATGTAATAAATTCTGTTTGAGTCATTTGTCATTGTAAATAGTCGCTAAATTTGATTCGAGTCAGTACGTCAGTAGAAAATTGAAGCCCGAAGTGAAGGCCCTAAGTTATGCTACAATATTAGAAGTTGTGTCATTGAGTCTAGTTGTTTTATTTTCTGTCTATCGTTTTTTTTACTTAGTATCTAGACGTCAAATAAATCCCAATGGTCAGGAACCTGGTCTACCATTATTTGCTACCTCATAGGGAGGAGAACATCCCCGTTGAAGCTAGTTTTTATCACCGCCACCTTTCTTTCCTTTTAGAGTCAATTCTGAGTCACGTAGTGATCCATGCACCCAAACATGTGAAGTCATGTATGAAATATCGTGATGCTAAAGTCAGCAAATGACCAGTTGGCCCTTGAAGAGGGGAAAGGGTGTCAGAGTCAAGAACTATATACGTGGTACAGGTTTGTCTTTTCCCAGAGGTCGAATCCTGTTAAGAAACCAATTTCTGCATACCCCTATTGAGTCAAGTGGTTAAATAGAGGTCATGTCGGAAAGTGCCATAGTTACTATCATTTTATTATGAAGTCCGAAGGAATGAAGAAATGCAGCATTCATATTATGCCTACACAGAAAATCGTATCACCTGCATTCCACACACGGGGATTTGCTATGAACAAATTGAAGATCGAATTGAAACTTCTCATCACCATAAATTTATTAATGTCTAGCATTTCCTCCTCTCTGAGTTGATTTTCTATAAATATCAGATGCTTGACGTGTTCCTACAGTCGTAAAATTTGGCCCAAGTTGTCTATCGCATTTTCCTTTTTGCCAATCTGAGTGGTTCAAAATTGTTCCTCGATACATCTGTTCAGAACATTTGCACACAGTTTTCACCTCAGATGCGTCATGGTGTTTTCTCAGAGTACAGGAAATGGCGCGCAAAGCGACAGAACTGCGAGGTTCGAACCTCATAGGGATTGGATTTCTTTTACGCTTGCGACAACCATTTACAGAAGCTTAGAAGGATCCATCTCTTCACCTATAGAAGAGATCATTTTAAGACATGAGAATATCGAGACAGATAAATTCATACAGAAAGGAAAGGCAACAAGAGTGTTTTCCTTCCGACAACAACTTCCTCGTAGAAGAGGCATGCTGAGAAAGAACGAGGAGGTCACGAAGGAAGAATACACGGGGACGAATGAGGAAACACCATCTCAGTGGTTGAAATAAAATAAATCTTGATGAGCAGCATTGTCCTTTGCGATAGTGTTTGAGTGATGCACTTCCTCTGAAAACATCTCACCATTTTGGTAATGGTCACAGAAATTGCACAGCCATTTGCTACGCGCAGCTCCCAGCAAATAAGCATGTAACGGGAGGCGAAACCAACATTTCAGACAATCGATTTTGGGCAGAAACCTATTCATAAAGATCGTTGATCAAGGGACAAAATGACACATTTTTCCCTACGTCAGACCCTGACCGACGATTCGATCTCATGGCGAAACTTGAATACGGTTACTAGTAGACATGCATGATTGTTGCCTATTTTTGGATGGTGCCATGCGAAGCGTTTCTTGCGCATGTGACACGATTTTTTCCTAGTCTAGAGTTAGCAGTTAGAATAGAGGGCATCCCAAGTGGCACCCTAGTTTATATATTTCATCTTTCCTATGTAACCAGGGTTGGTTGGAAATTTTAAGAAACAAATGCTATTGTAAGAAGTCTGAGTTTTGTTGACTGAAACTTAATGCAAAGGTCCTGTGTTTTGATGTAAATATTCTAGTTACGATAGTTGGATGCATTTTGTTTCTTTCTCTGCGTATGTTTTTTTCCTGTTATCTTTAATTTCATATCTCATATCATCTATTTTGGAACAAATTTTTGAACCTGTGGATTCGCTGTACTGTGCCCCTTGTTCGCTCCATTTAGACAAAGCATTTTCTTCTCGAGCTAACTATGAATTTGTCTGCAGCGACACTTTGAGTTCTCTCTCTCTGTTTTTCATCCCAACACACTTTACGGTTAACACTAAAGGATTTCTCTCATCTAGATTTTTCCTCTCAAATCTAGACACTGAGTCATTTGTTCCGTCTCTTCCTCAGAATGACTCCATAGCCCGAGTTTTACTTTTTTGCACCAATATAACCAGAAGCATTTTATCATTGATTTTAAATCTAGCCATCGTTCACAAAGCTATATCCTGCACGGATATCGTGACATTTCTAAGAGAGCCCTCTCCAAATCCGAAAGGCTAGTTTCGGGTCTCAAAGTTGGTTGAAAAAGTTACCTTCATCGTTTGTTCATCAACCAAATAGATTTATAGAGTGCTAACAGTATCCAAAAGGAAAAGATCTATCTCTTATTGCCTACACAGATGTAGATTGGGTAGGTTGTATTGATGACCGATGAAGCACCAGTGGAGAAACGTTCTACTTGGGTGAGTGTTTAGTATCATGGCTAAGCAAGAAATAATCATCAATATCTCTATCTATAGCCGAGGCATATTATATTGCAGCAACAACATGTTGTACACAGGTTCTTTGGATGAAACAAACTTTGACAGATATACAGGTTGAGTATGATGAGCCCATTCCAATCTATTGTGATAATACACGCACCATCAGTATCTCAAAGAACCCGGTGATGCACTCCAAGACAAAGCACATTCCAATCAAGTATCACTTTCTACGGGAACAAGTTGCAGAAAAAAACATCAAAGTTGAGTTTGTGGGCACAAAAGAACAAGTGGYAGACATCTTTACAACACCACTTCCACGAGAAGCCTTTGAGTATCTTCGCCAGATACTCAGATTTATTTCTAATCCAAAGTGAATGCTTTTGAATTCTTATCTTATATGTCTTAGATGTACACGAGGAAGCACCATAAGAGGACAATTCAGTCAGGGGGAGCAACCCTGGATGGAAAGATACCTTTTCCATTGATGACAAAGGGGGAGAGATTTATTAGATGCAGAGGACATAGGCATGGTTCTAGGGGGAGCATGAGTGATATGATTTCATTATTGCATCATAGTGTTGCCATCAATTCCAAATGGGGAGATTGTTGATTAAGGTTGGTTGTCATTGATGTCAACCCTTGAAGAAAGCCCCGTAGTACAAAGTTTTGGGTAATGGAACCAAGTTTGTTTGATGTAAAGATGACTCATTATTTTCTTGTCATGGTTGATATGAAGTACATATGGATGAACTCAAAGTGGTCCCCTTATGGTGAAATCCCTCACGGGAAGACACTTTACAGATTGAGTTATCCTAGAAGTATGGTTAGAGAACCCATGCTTATTTGTGGAATAATGAGATGAAGGTCATTGAATTTTTCAGTGACTCTATCCTAGATGGACATTTCTTATCATTCAATTTCTAGTGGTATGTGGAACTTCACATAAATCCTCACGGTTAGAGAGTTATGGCCATGAGAAGTTGGAGAACCTAGGTTTGGGTAATGGACCCAAGTTTGTTTGATTGATAATGGTATGATTTTTGATATATTTTTAGGTAATATTATTCTATATGAATGGTACATGCCATTCCATTTCTGGTGGTATGTGGAACGTCACATAACTCCCCACGGTTTGAGATTTATGGCCTTACGAAGTTGGAGGACCCTCTTATGTCATCTAGAAGCCCCAAAAGGTCAAAGTAGTCAAAGTGGTTTAAGAGATTTTAGAAGGTAAATAATAAAGTGAAGTGATGAGTGTACTATGATTCAAAGTGAATACAAAATAAATTATTTAAATAATAAATTTAATGGATAAATTAGAAGTGGGTTAACCCTAAAATAAGGAAAGTGGGCAAAGTGACCTAGAAGATGTTTTTAAGGAAGCTACTTGGAGAGTATAAATAAGAGGAAATACTCTCTCATTTAAGACACACTTGAGAATATTGAATACCTATAGGCGTCTAAGGTAACCAAATTATATCTAATACTAATTTCTAAGGGAAGGTGAAGAAAAGAAGGCCGGAATTCAAGGAAGGATAAATTCTTTTGATGATGCTTTCTAAGGTATGTAATTTATAGGTCATCTCACCATTTTCAGAATAAATTTTTTTATAGAATGAGTCAGAATGTGAAATTTATATTACACTGAGAAAATATATCCAAGTATCTATGGTAAAAAATTTAGCTATTGGGTTGTTGTATTTTTGGAGTTACACTCCGTGGAAAATAGGGTTTGTGGCTAGTCCTAAAACTAGTCAAAAATAAGTGTTTTGGGTAAAAACATCATAACTTCTTCATAACAGATCCAAATCCAGTAAGAAAAAATGTGTTGGTTAGAGTATAGTCTATAGTATTCTTTGTAACAGTTTCAGATTGATTCAACAAACATTCCGTGCGGGGCACTCTCTACAAGGTCGCTCTCTAGAATCATCCATAATTCAACAAGGTATGCCATTTTTGCTATAAATAATTTTTTGAGAGGTTCCAAGTAGTGACACATGGAGGAATTGCATAAAACACACTGAAGAAAATTGTGTATCAGTTTCAGATCTTATTCATTACGGGTAGAACATTATGTTTATTTCAAGTTAGGGTTGTTGACTAATAAAAAACTAGTCATGTGAGACTAAAGAAAAGTTTGATGAAAATGATAGTCTCTTGTTGTTAAAGTTAAGGAAGGTTTGCAGGTATGTGATCATATACACCAGGTTTATTAAAGATTTACAAATAATATTTGTATGATGAAATTGATGAGGGATTTTGGTTGAGGTACAAGTTGGGTACATGGTTGAGACAAGTAGTTGATGAGTTGGAACATACATGAGGTGTATAGTTGATGATGTTGGTACATATTGATGAATCATAGTTGATGAGTATTTCACACATGATTGGTACATACTTGGTACATGGTTGGTTGCACTTGTTTATGTTACAGGTTGATTATAGATTGTTTGGTACAGGTTGGTGCATGGTTGATGCACTTGTTTATGGTACGGGTTGGTGCATGGTTGATGCACTTTTTATGGTACAGGTTGGTGCATGGTTGATGCACTTGTTTATGGTACATATTGATTACAGGTTGAGGTATAGGTTGATGCATGGTTCAAGTTTATTGGTACAGGTTTACAATAGTATATCTCATAGTTATAGTGTGACAATGTTTCCATCATTCTACTTCTACTTCAGGGCAGTTGGATGGGGCAAGGACAGGTGGTTGTAGCCGAAGAACATAGGGGGTTGTAGCCTCCTTTTGGTTGTATCCAGAGAATTGTGGAGTTGCAGCTTCCCTCAAGTTGTAGCCTGAGAAACTAGGGGGGTGGAGCCTCCTTCCAGTTGCAGCTGGAAAACAAAGGAAGTTGGTGCTTCCAATGAATGTAATTATTCAAGACATATAAGAAAAACAATTACGTGGTTTTCTCCCGCTTTGGGTTTTCATGTAAAACACTAGTGTACTATGTATGTGTGTGATTGTTCATCTCTTATTTCTCATTATTCGATAATAATTCTATAGTGATATAACACTTGGAATATTTGGTTAAAAATTATTATAATTTCGCTATTACTGATTCACCTCCCCTCTCAGTAATCTAACAAAGGGACCCCATCGGAATATGTGTCCACTTCACTATATACATTACATCATCACCAAGGCTGTGGGTGACAATTATTTTGAGTTAAGTATTCCCCCTTTCTTTGGCTTGCACCCAGTATTCAATGTGGACCTCCTTCAACCATATTTTCCACCACTACTAGACACATTGAAAGTGGCAGAGAAACTGACATGTATAGAGCTCAACCTTGAATGCATGGAACATGAAACCATTAATTGTATCATGGACACACAAGTTAAGGGAACCTGCTAATAGAAGATCCAATTGTTGGAATATTCAATAATACTAAGAGCAGGGGGGTGAATCAATATAGAGTTATTTCAACAATTTTAACCTTCAAGAACTACATAAAAATTAACCATTAATCATGTCATTCATCATCACATAAATTCATATACATTGCACATAGAGTTTTACTTGGAAACCCAACTAGGAGAAAACCACATAAACTTTTCTTAAGTAGTTTCAAGATTTTGTAAGCACCAACTCAAAGGAAGCACCCACTCCTTGAGTTTTATAGCACCTACTTGAAGGAGACACCAATCCCTGTGGAATATTTTAAATGATGATACATGATTAAATCAACCTTCAAATACAATCCCAAAATCACTTCTTAAATATGCATACAAAACTACTCAGAATTGTGTCTCAAATATTTAAACTTGTAAGATTCACCACGGGATCAATTTTCCATTTATGATTCTAAGACTTGGAACTCATATATTAGGATATTTTCTCCTTCTAATGCAACAAGGGGAATTCAATTTGGAAATACTAAGCTTAAGATATAACCGTTTTATCTTGAACACCTATTTGGGACTAGTTAATGGATTAGTCATAAACCCTAACTTCCACTAAGTATAACTCCGTACTTGTAATGAATCATGATCAGAAACTTGTAAACAATATTCTTATATATATTCTATGAAATTCCTCCAAGTTTCTCTGTTAGAATCATCCCTCCAAAAAGGTTATAAAGAAAATGACAGGATGACTCGTTTTGAAGAAGAAAAAATTTACCGGCATAACGAGAACTGTGACCTCAAAATGAGAACTTTGTTCCAAAAAACCCTTATTTTTTCATTAAAAAAATGAAAATAAACCCCCAAATCAAAAGGTGGTGCTACCCATAGCACCACGTGTTGAGGAAAAGGTATGGATAACCTTACTCAATCATTTTTAGATCTTGTCGGACTAAGGCAAGATAGTTGGGAATGTCACCTGGGGTTTATAGCCTCAAAAACAAAGAAGACAAACACTTAATCCATAGGTATTAAGTACAAGGGACAAAGGCTGTTTTTTTTATATATTATATGTAAATGTGCAAGAAATAAATAAACTTAAACATAAATTACATAAGTTTGTACAAAAATTACATGAGTGTACAAGGAGATAAAAGAAAAAAATGAACCAAAATACATATGTAAGACTGATAAAAAAAAAAAAAAACAACTGATTTTTGTATTGATTTCATTTTGACATACACAGTTGAATTATCTTTACAAACCCTTGGGAGGGTAGGGACCAAAGTCATATTTATAAGCTTCCAATGAGAACCATATAAAAAGACTCTGACAACAAAAGAAAAATGTAGCTAAAGATCTGGATCAATTTGCCACAAAAAGTTGTTACTTGACTCTGAAAAATATTCTTTATCAGTCATAAAATTTAATTTATAAACAGACAAGAACAAACAAATTGCCAAAGATAAATAATACACCTTTAAAACAAGCTACTGAAATATATGATTCAGTTTTGAATCCTACTGCCTTCAATAAGACCCTATTGTCATCAAGATGGTTAAGCCTTCTAGTAAAATCAGAATGAATGAAAGATGAAAGTATCTCACTAGTATAGAGCAAACCTTATGGTTGAAGTTATACTTCTAATTTATCCCCCTTGGTCTCTTCATTTGATTGAGATTTTATTCCTTCTCAATCATTTATGGTAGTTCAACTACCTTTCTTTAGTTTTTTTTTGTTTTTTTTCCAGTAAGAAACTATATATTAGCTGTCATGAAGAAACATTACAGTATCCACAGTGATATCAGAGATGATAATATGCTGAATTTACCTGAAGGGAAACCAATTAAGCTCGACCAAGGTCCTATCATGTCAGAGCAAGCTTAAACATTCATGTCTGAATCACTACATAGGGAAACTGATTCGACCGTCCATATGGGTAGATAATTAACAAAATTCAAAAAAAGACTGTCCTCTGACCAACATAGAAATTAAAGGTGTTGGAAATAGAAAAGCATGCATGCATACACTTGATTGTTCTCTGACTGT
>ML776804.1:1371635-1387678 GCA_009831015.1 Picea engelmannii
TTCACCACTCATGCAAATGCTTGGATACACCTCACTAATTCACTGACATGATAGCTTCTTTGTATTTTTCTGTCATTTACATATCATTGAAACTAGAATGTATGGTTCAGCTTTGACTATCCACATGTTCATGTTTCATTAACCTTTTTGCAATATTCTTTAAATTTATAAAAGAAAAACAATAAATATTTTTATGTGCTTTATTTATCTGCTTCCTAGAAGCAATAATTTTTCACATAGATTTTCGTAAGTTTCGATTAAAACTTGCAGCTTGTAAATCATGTAAATAAACGAGACCTGTATATCTTCTACTTAAATACAACTACTATAGTTACATTAGAACACACACACACACACACAGATATATATATATATATATATATATATATATATATATATATATATATAGTGTTTAGTAATTAGTTAGTTATTTCATCTCTTTTATTTATTTTATTTGTTTCTTCTAGGACTTTTAGATTGGCAAACAGAGCCATTAAACCTGCCAGAACAAGTTATACCAAATGGCTTGGGTTATTTAGACAACCCCGGACCAGATTCGTTCTTCTAATTGATGGACAATCATTTTCGTCCATCAACAAATGGCGCTAGAAGGAGGGCTGAGTAAATTTAATGATTAAATGTTTCACCCCTTAGCCTTTCATAATTTCAGATTTATAAATCCTTCTTTTGTGTCATCTTGAAATGCACTAGAAGGCAGTCCAGATGGACAAGTTGGCCTTATAGGAGTCTTTGTTTTGAGTTTAATTAATTTCCCATGGCTCCCCAAATCACTGTGTTGGAACATGCTTTCCACTTCTCATTACCTGATATTCCCAACAATACAGTCTCTCACTTCTCAAAACTAACCTTTGATGGTGGGGGGGATGTATCTGCAAAAGACCATCTTAACAATTTTTGGTGTAAATGCATCAAGCATGACATTTCTGATTTAAAGGTTTTATGCAGATTATTTGCTTTCACTTTCAGGGGTCGGATTAAACATTGGTTTGAGTCTTTTCCAACATATCACATTATTGGTTGGTTTCAATTTGTAGATGATTTTTTAGATGATTTTGAAAAATATAATTACAATCAATTATGTGAAGAATTTCATAATTTACTAATTAATGGCAATTCATCTCCAGAAAACTTTTCAACAAGAATTTATCATGTTCTCTGTAAATTTAATCTTGATGCCATGTCATTTGTACTAAATCTCCTCTATGATGCTTGCATCCCTTTCATCCAGTCACATTCAATCGCAAATGATGAATCAGTTGCAAATACTATCACTCAATTGCGAGAAGAATTTTGTTTACAGGATGAGAGGAATCCATCTAAAAATTTTCAACAAGAAAGGGAGGTAGAATCTATTGAAAATGTTCTTACTGAAAATCAAACTAGTTTTTCCTCTAAATCATTGCATATTCAGTCCTCGACCATCGTGAAAGAAGATTTGATGTTGGGTGAAGGTGAATGTCCATATTCTTCAAACTCTTGCTCTAATCAATACTTAAATTTAGTTATTGAAGAACACTTAGGTGACGAAAATGATCTTAAGCATTCTAACATTCCAATGAAACTGATTAGAGATGTAGATCTGCAATTGGAAGAAGAAACCTTAAACCCTCATCTACAAATCGTACCTTATCAACATAAAAGATCAGATGTTTTTCATGAAAGTTTTGAATTGTCTATCCTACAAGAGGAAAATTTAGATGTTCATATTATGTTGAATAATTTATCACCAAAACAGAGTGAAAGTTTTAAGGAAAATGAAGAAGAATGTCTTGAGAATACCATTGTTAAATATCATAGCTTAAGATATTCTTTTCATGTGCTCATTTATGATTCCTTTTACTCTTTATATCTCGATCTCTTCTTAGATTCTGGTGGATTTGATACTTTATCCACGGTATCTTACTCTTTGACACCACAATCCAATCTTTTTGATATGTTAAAATTTGGTGAAACTAATTCCAAACATAACACTTATCAAGTCGGATTTGATGCTCTTTCACTTTCATCACTCGAATGGAAAAATGGCATGTTGCAAGATGATTTTACATGATTTATTTTTGAAAAATACAATGCACTCATCCTTATGGAGATTGAATATTCTACATTGCATACTCGTTCTTTGATTAGTTCGAATTTTAATGTTTATGCTTCACATTTTGAAACTATCAATATCATCACAGGAAGTGTTCAAACCAATAATCTAATTGATGTCATGAATCCTCTTATGATGTGTTCCCCATTGATATATCCATTTCATCAAATTCATAGTTTGCATCCTAATGACAGGAACTTAGATTGGCCTGAATATTTGTATATGAAAAATCTACATAATAAAGATAAAGTTGTGCTTGCTTTGTTTTTACCTAAATATCTAGGAAGTAATCATAACATGATTCTCTTAGATTCTTCATGTGAAGAAATTGATGAGCACTTGGAGAATTGTTAGGAGGATGCGGCACTTCGGCCTTGGTTGTTGGTTATGTTAGGTCCCTATAATAATGACAAGTTTTCCAAACTTACTTACACTCTTCCATGCCATTATGACCCATATCACGACCAGATTGCAGAATGGTTGGAGGATTCATACATCAAGAAGCTTCAAAAGAATGGTAAGGTCATGTTTGTTTTGTTTTTAAATGAATATATAGGAGGTAAGCATGACATATTTCTTTTTCATCTACAAATACTACATTTTTTTTATTCTGATTTTCAATTTTCTATGTCGTGCAGGATTGAAGATGCTCTTGTGGATGCACTGGAAATACGATTTTACTTAGCGTTTTGATCTATTTAGTATTTTAGAGTAGGTTAGGAGTAGGTTTACTTTAGTTTTATATATCAATATTTCTTTGTGTAATAATGCAGTTATGAACACAAGTGGGTACACCAAGAGAACCATAATATGAATGTTGTCAGGGAAGTCCACTTTAAATCTTTTTCTCTCTGCTTTTCATTGAATATTTCTTTTCAAAAATGTAGTATCATCATGAAAATTTTAAATGGAAAGTAAAGAGATAAGTAAATTTGAATTATCAATTCAACCCTGACCCAAGGTGCCACGAGTAGGACTGCACTCATCTTAATAAGAATTTTTCTATTTTTAGTCTCTTTTATTTTTAATAATAATGCTTGGTCAAAGTAACATCTTATGCATCACTATCTTAAGAAAAGAACTTGCTCGCACATGATATTTTATATGATTTAGTTCTTCCTTTATTTTACAGTTAGATGCTAGTGGATCCAAAAGCTCAAGTTTATCTTTGGCAAAAATCGTTTCTTGAAAAGTTTTCTTTTGCTGTTTTGATTTTGTGTACTTCTGATTTTGAATCCCATTAATAAAATTTGATTTGGTTTGTTGTGTGTTTTTTGTTTTCTTTGATTGCTTTGAATGAGTTTCCTTCTTATCTCTCTTTTTGAATCAATATATTTCTGATTAAAGAGCTATTGTCGAAGGAAACATTTATTTTAAGAATTGTGTTTTTTAAAGCAAATTGAAATAAGTTCAAAGAGGTCCTGATATTAAGATATAGCTCAGACAATTGATTTTTAAGTCAATTGTCACTTTCATTTTGTCCTCAAATTGTCTTTGTCAGAGTATTACACCAGATATATTGTTTAAATGTTTGAGAATTACGATGATCTTTAAACTTTTTACGTCGTCCATATTCTTAAGGAATCACTTTTAAGTGCTTTCCCATTCTCTAGATGATTTCTTAAATGAAATCTAAAATATCTAAACCATGATAAAACTTCCAGTTTTGAAAGCAAATAAATAACATGATCAACTATTCACCTGTATTGCAATTAACCTCCAGTATCACCCCACTCTCTTTGTCATCAAGAAATCTATAATTGTATTACTATTTAAAAGTGGTATAAGAGGGTTGAAAGCACTTAAGTGTGGGAAGTGTGTGTAAACTCGTCGGGGTACTAAACAGGCTCGTTGACAGCGGGTAAATGCACACATGATACTAAGACAACTTCGTTGGGGTACTGAAAGGGCCTGCTAGCAACGAAGCAATGTCGGGTCGAGAGGTAGAAGGTATATGTTTTTAAATTATCTTTTATGGAAGTATACATCATGTGGATACAACTATTGGATGGGATTAAAACATTTGAGTGGGTTAAATGACATCCCTGTCGAGGCTATGGACGCCTGATGGAAGCAGTGGCTCTGTCAATGGTATTGAAGTTATTTTATAAACATCATGAATCCTTGATTAAGACATTATTTTAGGTTATAATCCTCTACAAATAAAATTCTATTTTCTGGTTATAACATTGAGCTTATCCTAATACTATATGGTCTCAGAGTGAATTTATTTCAAGAAGCTTAAATCCTTTTTCAAGTCTTATTATTTTCTTCCTGAGATGAAATCTTACTAGATCAGAGATAACTACTTCACCCAATAACTCGCCATTTGTTGGGCCCCAACAACTCCCCCTAATTTTTTACAAAATTTAAAGGCTCCCCATTAGAATCTTGATAATTATAATGAGCTACAGAATCAACCTTTTCAAATAGTTCCATACATTGGCTTGCTTTGAGACAAACTTAAGACATTCACTATAGTATGAGACATTCATTACAAGAGTATATGTCAAAATTTAGAAACGAGCATAAAAATCTCAATTTAAACAAAAACGTTAATTTTTCTCAAATGTTTACTTTCGTTTAAATTATGATTATGTGTTCTTCCTTTTGCTCATTAGCAAGTTTGACTATTTTGAATAATGTGTTCAATACTTCATCAAATAATATCTTGGTTGATTTCTCATTTTCATAAAATCATTTGGTGATATTAATTAATTAAATTATTTTTTCATTTTGCATCTCATTTCAAAATAATAATAAATAAAAAGAGAATTTTATATCATTTGTTTGATTTTGTAAAATACCAAAATAAATATTTTTCTCTTCTCCATGAAGCTTCTAGAATTTTAAGATCATATTTGAAAGGAAATTATGAACAATGTTTGTTTATAAGTTATAGTTAGTTTAAATTCATTTTTTATTTTTCTAGATTTTGTTTTATTCACAATTTTTAGGTTTCTTTTTGTTTCACAGGTTTCTATTATCAAATATTTGATACGGATCTAATCATGGCTTGATTTTATTATCCAAATACATTCAATATGATTGATCCAAAAATAATTTTGGATTGCTACAAATAATTTTATGAGCAACAACAGATAAAATTTGCAAAGGTGTCAAGATCAGACAAACAATTTTGCAGAACTGATTGCAGCCAAACCGTGAGGAATTTAAAGAAACAATTGAAAGTCCATAACTTAAATGGACCCATTTACTTTTTGCGTAGAGATTTTCCCAAACAACTACACGATTTGAGAGATATTGATGTCTTTTTACGAGGAAAAGTTCAGGTGGCGAAAATTAATAGTGACGCCCAGACTGTTCATTCATTGCATAAATATATGAGAAAGTTCAGAGCCAAAGGATCCAAGAATTGGAGAGGAGGATTTTTATCCTTTCTCTTTTGTATATTATATCTTTTGTAAAAATTTAATTTCTTTTCAAATAGAGTAATGGATGGCTGAAATCTTTGGGAGAATGGATGAGTATTTTCAAAGAAGAATATGGAATTCTAGGTTTCTTAATGGCTTTTGTCCTGTAAGTAAAATAGTTTTATTTTCATTATAATATCTTCATATTCTTTGAATAATTGATTATGCATTGATTTAAATAGATTTAGTCTTTTTTATCAATACATGGTTAATTATTATCATTGATGTATTAATTTTTCCAATCTTTAAAGTCTATTATCCAAAAAACTACTTCTAGGACTACAGAATGGACAAGTGATTCCAAAAACTTAATAGAATGACATATATGCATTTTAGCTTTATCCTTTTGTTTATAATATTGTTATTTATGTTTTTTTTATCCTGTTACATGTGCAGGTCTGATATCTTTAGATTAAATGATCTGTGACGTGTAGGAGGTTTATATTATAAATACCATCTATCATTTGCTTCATCAAAATACAAATTCTATGATTATATCTTTGATTTAAATAATGGGATTTATCTTTGAGTTTTAAATTGAATGATAAAATGAATAGATTGCTTCCAAATTTATCTTGTTGTAATCATGTATAATTATGCGATCACAGGTTTATGTTTTTGTTTCCTTTTCTGTCATTAAAACCTAAGCTACCATTACATGTTCTAAATTTATTTAGAACAATCATAAGTTTCAATGCAGATTTCTCTCTTGGACATGGCAGTTAGATGTTCACCACTCATGCAGATGCTTGGATACACCTCACTAATTCACTGACATGATAGCTTCTTTGTATTTTTCTGTCATTTACATATCATTGAAACTAGAATGTATGGTTCAACTTTGACTATCCACATGCTCATGTTTCATTAACTTTTTTTGCAAGATTCTTTAAATTTATAAAAGAAAAACAATAAATATTTTTATGTGTTTTCTTTATCTTCTTCCTAGAAGTGATGTAGGAGCATCTCTCCATGCAGCCAACCAGCCAGCCAGACACGTCAGCGCGCATGCATTCATATGCAAAAAAGGGAGGCATAGTCTCATTTCAAAATTTGAATTGAATGTAATTTAATGACTTAGGCTGGTGAGCCAGGAAAGCCGTGCCTTTGAGCAGGCGTTAGATAGGATTGGCTTTAATGCAGATCGACTGAGATCTAGATCCATATGCTGGACTAGACAGCCATTCATTGTAATTGATTAGAGTAGGTGAATCTGGAGGGAAGCGCTCGATGAGCCCCTCAGGTAAAAGAGATATTGGTATCTCATTTTGAGTTAGTTGAGCTAGGGGTGTATGAGAGAGCTAGAGAGAGTTCAGGAACACCAATTGTAAAATACAGGCATTTGCCATTGTTAATATAACAGAGCAGTTTTTCCTACATTTTTCTGTCTTATATGCATGTCTGTGTGTGTTCTATGTATATACTGTGAATTAATGTTATAAGGTGCATTCTACAGGAGTTCATTTGATTTCAGGTTGAAGGTCTTTGAGGCTTCACACCAGATGGGTGTGACAGAACGCTGAGGGTTCTGATAGCCGTGCACAGAGGATGCACTTTTGAACTCTGAGGATTCAGACGAAGACATGCTAAGGCACAGGACTGAGATTAACAACTCAAGAAGAAGACCTGTGAGGTTGTTGAACACCTTAGGAGGAAAGGCTATGTAGATGAAACACAGTTGCAGTCAGGACTTTGTTGTAAGTTCTGTAGGAACTCTGCCAAGTGGGCATTGAGCATATGCACGGGTTGCATTGGTGAAGGAACTCTACTGTGAGTTCAGAGAAGACCAGAATCACCAAGGATTCTGAGAGCTCTTCCAGAAGGGCATTGAGCAGGTGCAAAGGGTGCGCAGAGAAGGAAAGAACTGTTGAACGTTCTATGGAGAAGAGACTCCGCCAGGAGGGCGTCAAGAAAGTGTGCAGACAGGCACAGAGGTGAAGAGAACTCTTTGAGTTCAGGGAAGTGAAGAAAAATTCCACTAAGGGACTTTCACGGGTTGTTGAACACCCATAAGGATTCAGTGAGAGGGTCGCTTGAGTCAAAGGATAGCTAGGAAGGCATCTGTTTTATTCTCCATCTGAGGGAGAAGAAGGATAAAATCCCCCAAGCGGTCTGAGTGGTCATATAAACTCAAAATAGATAGCATCTTGGTGTGTGAAGACTCTGCAAGGAGTGCAGGAGTCGGAGGAAAATCACAGCTGAGGGTCCGCTAGGAGAAGAAGAGTCCAGGAGGAGTAAGCGCTTGTACACGCGCGGCGAGACTCGAGGTCATGGAGCCTGCAGAGGAGCAGGCAAAGGTTGAGACCTTTGAAAGGTTGAAAATCTTCCAAGTCTCAAAAGAACACGTGAAGCTTAGGAGTGGGCGACAACAGTCGTTGGATCGGCGGATAGAGAGATCTGGACTGTCAAAGAGCTTATGTCCAGAAGAAGCTCAGGAGGAGCGCACAGTAAGAAGAGACCGAGAGTCGTCGGATCTCACTCAACACCCGATCGTTGTTAGATCGGGAGGATTTGCGTGGAGGATAGCCTCAGGAGGAGGAGTGCACAAGAAGATAGGTTTGAGCTGTTAGATCTGGTGTAGGACCACCGACAGACATCGGATCTGCAGAAGTTGCGAGGGCGTTAAGGGCCATCGGGATATCGGTGCATCGGGGATATCAAGGACGTGAGGAGAGTCCCTCGACACCAGAACCCCTGAATTAGCGAGACGGGATCAGAACCGTCCATCTAAGGGATGCGTGGTAGCGATCGAGTGCCATCGGGAGAGCTCGTCAGAAGGCTTCATCGGTAGATCGGGATTCGGGATATCAGAGATCCCGGGTACAAAGGTTTTGTGTACTTTGAAATCGCTAAACGCGATTTCCCGATTTATCCAGAAGCGTGGGTCCAGGCGACGGTGCAGAGGACAGGTGGCATCGGCATATCGTGAACTCAGAGGTTCGCGAGTGAGAGCCGCAAAGGTTTGAGCCAATAGTTGCGAGGTCGCGAGAGGCAGTACCTCGAAAAACCACCGATCACCGTGTAGGATCCCAGAGTAAGTGGGATACAGGTGGCAGGGATCAGAGACCTCGCGAGCTTGGGGCTTGTAAGTTAAAAATCCAAATATTGGGAGGTTAAAATCATGAGGCGCGAGGTTGCGAAAGCGCGACAGAGCCAAAGTCCCGATACAGGGAGAGAAGGTCAGCGTTGACTGAGCCATTGGGAATCGGAGATTCGTGAGAGCAGTGACTCACGACCGTGTGAGTACCGTTTTTTTCGATTGGGAGAAATTTCGATAGGAGAAGCCATGAAGGAAAGTAAGACCACAGTTGTGGAGGCATGGCCACATGGACCCGGGCCTAGCCAGGAGGAGCTAAGGCAGTAGAAGCGTGCATCGGAAATCAGAGATCGGGGATTTGAGAGGCGAGGAGTTCTCGTCAATGAGAAACAAGGAACCCCCAACCTCGATAGTGAATCGGGGATAACCACGGTCAAGTACTGAAGGCCGTGGAGAGTAAAGAAGGACCTGTGGATCGAGTAAATAAAGCAAGGATTCCATTCCAGAATCTAAAGGGCTGCTTCGGCTCAGGAGAAGGAGAAAGAGAACGATCTTGTGAGCGGGAGGTTAGCTTAAGAGACCCTGCGGGGTGTTCGCTTTATCTTCTTTGCGTCAAGTGTTATCAGAGCTTAAATTCTTGTCTGTATATTTTAGGCAAGAGGGGAACAGAGGAGGCAGAAGAAGACAGAGTTGTTGAGGACTCTGTAATGGTTGTTTGCAGATAGGCAACAATCAAAGAGACAGTCAGCTGGACTGTGGGATGAAGCTGGAACACTCAGGGATGAAGAGTGATAGTGGTAGATCTGTCAAGGAGGCAGATAAACATGGAAAAATGGCTATTGAAGGCCATAGATCTGTTGAATGAAAGAAGCCAGAGATGATGAGTGCAGCAGAAATGGATAAAGAGATCGCTGACATAAAGCGAGAGATGGAGGAGCTCGAAATGAAGATGCGGCAGAATAAAAAGTCGAGATGGGTATATGAGTGGCCCATGCAGAAGCCGAAGGTGAAATGGCCAGTCAAGGAGCTGATGGTCAAAGGACAGCAGAGGCTGTTAAGGAGATGGCTGAGGTATGTTGAAAGCCTCAGGCCCATAGAAAGGGAAGAAATGGTTTACATCTATGAACCAGAGATTGGAGACATTCTCGGTGAAGTGAATGACCAGAGATCGTTATGGGATCTCATAGAATACTAGGAGAGAAGTGGGGGGTTTCTGTATTTCCAGATGGGCAAAGGAACAGAGATGAGATCGGATGATGATATCAAGAACTGCCAGGAGGGCAGAGAAGAAGAAATTCCAGATTGCCAAGAGGGAAACAAGTTGAGATCAGCTGAGGATCTCACAGACTGTCAGAGGGACAGTGAAGGAATTTCGCATTTCTAGCTAGGCAATGAAAGGAGATCAGATGAGGATATCGAAGACTACCAGGAGGGCAGTGGAAGTATCGAAGACTGCTAGGAGGGTAGCAGAAGCGTGTCAGACTGCCAGGTGGGCAGCAGAAGCGTATTGAACTGCCAGATGGGCAGAGATGAAAACGTGAGACTCTCTGAAGGTCTTATGGACTCAGAGAAGAGTTCAATTCAGCAAGGAGTGCTGATGAAGATGGGATCGGTTGATCTCATAGTCTGCCAGGAGAGCAGCAGGGACATCCCATATTGCCAGGAGGGCAGGGATGAGCAAATGAGACTGTCTGAGGGTCTCATAAACTCAGAAGTGAGTTGGATTCTACCAGAAGAGCTGACAGAGTAGATGAGCTCGCAAGGAGATCAACAGATGTAGCTGATAGAGGAGGACTTGAGCCATGTGATTATTGGGGGAATTTGAATATTCCTGCCATTTTCCCAGGAGGAGGCAAGAAGTTGTATTGCAGGTGCAGCAATAGCAGAGGAACAGTCATCGCTGATGATGACTGTCGAAGAAGAAGAATTGGAGCAGACTTTGAAATCTTCCCAAATGAAAGAAGAGAGTGAGCATTCCGAGGAAGGGATCAATGCATTTAACACTGAAGCTGAAGAGACTGCAACAGGGGAGTTTGCAGCAGAAGATGAAGAAGATGAGCATTCTGAGGAATGGCTCATTACTTCCAGCCAAGAAGCTGAAAGAGTTGTAGCATTGGAGCTGATAGACAAAGGAGAAGAAAAGGATGGTGAGCAGTCTGAGGAATGGCTCGATATTTTTAGCTATAAAGCTGAAAAAAATGCAACAGAGGAGGTTGCAGAAGCAGCAGAAGAAGAAGAAGAAGACAACATTTTATTTGCCGATCTGTGGGATCAGATTGAAGCCCTGGAGGAAAGGGTAAAAGTGCAGGGAAGGCACATCCAACAGGTGAAGTTGGAAATATATGAAGAAGATGGCATGGGAGATCATGATGATCTGCCTAATGGCCAAAAATTTTTGCAGCTGAGGAGATTGAAACAGTAGGACCATCCACTGGAGCAGCTGGATGAGGTGATAGAGGACATCAGAAGGCTGATGTTGAGATCAGCAGAAACTACCAGCGAGGAGAGGCTGAGCAGAAAAGCAGCAGCAGCAGCAGCAGCAGCAAAATGGAGCAAATGAAAAGCTCCAAAGGATGGTTTGGGATCCAGGAGGATTTCCAATAGCTACAGGGGAAGCTCATGAGCAGGAGCTCATGATTTTTGTAGCTGTGGATTATGATGCAGGAGCATCTCTCCATGCAGCCAACCAGCCAGCCAGCCACGTCAGCACGCATGCATTCATATGAAAAAAAGGGAGGCGTAGCCTCATTTCAAAATTTGAATTGAATGTAATTTAATGACTTAGGCTGGTGAGCCAGGAAATCCATGCCTTTGAGAAGGCGTTAGATAGGATCGGCTTTAATGCAGATCAACTGAGATCTAGATCCATACACTGGACTAGACAACCATTCATTGTAATTGATTAGAGTAGGTGAATCTGGAGGGAAGCGCTCGATGAGCCCCTCAGGTAAAAGAGATATTGGTATCTCATTTTGAGTTAGTTGAGCTAGGGCTGTATGAGAGAGCCAGAGAGAGCTCGGGAACACCAATTTTAAAATACAGGCATTTGCCATTGTTAATATAACAGAGAAGTTTTTCCTGCATTTTTCTATCTTATATGCATGTTTGTGTGTGTTCTATATATATACTGTGAATGTATGTTATAAGGTGCATTCTACAGGAGTTCGTTTGATTTTAGGTTAAAGGTCTTTGAGGCTTCACACCAGATGGGTGTGACAGAACGTTGAGGGTTCTGATAGCCGTGCACAGAGGATGCACTTCTGAACTCTGAGGAGTCAGACGAAGATGTGCTGAGGCACATGACTGAGATCAACAACTCAGGAAGAAGACCTGTGAGGTTGTTGAACACCTCAGGAGGCAAGGCTGTGTAGCTGAAACATAGTTGCAGTCAGGACTTTGTTGTAAGTTCTGTAGGAACTCTGCCAAGTGGGCATTTAGCATACGCACGGGTTGCGTTAGTGAAGGAACTCTGTTGTGAGTTAGGAGAAGACTAGAATCACCGAGGATTCTGAGAGCTCTACCAGAAGGGCATTGAGCAGGTGCAAAGGGTGTGTAGACAAGGACAAAACTGTTGAACGTTCTGTGGAGAAGAGACTCTGCCAGGAGGGCGTCGAGAAAGTGTGTGGACATGCACAGAGGTGAAGAGAACTCTTGGAGTTCAGGGCAGTGAAGAAAAAGTCCACTAAGGGACTTTCACAGGTTGCTGAACACCCATAAGGATTCAACGAGAGGGTCGCTTGAGTCGAAGGATAGCCAGGAAGGCATCCGTTTTATTCTCCATCTGAGGGAGAAGAAGGATAACATCCCCCAAGGGGTCTGAGTGGTCGTATAAACTCAGAAGAGATAGCATCCTGGTGCATGAAGACTCTGCAAGGAGTGTAGGAGTCGGAGGAAAATCACAGCTGAGGGTCCGCTAGGAGAATAAGAGCCCAAGAGGAGTAAGCGCTTGTACGCGCGTGGCGAGACTCGAGGTCGTGGAGCCCGCAGAGGAGCAGGAAAAGGTTGAGACCTTTGAAAGGTTGAAAATCTTCCAAGTCTCAGAAGAACGTGCGAAGCTCAGAAGTGGGCGACAGCAGTCGTTGGATCAGAAGATAGAGAGATCTGGACCGTCAAAGAGCTTACGTCCAGAAGAAGCTCAGGAGGAGCGCACAGTAAGAAGAGACCGAGAGCCATCGGATCTCACTCAACACCCGACCGTCGTTAGATCGAGAGGAGTTGCGCGGAGGATAGCCTCAGGAGGAGGAGCGCACAAGAAGACAGGTATGAGCTGTTAGATCTGGTGCAAGACCACCGACAAACGTCGGATCTGCAGAAGCTGCGAGGGCATTAAGGGCCATCGGGATATCGATGCATCGGGGATATGAAGGATGTGAGGAGAGTCCCTCGAAACCAGAACCCCTGAATTAGCGAGACGAGATCAGAACCGTCCATCTAAGGGATGCGTGGCAGCGATCGAGCGCCACCGAGAGAGCTCATCAGAAGGCTTCATCGATAGATCAGGATTCAGGATATCGGAGATCCTAGGTACAAAGGTTTCGTGTACTTTGAAATCATGAAATGCGATTTCCCGATTTATCCGGAAGCGTGGGTCCAGGAGACAGTGCAGAGGACAGGTGGCATCGACATATCGTGAACTCGGAGGTTTGCGAGTGAGATCCGCAAAGGTTTGAGCCAATAGTTGTGAGGTCGCGAGAGACGATACCTCGGCAAACCACCGATCAGTGTGTAGGATCCCAGAGTAAGTGGGATACAGGTGGCAGGGATCAGAGACCTCACGAGCTCGGGGCTCGCAAGTTAAAAACCCAAATATTGGGAGGTTAAAATCAGGAGGCGCGAGGTTGCGAAAGCGCAACAAAGCCAAAGTCCCGATACAGGGAGAGAAGGTCAGTGTTGACTGAGCCATCGGGAATCGAAGATTCGTGAGAGTAGTGACTCACGACCGCGTGAGTACCGTTTTTTCCGATTGGGAGAAATTTCGATAGGAGAAGCCGCGAAGGAAAGTAAGACCACAGTTGTGGAGGCATGGTCACTTGGACCCGGGCCTAGCCAGGAGGAGCTAAGGTAGTAGAAGCATGCATCGGAAATCGGAGATCGGGGATTTGAGAGGCGAGGAGTTCTCGTCAACGAGAAAACACGGAACCCCGAACCCTGATAGTGAATCGGGGATAACCACGGTCAAGTGCTGAAGGTCGTGGAGAGTAAAGAAGGACTTGTGGATCGGGTAAAGAAAGCAAGGATTCCATTTCGGAATCTAAAGGGCCACTTCGGCTCAGGAGAAGGAGAAAGAGAATGATCCTGTGAGTGGGAGGTCAACTTAAGATACCCTGTGGGGTGTTGGCTTGATCTTCTTTGCATCAAGAAGCAATCATTTTTCACATCGATTTTCATAAGTTTCGATTAAAACTTGTAGCTTGTAAATCATGTAAATAAACAAGACTTGTATATCTTCTTCTTAAATACAACTACTACAGTTACATTAGGACATATGTACATATATATAGTGTTTAGTAATTAGTTAGTTATTTCATCTCTTTTATTTATTTTATTTGTTTCTTCTAGGACTTTTGGATTGGCCAACGGAGCCATTAAACTCGTCAGAACAAGTTATACCAAATGACTTGGGTTATTTAGACAACCCTGGACATGACTTGTTCTTCCAATTGACAGACAATCATTTTGTCCCGTCAACAGTGCTCTAGACGAAAGAGAATATCATCAATTTCTTTGCAGATAGATAATACCAGGTCATGGAGAATCAAGATTGAGTCTCGGTACTTCGAGCAGGAAGCACACGAACATGAGGTGCATGATGCACAATCAGAGAAGAAGTGGGGTGTTGGAATAGGAGGTTCTTTATTGACAGAGAATTCATCCACATTAACATGGAGGTATTCCAACAAGGGCACAAGAAAGGAAGGTGGTGGTGAGTCGCGAGGAGAAGGAGGTGGCATGGCAGCAGAATGGGCGAAGTGTGGCATGAGAGAAGAGTGGGTGGAGGGTGATGAGGTGGGTGGAGATGGTTGCGCCAGATCTCGTTGTGAAGGTAAAGCGATGTCCGGGATAGGACCAGGTGCAAAGCCCAATGAATTCCCTTGCAGGTTGTTAAGCCATAAATAGGGCTCATTACCCCTTAATTGGGGCATATTACATTAGTAATGTTATTTTATTTATGTCGGTTTTAGTCCATTAGTTTTAATTGTACCTCCTAGTCTCCTATATATACCAATGAGACATTTTCATTTAGAATCATCTTTTATTTGGACATTTATGTGGGGTATAAGGAGGTTTCCCCCTCGAAGAGGCTTATTAAATGAAATTCTCTCTTTTTCAAGGTGTTGAGTACTTATTCTGCGGTTTTTCTATGCTATATTGATATTTGGTTCTTAACATATGGTATCAGAGCTCAAGGTCTTGGGGTTTTGCTGCTACATCTGAGACACCTTGGAATTTTCGTGATAACTTTGTTTCTACAATGTTTCAGAAGGAACGGCTTGGAGGATATTTATTATATGGATCAAGGTATGTTGGGTTAAAATTTCATCTCCTGAGGCCTTAGACCTTCAGAGATACAACCTGTGTAATATAGGGTTCTGGAATCATCCTGAATTGAGTCATTACAGAATTTTCGATATAAACTTTTGTTGTAACATTTCAGACCCTGAACTTCGGAGGCTATTCACAGAAATTAGTAAGGTATCTGTGGTAAAACTTTTAGCTTCTGGGTCATCTTACATTTGTAGATACACCCTATTAGGGTCCTATAATTATAGGAGATCTCATGATTTAGATATCATTTGTGGGTATCATGATGAAGTTTTTGGTTTGATGGTCTCTCGGTTGTTTCCATTTCCTCTCCATCCATTTCTCCCGGATCCTTCACCACCCTGCTGTCTCCTTCATCCACCACTGTGCCCTTCAGTCCCTCACCCTTCGTTCCTTCACCCCTTCACAAATTTTATCCCTGCACGAATAAACAAACTTAGGTTAAAAGAAAAATCAATTGGTTAATAATGTTAGTAATAAGTTTAGTGTAGTTAGAATAGGTTAAACTAATTAATAATTAATTAATAACTAAGTTAAGTTGATAGTTAGATTAGACCTATTAATAATAAATTAATTATTAATTGATTAATAATTAAGTTAGCTTGTTATTAATTTATTAATTGTTAATTAATTAAATGAAGTAGTTAAGTTAGTTAGAATTAAATGATAACATTAATAAAATAAAAAATAAAAACAAATTACAACAAACACAAATTATAAAACATATAAAAAAAATTAAAATAAAAACATATATTAAATAAAACAATTAAAGAATATAACACAAATAATTAAAACAAAATATAAATAAAACATAAAAATTAAAACATATAATAAAACATGAAATACATAAAACAAAAACAAAAAACACGTAATATAACAAATATAATAAACAAAAAAAAAAAAAAAAAAAAAAAAA
>ML776804.1:1387838-1403793 GCA_009831015.1 Picea engelmannii
GGGGGGTCCGATATCCAAAACCACCCTGGACACTTGGAAGCCCCACAAGCCAGCGGAACCCCCCGAAAAAAAAACACTTACCACCTCAGGGGGGGTCTGGAATACCACCTTTCCCCAAAACATTGTTTTCCCCAATTGTTTTTATAAAAACCGTCCATTTTTTCCTGTTCAACATGTTGTCTTCCGAAGCATATTCTGGGAAAACAGAGACAGATTTTAAAAAACCAAGAGAGGTTTTTGTTTAGAATGGGATGAATAACAAAAAAATATTCCATATTTTTCAAAGGTGCCATCATTTGGGAGAATCAAAGATGTCTTTCAGTTTCATTTTTCAAATTTTTGGTTTTTCTTGTTATAGTCCCGATTTTGCGGGAGCTGTTTCGGTGAGGTGGAGACGGACTTTGAGACACTGAAGGAGGTTTTTTCTCCTGACAAGCCCATATACAATAAAATCCTTAATTTTTTCACAGGTGTCACCTATAGGGAGAAACCAATGATTGAGTGTACCCTTATTTTCAGCAGATTCGGCCAAATTTGTAGTTCCAAAGTTTTTGGGATTTACTTGCTATTTTCGGCCAGGAGGATTGAATTCGATCTCCTGAGCCTAAGGATTGTAATGTTTATTTAGATCCATGTTTTTAATAGAGTGGTGGTTTATTCTGGCACCCAGGAGGGCTATTCTTTGTAGTATTTTTCTGATTCACCAGGAATACAAAGGGATTTTTTCATAGGATTCCTGTATGTCGATGATTGGTGACGTTTTCTTTCTTCATTGAATGTGATTCTACTCAATCTTCATTATGTTTCCCTCTTTTTAATTTTCAAAAGGATATTTAACGCATAATTTATCTCTGATACTCTGTGCAATGCTTTTGAAAATCTAAATGTTTTCCTCTAATGCTACAATAAAGAAATTCTTAAATGTTTTTTTGTTGTAGTTGATTATCTCGTATGTTCCTTCTCTACATCATTTTATTTTTAAAGGATCCAACGCCTACATTACCTTGCCTTGTGAAAATACCTTATATACCTGTGTTTAATTTCAAACTTAACACAAAGCCCATAGCCCAATGGTCCTCTTTTTTTGTCTCAACCAGAAAACTCCAAGAATATATCCTATTCCACATAGCTAGCCTAATATCTTATTCCAAACCAAGCTAAATCAGATAGAGAGATCCATCTCTGAGTATTGGGGGGCTAGATCCCTGACTCGAAGTGGTTTTGATGTTGCCTCCGTGACTGCCTCGACAGCCTTGGGCAAATTATAGAGTGCTAACAGAATGGTGACTCCATTGGGGAACTTTCTCCAATAGTGCACTTCAAGTTCCAGATCTGATCACTGATGGTGGACAGTGAGAAGACACAAGAAGGATGAGATCATTCACCTGGTGACTCCAATCAGATCCAGACAGTGCCGACTCAAAGACTACACTGGAGGAAGAACCTGAAGCATGATCAAGCAGCCTAGAAAGATCAGGTACTCAAGCCCAAATTGCATTCAAGACATATTTGGTTTTATATGTAATTATGTTCTATCCTATTCTAATCCTAATCAAAAGTACATTGCTGAAGATTGCATTGACCACTTGCTAATTGATGAGCCTCAATAGACTAAGCCCCAAATTGTAGATCATGTATATACTCATACACTTGCAGAAATCCCAGTGAGACATGAGCCTCCTGCTTTATCTCCCACTCTTGCTAAAACTCCAGATGGTTGTAATCCTCTTGCATCACCTCCTGTACCTACAAAAATCCCAGACAGATACAAACCTCTATATTTGCCTCCTATTCTCCATGACTTCCCTGCCAATTACACCAATAACATTCCCAAGTTTGATGGAGAGAATGCCAATATTACTACTAAAAAACACATCCATAGGTTTGAATATTTCCTTGACCTTTATGAGGTTGAAGCTAACAATGTATATATAAGGATGTTTTCCCTGTCTTTGCAAGGTAAAGTTAAGAACTAGTTTAAAAATCTCCCAGCTGCAAGAATCATAATTTTTCATCAGTTCTTGCAAGTTTTCCTAGACGGATGGGTGATCATGGGAAATATCTTTCTCATCCTATAAGAGTATCAACATTTGAAAAGACAACCAGGGGAGACAGTACCTCAATTTTCAGCAAGGTTCAATAAGATATATCATGCAATGCCTGCTGATATAAGACCACCCCTAGGATCATCTCACTTTCATTTCCCAGATGCCTTCGATCCTGAGATGACATTCCAATTAAGAGAAAGGAACACTGCAACTCTCGAATAAATGAAGAACATTGCAGTTGATGTGGAGGCCAACTTGTTGATCAAAAGGTCAAAGGTAAAGAACAAAGAAAAGGAGCAGCTGAAATCTTCAAAAGCTAAACTGGACATTCTAGCCAGCACCATGGAAGAGATGATGCAGAAGATTAGCAGAAGAGAAAAACTTGATGTTCAAAGACATCATGTTCCATTGATTTTAGAGAAAGAAAAGGTCCCCGTTCCCAAACATTTTGCAGCTCACCCTTGGTACCTTGGTTTGGATAATGATTCATTCATGTATTCAATTCATGACGTGGTCAAAGATGAAACTCTATCTCAACTTGTAGAGGAACAATCAGCTGTTATGATGTGCATGTTTGATGGCATTCCTTACTTGGATAATCTACCCAAGGGTGATCAATATCATGATGATCATGAGGCTGAAATAGAGGTGGATTGTTCAAAGAAATCAACAACATGTCATTGGCAAGAAGAAGATCAGTTACAACTCAGATATGAAAATCAACCTTTGCACAACAATCATGACAACGATGAGGAAAATGCAAAAAATTTCAGAGTAAGGGAAAAATATTTTCCCTTATGTTTCTCATCTTTTCAATTTCTGAAAAGAAACTCTAGGGAAGTTGTAAATAGCAAAGACATAAAATTTTCTAATGAGTCAGTAGAGGATGTCATTGATGACATGGGAACTGTTTTAGACCCAAAATCACAGTCACTAATTTCCCTTGATTTTTAAAGTCCATATGTAAGTCCATAACTCGAAACAATATTTGAATCAGTGGAATGTAATTCTGTACCATTAGATTATAATTCATTTCAAATTTTGAAGGAGACTCTTGAACAAGTGTTGAAGGATAAGCACATAAAAAGTCAAGAAATTTCATTTGAATCGATGCAACAGTCTTGTCAGTATTTTCATGATCCAATAGCTGATCGGTTGGATGACCTATGTGGTCAAAATCATTCTTCAATCACCAGTCATGAGCTGAAAATTTGTTATGATCTTGACATGGTCAAGCAATCAACTCCACAATCTAGTTCAACAACAGTGTTACTGCTAAACCTATCAGAAAATTTGCAACCATATCAACCATTGCATGAGGATGAAAATAGCATAGATACAATGCCATATCATGTTGTTGACTTGGATAAATTTAAAAATCAAGAAACAGGTTAGTTCTACCTTGATCTTATAGTCACCTACATGGAGAAAATTTTCACTACAGAGCCCCAATCTATCTCTGGAATTAATTTTTTTCTTCAGGATTGTCGAGGTCTCTGTTGTAAATATCAATCATGTTTTTAGCAGTGGCCATTATACTTTTCAGTTTTGAATCTATGGACAAAAGGTCAAGTTGCCTTTTTGACTATGCTAACAAGCAGTCAAGCAGTCCACTGGTCTCAGCAGCTACTTGATTGGATTCATTGGCATTTTTGTATTATTTGATTTAGAATGATTTTTAGTAGTATAGGGTAGGTAGGATAATGTGAATAAGCTCAACATTCTGAGCATCTCTTTTTCAGCAGTGTTCATTTTGGTTTGGTTTCAGTGGAAATATCAAAACATGTACAGGTTGCAGAATAAGATTTTGGGATCATCCCAATGAATAAAGCATCGGTCTTCATGTTCAGATTTCAGTGGTTCTTGACACCTCCTGAAAGAGCCGGCATGCCCAAGTGGAGCCTATGTTAGGGTCCTATAATTATAGGAGATCTGATGATTCAGATATCATTTGTGGGTCTCATGATGAAGTTCTTGGTTTGCTGGTCTCTTGGTTGTTTCCATTTCCCCTCCATCCATTTCACCCAAATCCTTCACCACCTTGCTACATCCTTCATCCATCGTTGCGCCCTTCAGTCCCTCACCCTTCGTTCCTTCACCCCTTCACAAATTTTATCCCTGCACGAATAAACAAACTTAGGTTAAAAGAAAAATCAATTGGTTAATAATGTTAGTAATAAGTTTAGTGTAGTTAGAATAGGTTAGACTAATTAATAATTAATTTAAGTTGATAGTTAGATTATACCTATTAATAATAAATAAATTATTAATTAATTAATTGATTGATTAATAATTAAGTTAGCTTGTTAGTAATTTATTAATTGTTAATTAATTAAATGAAGTAGTTAAGTTAGTTAGAATTAAATGATAACATTAATAAAATAAAAAATAAAAACAAATTACAACAAACAAAAATTATAAAACATATAAAACATATAAAAAACAAATTGAAATAAAAACATATATTAAATAAAACAATTAAAGAATATAACACAAATAATTAAAACAAAATATAAATAAAACATAAAAATTAAAACATATAATAAAACATAAAATACATAATAAAAAAAAACACGTAATATAACAAATATAATAATCAAAAACAAAAATTAAAAAATTAAAAAAAACTAAAACTAAACTTATACGTACACATCCCAAATAAAATTTAAATCAACGACCTTAAATAATTCCAGACCCCCCCTTGCCATCCGAATTTTAACAAGAGGGGGAGGGGGCGATATCCAAAACCACCCTAGACACTTGGAAGCCCCACAATCCATAAGAGCCCCCCCTCAAAACCACTTACCACCTCAGGGGGGGTTCGGAATACCACCTTTCCCCAAAAAACTGTTTTCCCCATTTTTTTTTATAAAAACCGCCCATTTTTGCCTGTTCAGCATGTTGTCTTCCAAAGAGGATTATGGGAAAACGAAGACATATTTTAAAACACTGAGAGATTTTTTGTTCATCACGGGCTGAAGAACAAAAAACCTCTTCCATATTTTTCAAATGTGTCACCAATTTGGATAATTGAAGCTGTCTTTCAGCCTCATTTTTTAGATTTTTGGTTTTATTGTTATAGTCCCGATTTTGCAGGAGTTGTTTTGGCGAGGTGGAGATGAAATTTGAGAAACATAAGGAGGTTTTTTCTCTAGAAAAGACCATATACAATAACCTCCTTAATTTTTTCCATAGGTGTCATCGATTGGGAGAAACCAATCACTGAGCATACCCCTATTTTCAGCAGATTCGACCAAATTTGCAGTTTCATATTTTTTGGGATTTACTTGCTATTTTCGGCCAGGAGGATTGAATTCGATCTCCTGAGCCTAAGGATCATAATTTTTATTTATATCCATTTTTGTAATAGAGTGGTGGTTGATTCTAGCACCCAGTAAGTCTATTCTTTGTAGTATTTTTTTGATTCACCAGGAATACAAAGGGACTTTTTCATAGGATTCCTGTATGTCAACGATTGGTGAAGTTTTCTTTCTTTGTTGAATGTGATTCTACTCAGTCTTCGTTATGTTTACCTCTTTTTTAATTTTCAAAAGAAGATTTAATGCATAATTTATCTTTGATACTCTTTGCAGTGCTTTTGAAAATCTAAATGTTTTCCTTTGATACTACAATAAATAAATTCTTAAATGATTTTTTGTTGTAGTTGATTATCTCGTCTGTTCCTTCTCTACATCATTTTATTTTTAAATGATCCAATGCCTGCATTACCTTGACCTGTGAAAATACCTTATAGACCTGTGTTTAACTTCAAACTTAACACATACCCCATAGCCCTCCTCTTTTGTTGTCTCAACCAGAAAACTCCAAGAATATATCCTATTCTACATAGATAGCCTTATATCTTATTCCAAACCAAGCTAAATTAGATAGATATATCCCTCTCTGATTATTGGGGGGCTATATCCCTAAATCGAACTGGTTTTGATGTTGCCTCTGTGACTACCTCCACATCCTTGGGAAAATTACAGAGTGCTAACACACCCTGTGGAAGATAGGGTATCTGACTTGTCCTATTGACTAGTCTCAAGCAGGTGTTCCGGGTAAAATAATCATAACTTCTTCCTAGAGTATCCAATTTGAGCGATACTGGTTGCATTGGATAGTGGACAGTCTGTAGCATTTTTGGTACGAGTTTCAGAATTTATATCAATTATTTTGTGCGGGGCATGTTATATAAGTGAGATCTCCTGGAAAGACCAAAAGTCATCAAGTTGTGGGGAAGTTACCGTAAATTCCACTTGGAACATCCAATTTTGATCAGACCTGTAGCATTGAAGAGAAGAAATATCAAAGAACTACAAAAAAGAAAATTTCATAACCAAAAGGGCCGAAATTTTGGAGATACAATAAAAGGAAGATTGTCTAGCAGAACCACCTCAAAATCAAGGTTTAAAGTGATACTTGGTCAACATGCCTCCAAAAAAGGGAACTTCTACACCAAATAAGCCTCCAGACAATCCTACTTGGACTCTTGATGAAGGTGAAGAAATGCGTAGGGACATAAATGATTTACAAAAGAAGACAATAACCAAAGATGAACTACAAGAGATGATGGATTCAATGGAAGCTAAGTTGGATACTAAAATGAATGGTTTAAAAGGGGAGATCATGGAAGGATTGAAAAATTTCCTAATAGAGAGGACACCTGAAAGTGAAAATGTATCCCATGAAATTCATGATGAGGACATAAGGAATATGAATCAAGAATGTAGAAACTCTAACTTTGGGTTGAAGACCAACCACTTTCCTAAGATCAATACGAGGAAGTTTGATGGCAATGACCCAATCACATGGATACTTCAGATGGATCAATTCTTTGATATACATAATGTGCCACATACACAAAAGGTACAGATTGCTTCCTTATATTTAGAACCCAGTCAATTTGTGTGGTATCGATGGCTTTTTTCTCACAAATCACTTGTCACTTGGAAAATTTTCATAGAAGAAATGATAGCACACTATGAGGATACACGAAGAAATACCTTCTTTAGCCAATTGATAAATCTCAAGCAAAAGGGTTCAGTTACAGAGCACATTGAGAACTTCCAAAGATTGAATATAAAGGTAATAGATATTCCAGATGAGAACTTGATTGATGTATTCATAGGAAATTTAAGGGATAACATTCAACATGAGGTTCGTCTTTCAGAACCCAAATAATTGGAGAATGCATTTAGGGTGGAAAGAAATGTTGAAAGTAAAAATATGGCTATGGCTACTAGAAGGACCACTCCTAACATCTATCAAGAGAATAATGTTCCTTCTTCTAAAACACCTCAACCTACCAGGTTGACACCTCAACAATTGGAGGAAAGAAAAGCAAAATATTTATTCTTTAATTGTGACAACAAGTACAGTAAGGGACATAAGTGTGGTGAGAAAAAAATATTCTACATAGATTGTGAAGAGGAAGAAGAACAAGAACAAGAACAAGAACCATCTCAAGATGAAAAGGTAGATGTGATTTCTTCTGAAGAGTTGACACCCATGATATCGTGTAATGCATTGGCTGGAATTAACACTCCTCAAACCCTCAATATCGAAGGATATATCAAAAAGAAAAAGTTAATAGTCCTAATTGATTCTGGTAGTACTCATAATTTCATTCACTATAAATTAGCCAAAGCTCTCAATTGCTTTGTATATATAGCACCAGAGTTTCAAGTAATAATTGCAGATGGAGGAACTATCAATTGCTCAAGAAAATGCAATAAGATCAATCTTAGTATGGGGGAATATGTAATTAATAGTTCAATTATTTCTATACCCATGGGTGGTGCTGATGTCGTGCTAGGAATCCAATGGTTACAATCATTAGGAACAATGGCTTTTAATTTTCAAGAACTTTTCATGAAATTTTCATTAGAAGGAAGATAAATTGAGTTAAGAGGTATCACGAGGAAACTCGGTAAGGTGATAAGCTCCAATGGAATGACAAAATTATTGAAAAAGGGGCATCAAGGTGTAATTGCACAACTATGCTTACTAGATGTTCAAACATCTAAGCCAACTATTCCCCTAGATCTCCAAGGGATAATTGATAAGCATTCCAAATTATTTGAAGATATTCCCAAAGGTCTTTCACCCACTCGAAATCATGATCATGATATTCACTTAAGTCCCGAGATTCTTCCTCCTAACATCAGGCCATACATATACCCTTATGCCCAAAAGAGTGAAATTGAGCGCATGGTTGAAGAAATGTTAGAGGTTGGCATTATTAGACCTAGCCAAAGTTCTTACTCTACACTAGTGGTAATGGTATTCAAGAAAGATGGTTCATGGCGTATGTGTCCAGATTATAGAGAGCTCAAAAAAATCACTATTGAAGATAAGTTTCCAATTCCTGTCATTTATGAATTGTTAGATGAACTACATGGAGCAATCTATTTCACAAAGTTGGATCTTCGTTCAAGGTATCATCGGATTAGAATGAAGGAAGAAGATATCCCCAAAACAACATTCCGAACTCATGAAGGCCATTATGAATTTTTGGTCATGCCTTTTGGCCTTACAAATGCACCTTCCACATTCCAAGGGTTGATCAATTCCATTTTCAAGCCCTTCCTTAAAAAAATTGTGTTAGTATTTTTTGATGATATACTAATCTGTAACAAGTCTTGGGAGGATCATGTGAAACATGTTGACAAGGTGCTACAAATACTAAAGGATCAACAACTATATGCCAAACCATCCAAATGTTTCTTTGGGGTGAATGAAGTAGAGTATTTGGGTCATATTGTATCTCATGAAGGTGTCGAGGAAGACCCTAACAAGATTAAGGCCATGATGGACTGAATGATTCCCAAAACATTGAAGAATCTTAGAGGATTTATGGGTTTGACAGGTTACTACTGCAAGTTTGTTCGACACTATGGAAGAATAGCAACACCTTTAATGACACTAACTAAGAAGGATGCATTTTCATGGACTCTAGAGGCAACTAAAGATTTTGAACAAATTAAAGAGGTGATGTGCAAAGCTCCTATCTTGACCACTCCAGACTTCACAAAAACCTTTATTGTGGAATGTGATGCCTTGGGAAATGGAATTGGTTCTGTCCTAATGCAAGAAGGAAGGCCCCTGGCTTTTGAAAGTCAACCACTCAAGGGAAAGGACTTACACAAACCCATTTATGAGAAGGAAATGATGGAAATACTACATGCATTGAAGAAATGGAATCCTTACCTAATAAATAGGCACTTCAAGGTCAAAACAGATCATGAAAGTCTTAAATACTTCTTGGAACAAAGACTATCTTCAGAAGAACAACAAAAATGGGTGACCGAGATATTGGGTTATGATTTTGAAATCATCTATAAAAAAGGGAAGAAAAATGTTGTGGCAGATGCACTCTCAAGAGGCCTTTCTCTGTGCTATCTCGATCATCCAACCTGATTAGATAATAGAAGTAAGGGATGAATGGAAGAATGACGAAAAAGTGTGAACTCTCATTCAAAGGTTGCAGTAGGATTCCAATGCATGAGATACATTTACATGGAAAAATGATTCACTATGGTACAAAGATTGCTTATATTTATGTAAGAACTCCCAACTCAAACAAAAGGTACTATTGGAATTGCACACCTCTCCAGTAGGAGGGAACTCGAGATTTTTGAAAACCTACCATAGGGTCAATAAGGAATTTTTTTGGGATGGCCTTAAAACTGATGTTCAAGGGTTTTTCGCAGAATGTTCGGTTTTCCAAAAAAAAAGGTGGAAACAATTAAGACCCCAGGTATTTTACAACCATTAGCCATCCCAAGTCAGTGTTGGGAGGAGGTTTCCATGGATTTCATAACAGTGTTACCAAATTCTGAAGGAAAGAGTGTCATCATGGTGATTGTTGATAGACTCACCAAGTACGCACACTTTTTTGCACTCTCTCATCCCTTCAAATCTAGTACAGTTGCCACTGCATTCATGGAGACAGTTCAAAAGCTACATGGCGACCCAAAGATCATTGTAAGTGACAGAGATCCCATCTTCACTGGACATTTTTGGACAGAATTATTTTCCTATTTGGGTACTCAATTGGCACATAGCTCATCCTATCATCCTCAATCTAATGGAAAAACTAAGATAGTGAACAACTATCTGGAAGGATACCTTCATTGCTTTGTCTCTGATAAAAAAACACAAAGGTTCAAATGGTTACCCTTGGCAGAATGGTGGTATAACACTTCCTTTCATACTGCAACAAAAATGACACCGTTTATGATACTCTATGGATACCACCCTCCTTCCATCACTTCTTCTCTAAAATAAAAATATAAGGTTCAAGCAGTGGAATATCACATTGAGCATCAACAACAAGTTCTCCAAATCTTAAAGGACAACCTGACCATGGCACATAATCGCATGAAACAAGAAGCAGATCAACATCGTAGTGAAAGAAGTTTTGAAGTAGGGGATTGAGTGTTTTTAAGACTACAAGCATACAAACATATTTCCCTCAAGCAAGCCAAGAAGGATAATAAATTATCACCAAATTACTATGGCCCTTATAAGATATTGCAAAATATTGGTACTATGGCATACAAATTGGAGTTGCCTGCATCTTCACAAGTACACCCAGTTTTCCATGTTTCATGATTAAAGAAGGTTATAGGTGACAAGATCTCAGTTCAAACTATATTTCCAGAACTTGACGAGGAAGGAAAAAACATATTGGAGCTTGAAGCCATCATTGACACAAGAATTTGCCAGCTAAGGAATAGATCCATTTCAAAGTATCTTGTTAAATGGAGGAAACTACTGGCTGGAGATTCCACTTGGGAAGATGAGTCTTTTATACAAAAGCATCCAAAGTTACTCAAGCTTTGCAGACAACACTTTTCTCAAGGGGAGGGGCATGTTAATCCCTAAGTAGGGCTCATTACCCCTTAATTGGGGCATATTACATTAGTAATGTTATTTTATTTATGTCGACTTTAGTCCATTAGTTGTAATTGTACCTCCTAGTCTCCTATATATACAAAGGAGGCATTTTCATTTAGAATCATATTTTATTTGGACATTTATGTTGGGTATAAGGAGGTTTCCCCCTCGAAGAGGATTATTACTTGAAATTCTCTCTTTTTCAAGGTGTTGATTACTTATTCTGAGGTTTTTCTATGCTATATTGATATTTGGTTCTTAACACAGGTTGAACCCTTCCACCTTGTATTCCCATGGAGAAGACAATGACGGGAGGCTCGGATGTTCCGAGGAGGGTGAGTGGACATCGGGGGTGAGGAGTCAGTGGGTGGTGAAAGCATAAGCATGTGATGAGCCATGGATACTCTACTTTGGTACCAAAGAGGCCCCCTTATGGGATTTCCTTTCTACTGAGGAATGACCTACCAGACGAAAAGGTGAGTCAAAGGAGAGAACAAAGAATCGACCAAGGGAACCAGGGATAGCACCTCAGTGAAGGAGATGCCAAGAATGAGGAACAAGGATGGTGTATGCATAGGTGAGCCATCGACATAATAAGTTTCTTGCGAACTAAATTCCCACACATGTAGAGGTACTGGTAAGAAGGCCTTTCCAATTGGCGAATTGAATAGCCAGCGGGGGACGCACTGCAGTAGTGGAGGGTGGTTGGAGTCATAAGGAGAAATGAGTTTTGGAGAGGCCGACACTATAAATGCTGGAGGGGCTGGCATGTGCCCGTCACATGTCCCACGGAGAGGTGGCAGATGTCGGCTCCTCCGGTGGCCAAGTGGTTCACACTAACACCCCATATGGGGACTACCTTTCTTTAGTTAAGCCTAATTAGCTCAACTAATTAGTTGAGACAAATATTAATAATAATATATATAAATAAGGGTCTAAGTAAATAATAACTAAATAGGTGGGAGCCCTTGTGACTCCCATTTATTTATTTTAATAATCATCAAACATGAAATATAAAACCCCAATCATTTGATTAAAATATCCTCCTTGTAACTCTCGTTCCCATATTTATGATCAAATATTTTAATATAAAAAAAATACAATATGACCATATCCAAAAATAGTATTATATCCATGTTGTCCAAAAAAATACCTAAATATATTCTTGTTGTCCAAAACATTGTCAAAGTAAAAAGACTATCCTCAAAATAGAAAATAACATAAATCATCATTAAAATTCGTATTTACTGTGAGAGGTATTTGTCCTCCTTTCACTGTTGTCCTCTTTTGATCTTTCTATTACAAACTTAGGCTGATTGGAACCTTGAGGATGGACTACACTAATAAATTGAGAACAAACATATTTAAGATGAAGACGTGAAGACACAGATTCAAAGGACTCTTTGTATGACTTGGAGGGAGTGGCCACTCCTTTTCCTTTATCTTTCTCAGGCTTGGGAACATCAATTTTTAGCCTCTTACTAGCATGAGAAAATTGCACTGGTGAGACAACATAATCAACTTGGGGATTTGGAATTTTTGGCCATGGAGGAGGGGGTAATGGAAAAGACACAGTATGCCAACCATGGTGATGAGAAGTAGGCTGATGGATAATATCTTTCCAACCATCATTGGCGGGTGGTTCTGTTTGCATAGACACATGAGGGGGAAAACGAATACCAAAAACATTTTGAAGTGGTTGGAAGGGGGGTCTTTCAGGTCGGGGATAGAGGATCCCATAGCCAACTAGGTTGAAGAACCCAACTTGAAAGAGATTATTTAATTCCCATGGATCAACAACAAAATGTATTGAAAAATGAGGCCTTCTATGACCCCTATGCCAATTTCCTCTACCTCTATTGCCTCTACCATTACTGCCTCTTCTAAAGAAGCTCATCCTGAAGAAATATTCCAACATGTCATGAAAAAATCTTAACAATCCATGCATCAATACTCTACCTAAATAAAATCAAAAGGTTGGCTCTATTGTTTACCACATAATCACATGCAATCTATCCATTAACATATTAAAACCCAACAATCAATTTCCATTTGAACAGGTAGTGATATGGCTATTGAGAAGATGAAGGGTTTATAATGTGTGGAAAATGGTAGCATGTATGGGAAAAACCAATGAATATTGTTCAAGAAAATGTAGGAGTAACGAAAACTGTATCCATATTCAATTTTTAAACACCAGTCATCAGCTTAGTCTTTTCTCTTTTTCTATTAACCCTTTCTCTTTTCAAAATGAATTTAAATTTCATAATAATAGAACATGGAATGTTTAAAATGTATTTGGGAAGGCGAGGGGTTTATAATGTGAGAAACGTGAGAGAATGGAAGGGAAAAAAGAAATTAATGTTCCATTATATGTGATAATATCCAAAAAAATGCCATCACCATCAATAAAAGAATTGCCAAAACTTTTCTCTGTTTCATAATTTAAATTCAAAACACAATTGTTCAAAACCCTAGGAAAATTCCAATACTATTAACTGTACAACCTTTATTTCCTTTTTATTTTTCATAGAGTTTTTATAATAGATTGTTAACAGTCATTCGAACCATTAAAACTGACTACATCAAGCACGCAATGGGGGTTGAGAACACAACACAAGACAACAACTCTTCAATATACAATGCCGGTATCACAACCTTAAATAATTGTTGTGTAAACAGATTGGGTTCGAAACCCATGTTCCACTGGTGTTCATTTATTTTAACATTATACAATTTTCAAAATCGACCAAAACCCCTGTGGATAATCAACCAACGAACTAGGATTTCATGCAAATAAAAAATCTTTCCATTGTCGGGTTAATTGCTTATAACATACATCAAGACCATAATTTGAAACTTGTAATTTCCATACATTAATAGAAGAACTAAGTTTTGAGCGAACACAAAGTTTAAACCTTCACAAAGGGTTTGTACCAAAAAAACATTTAACCATCTCTTAACATAGACTTTACACATACCTCTTCCACAAACCTCTCATGGCGTTTGTAAGGCAAATTTGTATTCCCAAAATAGTTAAAAAAAATAATTTAAAGGAGCTAGAAGTCTTCCAAAGACTGAGGATTAACGTTAAGAAAAAACAACTTTTCCTTTGTTTCACAGAGAAAACAAAACCATTGAATTTTAATGTCCGGAGATGAGTGAAACCCAAAAATATTTTGATAAAGTTGCCAACAGTTATAACAAAGAAGAAGTATTCATTCTGGACATAAATCAATCCCATAATCCGAACATAAAGGATTTTCAAACACTATCACCGACTTGAAGATTTAAATGTCAACAGTGAGGAACTTCCACTTAAAAGCAATTCACACAGTCATGATACAACATACATCCATTTACACTTTGGAATCAAATACAGTCTGTAGTAAATCTAAGAGCCAACCTCACGATTTTATTTTGAGCGGAGCTATATTTCATGAATGGAGAGGTGAGAGCCATCATACATGGATGCAGAATGTGAGAAAACCAATAAGAAAAACTGTTCTTTTTAAGGCCGAGCAAAGCAGAGGCAACACTAGCCAAAGAAACCAACACAATTGTGAAGCAAGTGAGGTTGGTAACCTTGAGGTAGGGTTAGAGCAACGTGCAGTAATTTCACATCGTTTATTTCATTAATTCCATCAACCATAGCCAAGTATGAGTGCACCCAATACCACCAACGCATAATCCACTATGTTGCCAAATAACAATTCAATACAAAAATCAAAATTTCCACCTTCCATTAACCCACAAGTTTCATGTTCATGCTTAACACTTAGCACAAAATACATATTATCTCCCACATTCTTTGCTCGGGAAGGATTGCCACCTTATAAAATTTAACAATGGTGCATGATAAAAACAAGAAATCATAAGTGCAATATGCCATAACTATATATGACCCATGCTTGGAGTTTGAATCAACAAGGAAAATATATGTGTAGCAAGAATAACCCAAGATGTTCATTAAAACAACATCGTTTCCCTTTCCTCTTTAAATTAAACTGCCAATAAACCTATCATTCGCCTATTTCGCTTGGAAAGCGGTTTCGAATTTTTAAAACTGTAGAGTCATTTTTGCAAAATAGACATGAGAGCATAAAAAGACGAGGCCTTCTTCATTATCATTCACATAACAGGGTCCCACCTATTTACTTATTATTAAATATATATAATTAATAAGGCACCGCAACCAATTTTCATGCATGGATTCCATGTTGCGCTTTTGGGCGTCAACACCACTTTTTCAAACAAGGTCAAAATTACAACATTTTTCAAGCATGACCTTTAAAACTCATATAGTAGCTCAAAAAAAACTTAAAATTAACACCTAAATAAAAAAGTGGCATTAACTAAATCATTTTTTTTTTCTAAACATTAAAATTATGGCTCATTTCGACCTAATTGAAACCGTGGTTTTGACAATAGATCCCTATACAAAAAAAAAACCCACCAAAATTAGATACAAAATGGTCACTTAAAAATTTATTACTAACCTTTTTATTTTCTTAAATTTACATTAAAAAATAAATAAATAAAAATGACAAAATCTTCACAATTATTTTTTTAAATGAAGAAAAAAACACATTAAAAAAATATATTAAAAAAAAATGGAAAAAAATTTAAAATTTCCAAAAAAACAATAGTCATTATATTAAGAAATTAAAAAACAAAAACAAAATTAAAATATAACATTATATATAAACTATTATAATAGTTTATAATATATATATTTAATTCTTTAAAAAAATATTAAACTTTTTTAAGGTTTTTAATATAATTTTTTTTATTTTTGTTTTTAATTTTAATTTTTTAAAATTTTGTATTAAATATTTTATTTTCGGATTTTTAATTTAGTTATTTTTGTGTATATATTTATTAGTTTTTTAACCTTTTTAAAATGTGTTTTCCCATAAATTTAGTTTTTTACCTTTTACCTTTTAATTTTTTTTTTTATTTTCTCTTAGTTTTTATATATAATTTTTTTTTTTTTTAATTTT
>ML776804.1:1404077-1424716 GCA_009831015.1 Picea engelmannii
ATTTTTATATATATATATATATATATATATATATATATATAAGTTTTTTAACCTTTTTAAAATGTTTTTTCCCATAAATTTAGTTTTTTACCTTTTAATTTTTAATTTCTTTTCATTTTCTCTTAGTTTTTATATATAATTTTAATTTTTTGGTTTTGTTTGCTCTTTAGTTTTTTAAGTTTTTCTTTATTGCTTTTTTAATATAAATTTGCTCTTAATTTTTATTTATATTTTAAATTTCCATTGTTTTTTTTTTCTTAGTTTTTGTAGTTTTTCATTTATAAAAAAAAATCAAATTATATATTTTTTCTAAGTATTCAAAAATAGTTTTATTTAATTACAATTGTTTTCTATGTATTGAAGTAAAGGTAAACAATGTGTTAAAAATGATGTTTTCCACTATATTTTAAAAGTATGGAACCATAAATTAATTGAGACACAATTATATGAAAATTCTTAATTTGAAAAAAGTAAATGGTAAAAAAAAATTTAAAGATTGAAAGAAGCATGGAAAAATGACTAAAAACACCATTGAAAAAAAAAAGGAAAAAAAAAATAGAAAAATAGAAAATAGATGAAAAATAAACATTTAAAAAAATAATGTGGAAACATTATGGATAAGATAATTTAAAATATCAAAATACCACCTAAAAAGGGAGGGGGAGGGGGTGTTACTGGTAGCACCATTTTTAACAATGGGGTAAAAAACTTGACCCTCCAAATAATGAGAACTCTGTAGAGTTCTCGTTAAGTTGGTAACTATGTTGAAGAAAACCCTAGTTTTAAAAACCTCAACTTCCACTGAGTATAAATCCAAACGTGTAATGTATCAAGACTTGAAATTTGTACCCAAGATTCTTCACTATCTCTTTTGAAACATCTCCAAGTTTTTCTATCTGAATCATTCTAGAAAAAAGGTTATATCGAAAATTCCAAGATGACCTTCAAAGAAACCCTAGAACAAATCATTACAAGACTTCATCTTCCATTGGAATTTTTCCCTTCTTCACTTCATCTTCCCTAAAAGTTTCTCTCATTTAGGATGAAATTCACTTCTCTTCCTTATATAGGTTGAATTTGTGTGATGCAAATATCAAATGAGGCTCCTCTTATTTATATGAGTCTTCTCCACATAAATGGGTGCGACCAAGGATCACAAATTTTGGGTCACACCTCTTCCTTAAGGCTGGCGTTAGGGGCTTCTTTACTTTAATTTAGGGGCTTCTTCTCTTGGATTTAGGGGATTCTTCACTTGGATTTAGGGGCTTATTCACTTGAATTTAGGGGTTTGTTCAAGGCTCCTTCAAGGCTCCATTTGTGTACAACTCAAAGTGGGATGTGGAAACAACCACATGTTATATCTTCCCGTGAGGGCCATGATTAAAAGCTACATCGTAAGGGGATGAATTTGGATTTATATACACATATGTCAAGGCTCCTTCAAGTATCTTCAAGGATTCTTCAAGTGGACACATTATCATCACTTTTAGGGGCTTCTGAAATTTTCTTTAGGGATTTTTCTAAGGTTGACATCAATGAAAACACATTTTCCAACAATCTCCCCCTTTGACATTGATGGCAACTCATTAAAACAACTGTGCTCCCCCTATATTTGTGATAAGATCCCAATGAATGTACTATCTTATTGTCTTCATGTTGAATCCCCCTATCTTCATGCTTCTAGTTTTACTATTTTTCTCTCCCCCTTTGACATTAATGGAAAAGGGTAACTCCCCCTGAAAATGTTCCCCTTTTTATTCTTTCATAAGATTTTGGAAATCAATTTCGAGAAGAAATTACTCCGAGTTTTCGTCAAAGATACTTAAATGTATCCCTAGGAAGAGGCTTTGCAAATATGTCTGAAATCTATTCTTTTATCCCAATTTACTCCAACTTGATATTCTTTTTTGTGACTTGTTCCCGCAGAAAGTGAAACTTAATAGGAATATGTTTGGTCTTGGAATGTATCACTCGATTCGTGGAGATTCTTATATCATCGATGTTGTCGCAAAGAATAATAATAGGCTCATCATATCTCACTTGTATGTCTTGTAGGGTTTGCTTCATCCAAATAATCTTGTTGGAATATTGAGAGGGGTGTGAATCAATATTAATAATTTTTAATCCCTTTTAACCACAATGTTTGCTTTATGAGCATATTATCAATAAAATTCCATATCAGCAGTATGCATAAGCAATGAATAATAAGCAATCAAACATAAACACAATACACCAATATTTTTATGTGGAAACCCAATGCTGGAGAAAACCATGAAATTATTTACTTGTATTTTCAAAATAAACACATTCATAGGAAGCACCAACTTCCTTGTTTTCCAGCTGCAACTGGAAGTAGGCTACAACCCCCTAGTTTCTCAGGCTCCAACCTGAAAGAAGCTACAACTCCCTGATTCTTTAGATCCAACTAGAAGGAATCTCCAACTCCCCGATTCTTCAGCACCAATTGGAAGGAGGATACAACCCCCTATGTTATCCGGATATAACCAGTAGGTGTCTACAACTACCTATCCTTTCCCCATCCAACCACCTTAAAGTATAATTTCCAAATAACTGATGAAACCACTCTCACTCTCTGACTGTGAAATTTGTCACTGCAAACCTCTACCAATTTGTACCAACAACCTGTAGTCAACCTATACCAATAACCTATAGTAAACATGTACCAACATGTACTAATAGCCTGTACCAACATGTGCTAACAACCTGTAGCAATAATCTCCTCAACAAATCAGATCTGATAACATAGATCTCATACCCAATATCACAAGAATATATCTCAAACCATGTGCAACTATGTCTCTCTAATCATGTTCCATACATATTAAAACAATCATAACCATTTAAAATGAACCCTCACATCAACTAAAAATAAAACCCTCACTATTATGTAGCCTCAAACTATACCAACAATTTCAACAACACACCTCAACCAAAAGTCCTCAACCACGTACCAAGAAATACAAGATATGTCTCAACAATCAACCCAAGAAGACGTACCAATGATAAATACCAAACATACCAGCACTATACCTTTGTAGATATGTCTCATACAATATGTACTATATAACCAAGAGTCTCTCTAGGAATAATCATCAATCTCTCATAACCATGTCTCACATAAACTCCAATATCCAACTACACATAAGCATATAACATACCTTTTGATCATGTAGATAGATCTGTTGCACTTGGTCACTGTTGAACTTCCTGTAACCTCTGCTCAGCCTCTACAACCTTAATCATCTCTCATCCTCAGGTCTAGTAGTGCCTCATGTGATGCAGGCGAGGTGTCATGCAAGGCATCGTGTGGTAGGCTCTACACAACCCGCGGGGGTGCCTGGCGGGACGTGTACTAGGTGACCCACGTGGATGACCCTGTTATCGCACAATTTGCAGCTAGGTTAAAAGGCTATAAGGTAGAGGGCCAAATTGGCATAACAAGAACCTATCCCACCCAATGTCACCACGATGGGAAGGCTCTTTTTCTTTAGGGAGGCTAGGCCCAAGGGAGACGTCCCCGGTGACCTGGAGTTTTGAAAAGGCAAAGGATAAAAGGACAAGGGAAAATCCCCTCTTCACAGATCACCGCCAATCAGATAGTCCCGGCTAAACAACCAATAATAGAGTATAACCAAAGAAAATAAAAGCACCTTATTGAGACAAAACAACAAGGAAACTGATACGTGCAATCTTGGTTAGTACTTCATACAGATCAATGACTATTTGATATTCAATATAAGCAGTTTAAAAGTAAATATTGATGAAGTCAATGTTTGCAAAATGGAAATGATAAATAATATGTCACTTGTCAATAGATACTAGAATGATATAACATTCAATGTAACAAATCGATACTCAATCCAATAAATTCTCTCAACAACCATTCAATTGCTTATAAAGTGAAGCGTTGCTGCATCAAGATGAAATAACCAAGGGTGATGTCAGCAATCCAGGGTTACTAGGGTTAGCTAGAGTTTAGGGTTAGTATAGTTAGGGTTTCAAAAATCTTAAAGAGTTTGTTTATGGCCAAATTCACTTCACTTTGGTCTTGGAGCTCAGTGCCTTAAAATGGGAATATGGAGTCAACTAAGTGAAGGACGCAGAAGATGAAGGAAGTAACGGGCAAAAATGACTAGCTCATAAGGTCAAGACAGGAGGGTTTAAGAGGGAGAGTGTTGCTAAGGCAAGGCTCTATTTAAGAGGGAGAGTGTTTCTAAGGCAAGGCTCTTTCATCAAATCCTAAAAGAAAATGACCCTAGGTGTAGATAACCTAGGCTTGGGACATCCTCTTCCTCTTGAAGTCAAAATGGTATGACTAGCATAAAGGAAGAAGGAAAAAGGAGTGTAGCTATGGCTAGGCTCTCTCTTTCCTCTTCAATGGCTTAAATCTTCTCTATCAAGGGACATGAGACAACGACCTACTTGTGTGTTTATTCCCTAGGGTTTTGATTCAACAATATTTATAAATAAATGCAAGAAATTGAACTACAACCATTCAATCAAGAAATTTTGCAAAAAAATACTTACAAATCATCAGGAAATAATCATGCAAACCCTAGTTGTAAACCTTCCTTCAAGAGAAACACCATATACTACCAAAAATCTCTTCCTTCAACTAATGCACATCACTTAGTTCAGCCAAAAACCCTAATAGGGCGCTAAAAATCAGACCTCACTATGAGTGAGTGATAATTCATGATAAAAATGAGAGTCAAAACCCTCAATATATAGTGTATCAATGACCTAACTTTACCTTTTAGGTCATAAAAAAGGCCGACAAGGCCATAATGYCAAAATCATACTGTTTTTACATTAAATGCTAAGTCAAAATCCCTAATCAAGTAAAAATGAGAGTAAAATCCCCTTTAAGGGAGGTGCTATCCCTTTCTAGGGAAAATGAGAGACCAAGGAGCAAAACGTTAGCCCCCTAGGGGMTTCTCCAACATGCCACACGTTCCGCTGCTGCCCAGTCTACCTCCAAAAGAATMCATGAAGATGGATGACATCATGGTGAAGATGGAGACGTCCCAAGCCTTCCAAGGCTGGCGTTCCACTGAAACGGGGTCATTCCCCCCAGGTCTAGTCCTGTCGGAGTGCCTCTGATGGAACGTCCTCTTCCTCTCTGGTGCAAAATCCTTGATCCATCTCCATCCTATCTCTACCCCCTGATGGGGTCTCAACATCCATATGGTGGGATCTTCATCCCCATGGAGGTATGAACTGGTCATCTCCCCATGTGTACCAGTCCAAATGGTACTTGTCCGTTGGGCATGGTCCTGCACATCAAAAGTTGCGCCCTCCATGGGCTCATCAGTCACCAGGATCATAACAATGTTAATCACATCTCATCATCAATATTATTAAACATATGCATAAAAAACCCTAATACATCAGCCAATAGCTCAAAGACATTACAAAAACCTACAATACAATATTGGAGAAAAAGACAAGACGTCTTATTGGGCTAGTGTCCACAAGAAAAGGAAAGTTCCCAGGAAGATTTCGTCCAAGCCATGTAAGTGAGGTGATGTGGCTAGGGGATGTCTAGACATGTGGGTGCAGTGAGGGCCAAGGATGCAGAATGTTATCTGTGGGTGCCTTTGTAGAAGGCGAGCTGTACTTGTCATGGATGCATTTTTTCCAAGCCCGTTCTTGCCTTTATTATTTTCTTGCTTTATTATTTTATTTGATTCTTCTTCTTCTTTTTATTTTTATTCAAGGGCTAACCAGAGGAAACTGCCTTGGCATGGTGACCAGAGCTGACAATGTTACCCACAAGTACTTTCGCAGAGATGAGAAGGTTGGCTTGTGATGAGACCCCCTTTCCCTTGGCCATGCAACCAAAGGTCACTGACCTGGCGTGGTAACCAAATGGTGGCAATGTCATACTGTTAGGTACCCATGAACCTAATAGGTTGGCTCATGATGAGACCCCCTATCCTCTAACTAGGTCTTGTTTGTTATTTTCTGGGTCCCTCTTGTTTCTTGCTGAGAGGCCTTTTATTGCCTTCTCGAGGATCCCTGGGTGAAGCATCTAGAGGTTTTATTTCTAGGCTTTTGTCTTTTACTAGTTGCTTTTACCTTCTGGGCCTTTATCCCCTTCTTCCCATGAGATAAGGTGCAATCCTGCAAATAGGTCAACCCAGTGCCTGGACAAGGGGAATGGGATAGATGAACGAGAGATAAGATGAAACAATGGTGCTATGATGGGAGCAGACGATGGCTTTTTAGAAATCCCCCCAGTGTCAAACTAAGACCTAAGGGCATGGGCTTGCTAGGGCACCCTGTCAATTTCCCCAAGCATGGTCAAGTAGGAAAATGTAAGATCCAAGCAATTGTTAGAGATAAAAGGAATCAGATGCATATATTTAAAGGTTTTAATGATCAAAAGTGACACATACCATGATACTTGGACCAATTACCTCATGGAGCAAGAACCTCTTTTGATACAAGACAAAGTCGATGGTGATGGATGTTGCTTCTACTGAAAAGACAAATTTGATGGAAGAGGAAAAGGATGGGCCCTCCAGGGCCATGCTTAGGTCAATCCCACTCTCGGTACTCCATGTCTAGGACCTGTGTGCCTCGAGACATGATCTCCTAGTTATCCCTAAAAAGTGGGATAACATCTGGCTCCAACTCGGGGAAATGTGCTCATCGTAGAGCGCATGAGAACCTCAGCATCTCTGGCATGACCTGCAAACCTTCTCAATCTCGATAGGGGCATTAGTAACAAAAATGGGGTGGTAATTCCACCCGAACATACATATAGGTATATATATAAACTGAAAGAAAACAATCAATAATGCAAATGTGAAAGCAAACTAACATGAAATGAAAATGGTATAATACACGAATACAAAATGCCTACTTACCTGCACTTACCTGTGAAATTAGGTCCCCCCACCTTGGTGGGGTTTGAGGAGGTTCCCATTGATAGGTAATGGGTGCCTTCTTCCCTCCAAAGTGCATAGGTAATATGAGTCGTCAACTGATTCCATTCCAACTTTGAAGGGTCTGAGCCATGACCGAGTGTTTCCTTTTTCATTAGTTGGCTCTCCTTTCTGGGTATCCCACATCCATACCATGTCTCCCTCCTTGTAATTTCAGAATTTGTATTTGGTCGTTCCTTGGACAACCCTGGTGTATTGTGCTGAGGGAGGAGGGTGGGATTCTACTGTAAACACTTGCTGTTGAGATGGGTGGATTTGTACGTCATATTCATGTTTATTTAATATCTTCACCATCCCAATATCTTTGTCCTTGAATTCATCTAGGAGTTGTTGGTATTCTTCTTTCTTGGGCCATTTGATCTGATCAAAGTCCTCTTCCATTGCAAAGGGCATATCTTCTGGAGAATAATTTTGAAGAGTTTGTATCATCTCGTCTCGTGATTTTTCTTTATTGACGGGGTGAGTAATATCTTGCACATGGTCTCCGATTATTGGCACATTGAGGGRACGTCCTATCGTTCCATTCTTCAAAGGMAATTGCAAGAATGTGAGGTCCATCTCAAGGGTGCCACCCAACATTGCAACAAATTTCCTAGATAACAACATTCCCCACACATCTGGGACATCAACTACCACRATGTCAATGTGGACTATCTTCTCTAGGTACTCCTTCAGGAAAACCTCCACATTCTATACCACCCCATGTGTGGGTACGACTTTAGATTCRAAACCACATACATTTCTATAAGGTCATGTGACCTTCAAACCCACTTGTCGCATGACTTTTAGTGACATCATGTTGGCACCAACACCTGTATCTAACATGAAATTATTGAGGTTCTTGTTGTTCATTGCTAGCGTCTTGAAGAAAGGAGGGTTCTCACCATATTAGACCCTGAAGTGATCAACTTGCAACATAATAGGGGGGTCCATGGGTTCATCTGATCCCAAAAATAAAGTATCAAATCATTCCTTGATGGATGAGATATTGATTGCTTCTCTGAGGGGGATGTTTACATGCATTTTTTATAATTCCCCTTTGAAGTCAAAGTTTAGGTCAACCTTACCAGCCTTGGATGTCTTGGGAAGAAGTATTTCCAGGGGTGGGGGCTTTTCTTGATCAACAACAGGTTGTTTCAAATTCTTTCTTCTGTACACCTAAAATTCTTGTTTATTTATCTTTTCTTGTGATTCCTGATCCAGGTTGTTTATTACCGCCATCCTTGTTGATCTAACTACTTCTTTCATAGATTCCTGATGTTCTGGATCGGTGATATTTATTTGAGGAAACTCCATGAAACAATCCATGTTGTTGACTTGTTGATGGCCATTACTGTAAGGACACTCATGCTCCCAATGTGCTTCACTGCATTCTAGGCACCAAGAATTTTTATCAACAACGTTTGCAGGGGCCAAGGTGTTTGGAACTTCATGCTCATTCTTTGGTTTATAAAATTGGCCTCCCTTCTGGAATCGCTCTTTGTATGGGACCCTGGGTGCTTTGGTCTGAGATATTTCTAATTTGACAATCATGCTCATCATTTCCTCTTGATTGTTTATGATACCATCCATAGAGGCTTGCAGCTTGGCGATACTGGTACATAGATATGAAGTAGGCTCAACATTGTGAACTATTTTTGGTTTAGTGTCTATTCCCCCCCTTGGGTTAGCAAAAGTCTCAATCTTTGATGAAAGGAGGTTTCCCTCTATTTTAGTAGCGAGCTCTTGGGATTCTTGAATGGACTGAGGGTTTTTATCTCTAAGGATATACCCTAGTTGGCCATTGAAAGATCTGGTGTAAACATGGACGAGGTAGTCATCTTTCGGATGATGGCTTGTGGGAATCCTTTGCAGAAAGGTTTCAAATCTAGTATGGAATTCCTAAATGGACTCATTTTAATATTTGGCAAGGTTATTCAGTTGGGTGAGGAGCATATTAGGGTCTTCTTTGACACTCCATCTTTTGAGAAAGGCCTCTTCAAGTCTATCCATGGTTTTGATGCTTCCATCGGGAAGGCTTAGGTACCAATGCCTTGAGGCATCATAAAGAGTAGCGGAGAACAACTTCATGACTAAATCTTTAGCATGATCACTAATGGGATGGAGCTGGAAAAATTCCCAAAAGTTTCTCATGTGCTCTTCGGCACTGATTGCATCAGTATCGATGAATTTAGGAAACCACTTCTCATAATTGGGTGGAATTTTCCTAGGGTAGCCTAGTATGGCTGACATGTCTAACGGTTTAAAGAGAGTAGATCACCATTGTCTTTGATTTTTGGTTGGGTTCGTTGTAGCGGTCTAAGAGCTAGATATGATTCTTAAAGGAAGGCTTTTTTCAAAGAGTGATTTGACAACAAGAGAGTTATTGGGAGGCTTCCTTATGAAAGACAAAGGAAGATTATTGAACCTCCTTTTAGTTCGCGGAGTTTCCAGATAGTTTACTTGAAACTATCAAACAAGGGAAAACACCCTATTGGAGTCGCCAGGTAAGCTTGTAAGAAAGTAGTCTCTGAGGCAAGGCTTACCGAAATGATTTGTCGTTTGAGGAGAATTGACTCAGTGTTCCCCGACAATGGTGCCAAAATTTTATCGCACAGTTTGTAGCTAGGATAAAAGGCTAAGGTAGAGGGCCAAACTAGCGTAACAGGAACCTATCCCACCCAATGTCACCATGATGGGAAGGCTCTTTCTATTTAGGGAGGCTAGGCCCAGAGGAGACGTCCCCGGTGACCTGGGGTTTTGAAAGGGAAAAGGATAAAAGGACAAGGACAAATTCCCCCTTCACAGATCACCACCAAGCAGATAGTCCCGGCTAAACAACCAATAATAGAGTATAACCAAAGAAAATAAAATCACTTTCTTGAGACAACACAACAAGGAAACAGATATGTGCAATCTTGGTTAGTACTTCATATAGATCAATGACTATCTGATATTCAATATAAGCAGTTTAAAAGTAAATATTGATGAAGTCAATGTTTGTAAAATGGAAATGATAAATATGTCACTTGTCAATAGATACTAGAATGATATAGCATTCAATGTAACAAATCGATACTCGATCCAATAAATTCTCTCAATAACCATTCAATTGCTTATAAAGTGAAACATTACTGCATCAAGATGAAATAACCAAGGGTGACGTCAGCAGTCCATGGTTAGTAGTGTTAGCTAGATTTTAGGGTTAGTATAGTTAGGGTTTCAAAAAGCTTAAAGAGTTTGTTTATGACCAAATTCACTTCAGTGCAAGGGGTCTTGGAGATTAGTTCCTTAAAATGGGAAGATGGAGTCAGCTAAGTGAAGGACGCAGAAGCTGAAGGAAGTAAGGGGAAAAAATGGCTAGCTCATAAGGTCAAGACAGGAGGGTTTAAGAGGGAGAGTGTTGCTAAGGCAAGACTCTTTTATCAAACCCTAAAAGAAAATGGTCCTAGGTGTATATAACCTAGGCCTGGGACATCCTCTTCCTCTTGAAGTCAAAATGGTACGGCTAGCATAAAGGAAGAAGGAAAAAGGAGTGTAGCTATGGCTAGGCTCTCTCTTTCCTATTCAATGGCTTGAAGCTTTTCTATCAGGGGACATGAGACAATGACCTACTTGTGTGTTTGTCCCCTAGGGTTTTGATTCAACAATGTTTATAAATAAATGCAATAAATTGAACTACAACCATTCAATCAAGAAGTTTTGCAGAAAAATACTTACAAATCATCAAGAAATAATCATGCAAACCCTAGTTGTAAACCTTCCTTCAAGAGAAACACCATATAATGCCAAAAATCTCTTCCTTCAACTAATGTGCATCACTTAGTTCAGCCAAAAACCCCAATAGGGTGCTAAAAATCAGACCTCACTATGAGTGAGTGATAATTGATGATAAAAAGGAGAGTCAAAACCCTCAATATATAATGTATCAATGACCTAATTTTACCTTTTAGGTCATAAAAAAGGCCGACAGGGCCATAATGTCAAAATCATACTGTTTTTACATTAAATGCTAAGTCAAAAGCCCTAATCAAGTAAAAATGAGAGTAAAATCCCCTTTAAGGGAGGTGATATCCATTTCTAGGGAAAATGAGACACGAAGGAGAAAAACGTTAGCCCCCTAAGGGATTCTCCAATATTCCACACGTGCCACTGCTGCCCAGTCTGCCTCCAAAAGCATCCATGAAGTTGGATGATTTCATGGTGAAGATGGAGACGTCCCAAGCCTTCCAAGGCCGGTGTTGCATTGAAAAGGGGTCATTCCCCCTAGGTCTAGTCCCGTCGGAGTGCCTCTGATGGAACACCCTCTTCCTCTCTGGTGAAAAATCCCTAATCCATATCCATCCTATATCTACCCCCTGATGGGGTCTCATCATCCATCTGGTGGGCTATTCAGCCCCATGGAGGTCTGAACTAGTCATCTCCCCATGTTAATCAGTCCAAATGGTACCTGTCCATCAGGCATGGTCCTGCACATCAAAAGCTATTCCCTCCATGGGCTCATCAATCACCGGGATCATAACAATGTTAATCACATCTCATCATCAATATTATTAAACATATGCATAAAAAACCCTAATACATCAGCCAATAGCTCAAAGACATTACAAAAACCTACAATACAAGATTGGAGAAAAATACAAGACGTCTTATTGGGCTAGTGTCCACAAGAAAAGGAAAGTTCCCAGGAAGATTTCATCCAAGACATGTAAGTGAGGTGATGTGGCTAGGGGATGTCCAGACATGTGGGCGTAGTGAGGGCCAAGGATGCATAATGTTATCTGTGGGTGCCCTTGTAGAAGGCGAGTTGTACCTGTCATGGATGCAATTTTTCCAAGCCCGTTCTTGCCTTTATTCTTTTCTTTCTTTATTCTTTTATTTTATTTTTCTTCTTCATTTTCTTTTTATTCAAGGGCTAACCAGAAGACACTGCCTTGGCATGGTGACCAGAGCTAACAATGTTACCCACAAGTACTTTCGCAGAGATGAGAAGGTTGCCTCGTGATGAGACCCCCTTTCCCTTGGCCATGCAACCAAAGGTCACTGCCCTAGCGTGGTAACCAGATGGTGGAAATGTCATACTGTTAGGTACCCATGAACCTAATAGGTTGGCTCGTGATGAGACCCCCTATCCTCTGACTAGGTCTTGTTTGTTATTTTCTGGGTCCCTATTGTTTCTTGCTAAGAGGCCTTTTATTTCCTTCTTGGGGATCCCTGGGCGAAGCATCTCGAGGTTTTATTTCTAGGCTTCTGTCTTTTACCAACTGCTTTTACCTTCTGGGCCTTTAGCCCCTTCTTCCCACGAGATAAGGTGCAATCCTGCAAATAGGTCAACCCACTGCCCGGAAAAGGGGAATGGGATATATGAGAGGGAGATAAGATGAAATAGTGGTTCTATGATGGGAGAAGACGATGACTTTTCAACAATCCCCCCAGTGGAAAACCAAGACCTACGGGCATGGGATTACTAGGGCACCCTGTCAATTTCACCAAGCATGGTCAAGTGGGCAAATGTAAGATCCAAGAAATTGTTACAGATAAAAGGAATAATATGCATATATTTAAAGGTTTTAATGATCAAAAGTGACACATACCATGATACCTGGATCAATTACCTCATGGAGCAAAAACCTCTTCTGATACAAGACCAAGTCGATGGTGATGGATGTTGTTGCTATTGACAAGACAAAGTTGATGGAAGAAGAAAAGGATGGGCCCTCTAAGGCCATGCTCAGGTCAATCCTTCTCTCGGTACTCCATGTCTAGGACCTATGGGCCTCAAGACATGACCTCCTAGTTATCCCTAAAAATCGGGGATAACATACCCTAACTAGGATCTTTCACAATCTTTTATATCTCTACTACAGCTATGAAACCTTACCGTTACTCTACCTTCCCTTCATCATACTTGCACAACTTTAGATGTATCAATTAGTACCTGCAATAAAACCTTTCACGAGATAGATATTCAATGTGCTCAATAGGTGCTAATGGGATTCCCTTGCTCACTTATTTATACTCTCCAAGTGGCTTCCTTTAGGGGTTATCTTATAACTATTTTACCCAACTTCCTTCTTTTAGGGGTAACCCACTTTCAACTACATTACCCACTTACAACCACTTTATCTATAAATAGTAAACTCACCATTTCTTATTTCAACTAATTTATTTTTAATTAGTTTGTTATTGAAACAACTTTACCCATGATTAACTCCTAGTTACAACCACTTTGACTAGTAAAATTCTTCTAGGAGATTCTATAATAATTGACTTCTTTGACCTTCTAGGGGATTCTAGATAACTCATGAGGGTTCTCCAACTTCACTAAGCCATATATCCTCAACCGTGAAGAACTATGTGACGTACCAAATATCACCAGAAATGACACAAAATGCACTATCCATCCATGATACTATTACCTGCATATTCATTGATCTTCATGTCCAAACACCTCAAACAAAATTGGGTTCCTTGACCACACCACTAAGGCTACCAGATTTTTCTACTTGACTTGCTTCAAGGTTTGAAATCAATGAAAACCAACCCAATATATCAACAATCTCCCCTGTTGGCATTGATGAAAACACTCATCATGTTGATTTTGTTTCTCACACTCCCCCTGTGACCATCTCTCCCCCTAGAATCATGCCTCTGGTAGTTATTTCTCCCCCTTTGAAATCAATGGCAAAGGGTATATTCCCTTTGGGCCTCATCCCGCTGTCTAGACTGTCCTTTTGGCTATTGAACTGTCATTTTTCTCATCATTGGTGCTTCCTCATGTAATTATATGACATATATGATAAGCATTCAAAATCCACAGTGGGGCTGAATCTATCCCAAGTTTCCGTCGAAGATACCCAAAGGATTCCCTACGAAGTGGTTTGTTGAAGATATCTACGATTTGTTCTTTTGTTTCAACATACTAGACCCTGATGTTCTTCTCTGCAACATGTTCCCGTAGAAAGTGAAACTTGATCAGAATGTGTTTCATCTTGGAGTGCATCATTGGATTCTTTGAGATATTTATGGTGGTAGTGTTGTCACAAAATATCATAATGGGATCATCATATTCAACATGTATATCCTTCAAAGTTTTCTTCATCCATAGTACCTGGGTACAACATTTCTCTATTGCAATGTACTCTAATTTTGTTGTAGATAAGGATACCGAAGACTGTTTCTATCTTAACCAAGATACCATACACTCACCCAAGTAAAAAGATGCTCCACTTGTACTTTTTCTATCATCAATGCTACCTGCCCAATCTGCATCTGTGTAGGCAATAAGAGATAGATCATTCCCTTTTGGATACCATAATACAAATTCTTATGTACCTTTCAAATATCTGAATATCATCTTCATTGCCATAGCATGTGATTCCTTTGGTGTTTCTTGAAACCTTGCAACCTATCCAACTGTCTGCATCACATTTAGTCTAGAAGATGGCACGTAAAGTAAATTGCCAATCATCGATCTGTACTTTCTCTAGTTTGCATCCTTTGAATCATCATCCTCGCTTAGCTTTCAGTTGGTCTGCATAGGAGTACTAACTTGCTTTCAATATTCCATTCCAAAACTTTTTAGCATTTCTCTGATATACTTAGTCTTAGAGATGAAGATACATGTGTTGCTCTAACATATATGTAGTCCCAAAAAGAAGGAAAATTCTCCAAGCAATGACATCTTGAACTCATTCTACATGTCTTTGCAAAATTTATGAATCATCCTGTCATAATCACTACCAAAGATAATATCATCAACACCAACTTCAGTTAACAACATACTCTCTTGATTTACCTTTATGTAGAGATTTTTTTCTGCATTTTCTTTCCTGAATCCTTGTTGTTGTAAGTATTTGTCCAAACTTTAATACCATGCTCTAGGGGATTGTTTAAGACCATATAGGGCCTTCTTCGACCTGCAAACACAATTTTCCTTCTCTAATAGATAAAATCCTTCAAGCTTCTCGATGTAGACTTATTCCTCAAGGTCTCCATTTAGGAATGTTGATTTCACATCCATCTGATACACTTTAATATTCTTAGAGCATGTATAAGCTAGAATCAACTTGATTGCTTCCATTCTGGAAACTGGGGCAGAGGTCTCTTCAAAATTTATACCTTCAACCTGAGCATAACCTTTACATACTAACCTTGATTTATTCCTGGTAACCTATCCATCCTCGTTCAATTTGTTTCTAAAAATCCACTTTGTACATATCACATTCTTATAATTTTGCCTTGGAACCAATTCCCAAGTGTCATTATTTTCTATTTGATCTAACTCTTCATTCATAGATTTGATCCAAAATTCGTCCTTGTTGGCTTCTTCAAAACTGTTAGGATTATTAGTAGATAGTAGTACTAGATGTTGTTGTTCTGGTGAACGAATTATTCTTCTATTTTCAACTCCTGCATATTTATTCCCAATAATCTGTTCTAGTGGATTATTCTTCTACATTCGTTTGCTAGGTGTTTTTGGAGGTACCTGAAGATCTTGTTTCTCTTGCTCTATTTCTGACTGATATTCCTCTTCCTCTTTTTATTCTTCTTCCTTTAACTCTTATTCATGATTATGTTCCTCTGAATCTTTGTTTTCTTCTTTTATTCTACATCCATTTGTCTCATTGATCATCACATTAATGCTTTCCACTATTCTGTTGAGTCTTAGATTGAAGTATTTGTATGCTTTCCTTTTTCTTGAGTACCCAACCAATATGCCTTTATCAACTCAAGAATCAAATTTTTCGATCATGTCGTCTTCCCTTTTAATGTATCGTTTTCTTCCAAATAATCTGAAGTGATTCACATTCATTGGCCTTGATTTCCATAACTCATATGGAGTCTTATCAATGTTACTTCTAAGCATTACTCTATTCTGAATGTGAATTGTTGTATTCAGTGCTTGTACCCAAAGACATCTTCCAACTTGTAATCCATTATCATGGTTTTGGCCATTTCTTGTACTATTTTTTTCTTCCTTTTGACAACTCCATTTTGTTGAGGTGTCTTGGATACTAATAATTGCCTCTTTATCCCATGTTCACTGCAAAAATCCATGAACTCTTTTGATGCAACTCTCCTCCATTTTCTTATATCAAACACTTGATTTTCAACTCTGTCTTGGTTTCAACCATCTCTTTGTATGTATTGAAGTTCTCGAATGCCTCTGACTTCTTCTTGAGAAAGAAAAGTGCAATCATCCTTGTGTAGTCATCAACCGATATCATGAAGTAATTTTCACCTTTTAGTCCCTTTGTTTTTGTCGGTCCGACTAGATCAATATGTACAATATCTAGTGGCTTTGTTGTGGAGTATTCATTTATCTTGGTATGTTTTCCCTGCAAACAATTCTTTCATAGAATGTTTGTTGGTCTTGAGATCTCAGGAATTTCTATTACTTATTTCCTTTTGCTGACCTTGACAAGATTATCAAAATTTATGTGACCCATTATTCTTTGCTAGAGCCAACTTTCATCTTCCTTTCCCAAGCGACATTTTTCTTTTCCAATTTCGTTTAGTACATATATGTTTCTTGGAGTTATCATAGTTGTAGCCACCAATCTGTTTGACCCTTCTTTTCTTATTTCAAATTTCTAAGAATCAAACATAAGTCTGTTTCCTTGGTCACACATTTGACTTACACTTAGTATATTTTGTTTCATGTCTTCAATTAGTAGAACATTTTTGGATTTGACATCCTTGCTTCCGAGTTTAACTGTCCCTTTTCCAATAATTATAGCCGAGTTGTCATTCCCAAATGTAATAGGTCCATCTCTTTCCTTATTCAATGTTAGAAACCTGTCCATATCACCTGTCATATGATTTGAATAGCCACTGTCAACATACCATCCATGCCTATTGTGTTTATATTGTAGTGCAAGCGTGCATTCTTCATTGTTAAATTGATCATGTTTTCTTATCCATATTCTTTGTGGTTCCTTCCTGTGACTATTGATGTTTTGTTGTGATTATCTAGGAGGAATAGTCAATCTACAATCCTTGGCCACATGTCCAATTTTTTTACATTTGTAGCATTCTACTTCAATTCTTAAAGATTCAAATATGTTGTAGTTTCTACTCTGTGCTTCATGAAATTTTATTAAATAACCATTTCTTGAGTAGTCCGCATAGTTGTTTCTAATTTTTGTGTTGCCTCTACAATTCACAACTTTATGCCAAAAATTATTACATGAATAACATAAACCAAGAAAAATAGTTTGATACCTGGGGAAGGAATATATTCTGAAAGGTGCTACTCTTTTGAATCCTTCTTCTTCTCGGGATCTCTCCATCGCTGGCTATTGATGATTCTGATATCTGAACCTTCTGGGTGGTGCAGAGCCTCTGACCATTTCTACATAGCTTCTCTATTCTACTGCCTTGGAGCTTGCACCTCTCTCTGTCTGACTATATCATAGTCCATATTTGTCATGTTATTTCCTTTGACTGCTAATGATTTTTTCCAATACTATGGTGTTATTTTGCTGCATATCCGACTCCTTAAGATATTTCCCGAGAGTCACTATTTCTAGTTCCAAACTTTCGATCCTCTTGTCATTTTCATCTAACTGACCTCTAAGTGCCTCTTTGATTATTTTGTATTTTTCCACTTGTATCTTCAACTTTGTGAACATCTACTCAATTTCCTTGGATTTGGAGTTCTGAGATTCTTCTTTCTCTTTTAATTCTTCCTTGAGGGATTTGATTTTATTTTTTTCAATCCTTATCTCTTCTAGAGAATTGATTAATTATTCTATGAGGTTAGTTTCTCCTTCTTCCTCAGAATACTATAATTCCACGAAGAGTACCCTTTCTGTATCATTGTCATTGTTTTCTTCCTCATTTGATGATGAGTTGTCTTCCTTGGTGCAAATAATTTTCTTGAAATTTTTCTTTTTGTTTCTTTTATTCTTTTTATTTTTCTTCTTATTCTTATGATATTCTTCTCCATAACTTTATTTATTCTTATGAGGACATTTAGAAGCAAAATGACCAATACCACCACAATGAAAACATTTCAATGGAAGCATACCTTTATATCAACCGGTTATCTTTTTCAAATTCTCGACGAAGTTTTCCACTTCTTCATTGTCTTCTTAAACATTGCTGCAACTACTATCTGAATTTTGATTTTTCTTGTTCTTTTTCTTTGTTTTCTTGGATTCTTTGAATGCTTCTTCCTTTGTAATGGGGTTCTCCTGTTCTGTTGTCATTTCATACATTGTGAGTATCCCATGTAGCTCGTCTAAGCTCAAGTTGTTTAGGTCTATTCTTTCTTCTAAAGATGAAATATTTGTATCAAATCTCATAGATACAAACCTAAGTACCTTCTGAACAATGATTGGTTCCTTCATTTCTTCTCCCAAACCTTTAATAGTATTCACTACTTCATCAACTCTCAAAAAATAGGCTACAATGTCTTTTTCTTCCTTCATTTTTAGTTGTTCAAACTTAGCTCTGGAGGTTTAGAGTTTAGCTCCCTTGAATTTAGCATCTCATTCATAAATATTTTGAACATTATCCCAAATATATTTAGTAGAATCACAATGCATAACTTTAACAAATATTGTATTAGAAAGATTGTTCAAAATAGTACCTTTATCCTTTGAATTGTTTTCTTCGAGTTTCTTTCCATCCTTGTCTATCTGGGGAGTGGCTGGTGCTTTATATCCGTCTACTATTTCTCACCATACATCAAATCCCTTTCCCTATAAAAATATTTTCATCATTATCCTTATATTGTCAAACATTGGTGCTCCAATCTTAGCGTATTCCATGATATCCTTCTAGTGGTTAGATTTATTCTTCAAGTACTTACTCTGATACCAATTGTTGGAATACTGAGAGGGGGAGTGAATCAATATTAATAATTTTTAATCCTTTTTAACCACAGTGTTTACTTTATGAGAATATTATCAATAACATTTCATATGAGCAATATGCATAAGTAGTGAACAATAAGCATTCACACATAAACATAGTACACCAATATTGTCAACCATAGAATGAATTTCTTATATTTTCAAAAGAAATACATTCATATGAAGCACCAAATTCCTTGTTTTCTAGCTGCAACTGGAAGGAGACTACAACCCCCTAGTTTCTCAGGCTCCAATCTGAAGGGAGCTACAAATCCCTAATTCTTTGGCTCCAACCAGAAGGAAGATCCAACTCCCTGATTCTCCGACACCAACCGGAAGTAAGATACAAATACCTATTTTCTTCAACTACAACTGGAAGGTGGCTAAAACCACCTATCCTTGCCCCGTCCAACCACCATGAAGTATAATTTCCAAATAATTGATGAAATCATTGTCACTATGTCACTGTAAATTGTTCGACAACACAGGTATTCCACAGAGGACAAAAACCTTCAATAAACACTCACACAACCAGATCAAAGATCAACACACCATTTTTTTGATGTGGTAAAACCATTACGGGGAAACATCCACGGCTCCAACCAACACAACCACTTGGAGCATTTTATTAATGCAAAAGAAAAATATTACAGAGAGATTTTACAAGAGAGTTTCTCCCAATCGATCATCGAAAAATGACCCTCCATACTCTTTAAATAGAGATCATGGACCAATCGGGTGTTAAGCCATGGATCAATGGCCATTAAGATTAAGGAGAATATGAACTGTCGGATCACTCTATGCTGGGAACATATCGTGATCGTCAGATTTCCTAACTACAAATGCATACTAAAGAAACACACTTTTACCTAACGACACATTATAACAAGTAGATCTTAACTAACTCCTAAGTGTCTAAATATCCTAACATCCCCTCTTAAGAACAACTTGGGATATGATTGAAGGATTTGAAATAGCGAAACAATAAGATAAGGAAGGAGGCATTAGAGTCTATCCCCCCTTAATGACAACTTCCTGAACTCTTAACATAGATCAAAGTTTTGAAAACTTCGCTTCTGTAAGAGACTTTGTGAAAATTTCTACAACTTGATCTTCTGTAGGGAAAAAGAGCATTTCAATAACTTGATCATGAATGAGATTTATGATGAAGTGCATGTGTAGCTCGATGTGTTTTCCATGATGATGTTGAACTGGGTCTTTGGCAAGCTTGATGGCACTCTGATTGTCACACCAAAGGTTGGTTGGATGTTGCTGCTAGAATCCAAACTCTGAAAGAATTTGTCGAAGCCATAAGGATTCCTGACTTGAATTTACCACTACTCAATACTCTGCTTCTGATGAATAAAGTGAAATAACATGTTTTTTCTTATAGGCCCAAGTTACAGGTCTTGAAACAAGGCTGAAAACATAACTTGCAATAGAATTTTGATCATCAGGGTCGTCGGTCCAATCTGAATCAGTGAAACCAACCAATAAAGGAGTCCCCTCTTAACTATAATGTATCCCGAAATTAACGGTACCACGAGCATAGCGAAGTATCCTTTTAGCTTCTTTCCAATGGATTTCATGGGGTGTTTTCATAAACTGGGAAACAATACCAACATCAAAGGAAAGATCAGGATGGGTATGAGTCAATTATAAGAGGCTACTGTTGAGTCTCTATTTTGACATATATAATTCCCTATCTTACCTTGTATCTAAGCCTTTTTTCCTATTTCCTAAGCCTATACTTGACTATTTCCTCTCAAACACATACCTAATGATCTTGTTCATGTTCACAAGAGGTAATTGATGATTTAAA
>ML776804.1:1453642-1468542 GCA_009831015.1 Picea engelmannii
GTCATTAGATAGAGTTTCTCTTTTTCTTTTTATAACTAATCAGGAGGATAGCTACCAGATAGAGTCTTCTTTAATTTTTTCAGACTCTTTAAAATTGAAAACACCAGTGAGCGGGAATTGGCCCGAGCTCGAGAAAAACCCATGGGACAGTATGAAGAGTTTCCTTTAATTTTTTCAGACTCTTTAAAAGTGAAAATACCAGTGAGCAATAACTAATCTGGGCTCGATAAAAATCCACAGAAAAGTAGTAGTTAGGATTATTTTTTTGTAATAAGGAGGAAATACCAGCAGGGGTTGTGATTACTCTGGGTCCAAAAGAGGAAGGTTCCATGAATCTTAACATCTGATCATCTAATTCCCAAAATACCCTCCTGCCACAGAGTTCTTCTTGCAAACTTAGAATTCCTAAAGTTCTGGTATTTGTTCCATCCACATGGTTTTGCAATCGAATCCGATCATAGAACAACAGTTGTTTCTACAAATCACTACCACTAGAATCTGTGTCAAGGATCTCTCAAGCACCAGAAAACAATGTTCATCTCTTTGCTTATCCGGTACCAAATCCCATCCGGTACTAAAGAAGGGACCCTGCACTATTCCGGTACTAATTACAAATTATACACACAGTTATTCCAGTACTCAGGTAATCCGGTACTCAGATGATCAGGTATTGATGTGACTGGTAACTTTCATAATATTCCCAAGTTGTTGTTCAAATATTAACGCTAGGACATGCGGATTAAACATTTTTTTTTTCGTTTTATTAAAAGGAATTAAACTAAATATGCATTTAAAACATCTAGTTGCTCTCAGATTGTGAAATGCCCCATTTTCACGAACTTTTATAAGATCCTCGACCATATTTATGTATGATGTCTTTATTCCTCAAAATATTGAGAGTGTGTGGTCATTATGTTCCTTACCGGATCAAATTCATACTCCCTTTGACTATCCGATAAATAAACCCCGGAAACTTATGATTTTCTACCATACTATATGAAATGACTCAAACCACCTCTCTAACCATATCAAATAATGATCCTAGCCAATTTCAATTTCACGAGTCCCGATCATAACAACCTCACCCTTCTGTGAACATTGTATGATGCCAATTGTCCCACGAATTCGTAAGCCGTTAGTGGATCCGACCTGCCTCACCATATCTTCATGATTATCGATGTGACCGTTATAGTATACACTTCCATTTATAAATGCTCCTCTGAATGGCTTTTCCATTCAGATGATCGTTATTTACTATTGTTGTCACACCATCTACGAACATCCCGTGCCTTCTTATTCTTTGCTCATTTTTTTTTCCCATCCGGTACTCTGTCACGGTCGATGTTTATCCGGTACTCAACCCTTGACCCTCTGTCTGTGCCTCATACACCTGATAGAATTGTTTAATCTAGCATGGTGGTTGACAAGCATGAACCCATATTTCAATTGTACAGGGAAACAACAGAATATCAGGCTTGCAAAGAAAAATATGAACAGGCAGGGTGGGTGCCATTTCTGGAAAAGTTTAAAGGCCATCACGAGGTAATTTCTCTTGCCTTCACACAAACATATGATGGAGAGAGTGTGCAGTTTGGGGACATGAAGCTAACAATTACATAAGCCACTATAGTAGAAGCTACAGGACTCCCAATGGCCGGAGAAAAATACTTCAAGAGGGTGATCGTTGACAAGAAACTCTGTCAGAAGTTCCTAAAACTAGAATATCAAGACCCCGATTGGACCAAGGGAATCCCTCGGAGCTATGTCAAAAATGAATATTGGACTATGCTCATAATTTTACATAAATTCCTCACCTACGAAGGAAGGTATGCAGTAACCTTCATTTATCATTTGAAGCTTTTATCACATTTCGAGGGAGGACCACAAATTGATTTTCCTCACTTTCTGTGGATGAGTTTAAAGAAGATGGTTAGAGGAATGAGTTCAGTTTCCAAGAAAACAGAGACTAGCCTTCATCATCATGGTCTAATAAAACTATTGGTTGTCCATGCTTTGAGGACACAAGGTGGTAGTTGGAAGCAACTACTCCAACAAAATTTTACTCAGGAAAGAATATCTAAATCTATTGAAACAAAGGAAGCAGGGACACACAGTGAGGGTTCAAGCAAAAAGGAAGACATCAGGAGGTAAAGTAGACATTTTTATGCCTAGCTCACCCCATCCCATTGATAAATTGGTGACAGAAAAGTCTGTTGACAGGGAACCTACTACTTCGAGGAAGAGGAAAGCCACCCAATCCCACAAAATAAGCACTACCTCGATTCAAAAAGGTAAAAGTCAAGAGGAATATTCTAAGCTAGAGGGACGATCATAAAGCATTCTTGAAGAAATCATGGAGGTGTCCTTAGAACCAACCAGCCAAGTAAAGAAGACCCGTGACCTCAACATGCAGAACAAGAAAAAGTCTGCACAGTCTAAAGCATCTAGCTCAGTCCTGCGTCCTAAAGACCAACTATCACAGAGTAGGAAATGAAGGAAGGGAGAGACAGATCAACAGGATATTTTACATGAAGAAAATATCAAACCCCCTCTGAAATCCTCTCAGGAATTAGAAAATGTTCCTAAGATAGTTACTGGGTCTTCCCAAAAACTGGTTGGTGAATTGAAAGAAGTTGTTAAGGTGACAAGAAGAAACAAGAAGAAGCTCAGAGGGGAGAAGGAAAAAATTGCAAAACCTATGCCTCAATCTTCCAGAGTATAAATAAGGGTTGGTCATCGAAGGCAGACTCCAAAATTTACAACTCAAGGCCCCAATATAAAGACCAAGTCAACTGAGGAGAAGCAAGTGTCCAGGCCTACAACCATTGTTAAAATTAAGAAAATGAAGTTGTTTTAGGAGACTCTTACCCCTGTCAGAAAATATAAGGGAGTCTCTCTTCCCATACAAAGAACCACCAGAAGTATGGACAATAAGGTATCAGTCCCAAATATACCTTCTCTTCAAGGTGAACCAATGGATATTCTGATTTCTCCAGAAAAAGGAAGTGACTGTTGAACTACCGTCAGTGAAACATAAGGGTTGATAACAATAAGTGAGACAGAAGGGTTGGTAACAAAAAATTTAAGGGGTTTGAGAAAATAAAAATAAGCCCAAAAGGAGGTGACTAAAGAATAAATCACACCTAGCCCAAACAAGTCCCTGAACAAACAAAAATTGATAGCAAAGATTGAGAGGCTGACGCAAGAAGTTGAAGAATACAAGGTATTCGACAGACATATCAAGGCAAAGAATGCACAATTGAAAGAACAGCATGAAGAAGTCTCTACCAAACTCAACAAGGTCTTATGATTGATTTAGTACACTAGGGTTATCAAGAAGGAATTGAGGAGTGAATTTTTTGGTTTTAACATCCTGCAACCAGAGAAATGACAAAGAAAGGTTCAATTTTGCAGAAATTTTTGGGTATTATTTTTTTTATAAAGTTGCATGAGGACATGCAACACCTTCAACATGGGGGAAATGTTGAGTATCTATTTTGACATATATAATTCCCTATCTTACCTTGTATCTAAGCCTTTTTTCCTATTTCCTAAGCCTATACTTGACTATTTCCTCTCAAACACATACCTAATGATCTTGTTCATGTTCACAAGAGGTAATTGATGATTTAAAGCATGTTTTGTTTAACTTTCTTGAAATAATTTGATTAAAGTGTTTTATTTGTATGATCCATGAAATATTTGGATTGATATTTTGAGTTTTATGATTGCAGTAGACTTAGTACAGGAACCAAAAGAATTTATATGTCACCTTCATGCTCTATAAAGAAGTTCCTCAGTTATGCTGAATGTTCCTTGTACTGGTTTGTTTGAATTACATGGAGATGGAATTGATTTTTGATTTCAAGAGTGATTGGAGTTGATTGCCATTTATTGTTTTGATTGTTACACGAAACAAGCTTCTTAAGTTCATCATTTTAATTCATGAGCCTGATATGAACAGACTTGTTTCTCTAGGATATAATCTTTTTGATTGGTTGTGTGTTTGAAAGAGTTTCATTATCAGTTTTCTCTTCTAAGTTCAAAGGTGGTTGAAGTATTTAGAAATCTTAGAAATAGAATTTTTATTTTTTATTTTCTATATGCAACAGACTTAGGTAGGTTACCTATTTTCGGCACATATAGTGTAACAACTCTTTTGATTACGAATCCTAGATTGACATTTAAATGAGTGTAAGATCTATATTGGACATATTTTTACACCAACATTTTGGTGTCGTTGCCAGGGAGTTGTAAACGGTAATAGGTATCATTTTGAGTTTTGATTGATTTGATGAAGTTTGGATTGGATTTAAGGACACTCTGAGGGTGGAGAGAAAATGGTAAGATGAGAGGTAAGAACTTGCGCATCCACTTTGGTGGGGTTTCTCCAAAGTCAGGTTGTCCTCCTACCTTTGATAATTAGGAATCTGCGTTTTTATTTTTACTTTATTGGAATTTCTTTTATGAGTAGGCATAGGGATAATAAATGTAGATTCATTGTTCCAAAAATTTCAGAAAAGCCAGAAAAAAAACAACAACAACCCCCCCCCCCACACTAAGTCATCTAAAATTCATGTAGGAAAAATTCTCAGAGGAGAAATCTCAAAGGAAACAATTTCAATAACAGCCAAGGACACTAAATCTAAAGCCACCGTTCAGATTGAAAACATAAGACAACAAGAAAAAGAGGAAGCATTAGCGACCCCATCAAAAGGAGAAGCTGGAAAGGAAATAGAGGTAGTAATAGAGGAAGTTGAATCTTTTGTTGGGGAGCCACACAAAACCTTGCAACAACTATAAATAGCAAATAATCCATTTTTTGAACCATCACTCAGTGGAGAAGCATCACCACCTCCCTACAGGTTGTTTGGAGATATGGCAGAAGAAGAGGGAAATGCAGCTAATGACACAGAGACATTTGGATTCCCCATACTGGATGTTGCTCAAGACATCGCTATGAAGAACATTCCATTGTCTTCACTACCTCATTTCCATGGTATGTCAATAGAAGACCCTGAATCATTTTTGTTTGAATTTGACATACTATGTAGGAGTTGTAATTACACAAATAATGCTCAAAAATTAAAACTGTTTTCAGCTACACTAAAAGATTCAGTGCTTAGGTGGTTCATGAGCCTAGGAGAACACACCATTTTGTCTTGGGATGGTATGAAGGAGACCTTCCTCCAGAAATACCAGGATTACTGCAGACCTAGGGATGCTAAGAATGATATATTCAAAATGTAGCAATCTGAAGAAGAGAGCTTGGAAGATTACTTAGAGAGGTTCCTATACAACTACCAGAAGACTAAGAAATTTTCCTTAGACACAACTATAGTTAGGAATATCTCTATAAAGGGTGTAAGGGATGATTGCATTGAGGTTCTAAACCTCATGAGTTTTGGGGATGTGTACCAAAATCCATTTGCAGACATAACAGAGTATTGTAAAAGATACTCTCGCAGTCAAGCTAAAACTGGGAAAAGTGTAAGAGATCTTATACACAGAATTGTTAAACCCACATCTGGAGGTATCACTGGGATTAAACTGGGGAATCTATTAGAAAAATTCAAAACAGATATCCTAAACACCATTAGTTCCCAACTTGATACTATGAAAATTAAAAAAAAACAAGAGGAAGAAAATGTTGCATTAGCAATGTTCTATCATCGGTATAGGAAAAAGTACCCTGAAAAGGAATTCCCCCTTAATGTTGTTGAAATCTGTGGTTTCTGCACAGAGGATCATCCTACTAACTAGTTCCCTTCTTTACTGGGTCTTAAGTCCATATTTAAGGGAGGAGGAGAACCTGAAACATCCTACCCTCCTAAAATACCATGGAGACAACAAAACTCCAATATGTTTGCAAACCCAACTACACAATACCCACAACAACAATGGGTACCTCCCATGTCTTATCCTCAATGGTCGCCATAATAGCCACAAACCCAACCTTGGAAACAAGGGTGGAGAGGACCTGTATATGGTAATGTTCCCTTCCAGACAACAAATTTTCCCACTTACCCACAATACCCTTCAAATGTTTCCCAGCTGCTCCCAGGATTTAATCCTCATGCTCTTCTTCCACCTCCACAGTTGCAACAACAATTTGCACTAACTATAAATCCAAATATGCAACAACAAATGCAACCTGCACCTATTCAAATTCCTCTGAGACCTAGCCCTATTCCTACACAACCTATTCTTAACCCAAATAATAGGCCGACACAACCTGTGCAAAACCTTGAAGCACAAACCTTCCCCACTTATGTAATAATGCCAAATCCATTTAATGGAATTGAATTAAGATCAGGAAGGGTTGTAAAGAAAACAAATCCTACTATGGTTATCCAAGAAGAACCAATAGATAACCTTACAAATCAAGAAGAAGAACAAATAGATGTCCAAATAGTTCAAAGAGATCCAATAAATGAAGGAAGAAACACCCTTGTACAACAAGAAACTCCTTCTCTCAACTCCCTTGAAATACCTCAGAAGATAAATCCTCCTTATCGAGAAAGGTTACTTGTAAAGAAAGATGAGGAACCTCTAGGACATAATCTAGAGACTGAACTTAGAAATATATGTGTAAAGATCCCTCTACTACAGACCATCAAGGACATACCTATCTATGCTAAAATTGTAAGGGACCTTTGCATTAAAAATCCAGGGAGGAAGAGGAAGGAGCCTCCTGTCATACAGGTGGTGGGGCAGTTGTTAGAATTTATAACATAAATTCCATCTAAGTATAGTGATCCAGGGAACCCAGTGGTAACCATAGAAATTAATGGTGTCGCCTTACCTAACACACTGATTGATATAGGGGCAGAAATAAATGTGATGTCAGTAAACACTATGAAAACATTGCAACTAGATCATAAGACCAACACAAACTTTGTTGGAACTTGAAGACAAATCTGTCATCACCCTAGCAGGAAGTTTAGATGATATAATAGTTACCTTGGCCTCTTGGGAATACCCTATGTATTTCTCAATAATTCATCCCAAATCCTCCAAACTAGGACATCCAGTAGTACTCGATCGACCTTGGTTGGCCACCGCTGATGCATTCATTAGTTGTCAATATGGAGAGATGACAATTTCCAATGGCACTCAAAGTCAAAAACTTATCCTTTTCCCCCCCGCTCAACCAGCCACTGAAGTTCCTCTCTGGTTAGAGAATCCCTATGGGGAGGAGGACTATACTTATCCCTTGTTGACACTTGAACAAATAAAAGGAGTACAAGAGAAAACTGAAGAAGATATCTGAAATCTATTCTTGGCTGATTCAACATGCATTGAATATCCTCAATATTTCCCTAACTATACACACATATTTAGCCCTGAATTTCAAGAAAATTGGCACTCATCCACTTCTAAAATAGCCATTGTTTCACAGATAGAGGAAGGGAAAGAATCAACTGTTCAAGTTGTTGAAATCAGTCCTGGAAAGTCTGTCTATATCAATGCTAACCTAGAAACAGATTAGCAACATAAATTGATACAAACAATTCAAGGGAAATCTGATGCTTTTGCATGGGATTACTCTGACATGAAAGGGATCCACCCAGAAACCTGTATGCATCACATTTACACTAATGATCAGATCAGACCTGTCAGGCAGCCCCAAAGAAGAATGAATCTAGCCTTGAAGGATATAGTGAAAGAAGAACTTCAGAAACTCCTGCACACCAATTTCATTTACCCTATATCAGATAGCAAGTGGGTCTCCCCATTAGTTATTGTACCTAAGAAAAATCAGAAATGGAGGATTTGTGTGGAATTTCGAGAATTAAACAAGGCCACCTATAGAGACTACTTTCCCTTGCCTTTCATAGATCAGGTCTTAGACACTTTGTCTGGAAAGAGGTATTTTTCTTTCTTGGATGGGTTTAGTGGTTACAACCAAATCCAAATTTCACCAAACGATTAGGATAAGACCACATTTACCTGTCCCTGGGGGACCTATGCCTATAGGGTTCTTCCTTTTGGTCTATGTAACGCCCCTGCTACCTTTCAAAGAGCTATCTTGGCTATTTTTTCTAATTTAACCAATGATTGTGTGGAAGTCTACATGGATGACTTCACGGTGTATGGGGATGATTTCCAACAGCCATTGGATAATTTGGAGAAAGTACTAGTTAGGTGTAGACAAACCAACCTGTCACTCAATCATGAAAATTATAGAATGTTTCTCACTGAAGTAATTGTTCTAAGTCACCACATATCTCGTACAGGAATAAGAGTAGACCCTGCCAAGATTGATATTATCTCCCAAATCAAGATCCCTATCTCACAAAAGGAAGTCAGAAGTTTCTTAGGGCATGTTGGTTACTATAGGAGGTTTATTCAAAACTTTACAAACATAGATGCCCCCCTCTTCAAACTATTAAAAAAAGATGTTGAATTCGGTTGGAATGAACAATGCCAAATCTCCTTTCAAAGCTTAAAGACAAAGTTGTCAAGTGCTCCTGTTTTGAGAGGACCAAATTGGTCTCTTCCTTTCCATATTTGCACAGATGCCTCAGACACTGCTTTGGGAGATATCTTAGGACAAAGGGAAGGGTAGATTCCTTATGCTATATACTTTGTTAGCAAGAATTTCTCACTTGCTGAATCAAACTACACTGCCATAGAAAAATAATTTTTATTAGTAGTACATGTCATCAACAAGTTTAGACACTATATAATAGGATACAGAGTTTTTGTGCACACTGACCACTCAGCTATCATATTTTTAATGAATAAACCTATTACAAATGCTAGAGTGACTAGATGGTTGTTATTATTACAAGAATTCAATCTCACTATCATTGATAGGCCTGGAAGAGATAATTTGGTTGTTGATTTCTTGTCTAGACTTATTCATATAGGTGACAGTACTCCAGTAGATGATGATTTTCCGGATGATAATTTATTTTCCATTTCTACTTACACCCCTTGGTATGCAGACATAGCCAATTATCTTGTAACTAGAAAGTTGCCTCAAAATATATCATCCAGAGAAAAACAAAGGATTATTCAGCTAAGTGTCAATTATATGTGGCATGAGGATTACTTATACAGAACTGGACCTGATTTGGTAATCAGAAGATGTGTTCAGGAGGATGAGATGTAGAATATCTTCAGAGCTTGTCATGATGGCCCTTGTGGTGGCCATTTTTCCGATAAAAGGAGAGCATACAAGATTCTACATTCTGGCTATTATTGGCCAACCATATTCAAAGATGCAAAGAAATATGTGGCCATCTGCGATGATTGCCAAAGAATGGGAAAACCTACAGTAGTCGACGAAATGCCACTCCAAGCCCAAGTAGTGATCGAACCCTTTGAAAAATGGGCCTTAGATTTTGTAGGACCTATCAATCCCATGTCCTGTAGGAAAAAGTACATCCTAGTTTACACAGACTATGTAACAAAATGGGTAGAAGCCAAGGCTCTGTATTCATCCAATGAACAATCTATTGTAGACTTTCTCTTTGAGGAAATTTTCACTCGTTTCAGGGTACCTCGGGAAATAGTCACTGACCAAGGGACACAATTCACCTCAAATGTGGTCAAGGCTCTTACTGAACAATACTGGATCAGACACAGAAAGTCTTTGCCCTATCACCCCCAAGCCAATGGCCAAGTGGAATCGGCCAACAAAGTGATATAGGCCATGCTCACTAAGACTGTTTAGTTGCATCACAAATACTGGGCTGATAGGTTGCCTGAGGCCTTGTGGGCCTATAGGACAACTTGGAGGAATACAACAGGCCATACACCCTATGAGTTGGTGTATGAGAAGCATGTACTACTGCCCATAGAGTTTCAGGTAAAAACCTTCAGAACTGCCATGCAATTGGGGATGGACCTGAGTGATGCTAAAAAAAAGAGGCTATTACAATTAAATGAGGTTGATGAGATAAGATAGGATTCTCTACAAAGAACCACCTTGATACAAGAGCAAAGGACCAAATGGCATGAAAAGTACATCAAAAAGAAGTCCTTCCAGTCAGGAGATTAGGCCCTCCTATCCGACAGCAGATTCAAAAATTTTAAAGGTAAATTGTCTACTAGATGGATCGGGCCCTATGAGATCAACATAGTTTATGACAATTGTTTAGTAAGGATAAATATCATTGATGAAAAACAGACTTCCTTTGTCGTAAACGGGCATCGACTAAAAGTTTACCATAAGCCTCTATCGAAAGAAGATTTTGTCAAAAATGTTCTTCAGAGTTCTGACATGGAACTGGTAAGCAAGAGGGTTCCCCCTCCTGCTGACCTATCAAAGTAAGTTCAATTGTATAAATTCATTTATATATGTACATAGGTGTGTCATTAGATAGAGTTTCTCTTTTTCTTTTTATAACTGCAGATAGATGAATCAGGAGGACAACTACCAGATAGAGTCTTCTTTAAGTTTTCTTTAAAATTGAAAACACCGGTGAGCAGGAACTGGCTCGGGCTCGAGAAAAATCCACGAGACAATATGAAGAGTTTCCTTTAAGTTTGTCAAACTCTTTAAAAGTGAAAATACCGATGAGCATTAACTAATCTGGGCTCGATAAAAATCCACAGAAAAGTAGTAGTTAGGATCATTTTTTTTGTAATAAGGAGGAAATACCAGCGAGGGATATGATTACATTGGGTCCAAAAGAAGAAGGTTCTATGACTCTTAACATCTAATCATCTAATTCCCAGAATACCCTCCTGCCACAGAGTTCTTCTTGCAAACTCAAAATTTTTAAAGTTCTGGTATTTGTTCCATCCACATGGTTTTGCAATTGAATATGATCACAGAACACCAGTTGTTTCTACAAATCAATGCCACTAGAATCTTTGTTAAGGATCTCTCAAGCACTAGAAAACAATGTTTAGCTCTTTGCTTATCCGATACCAAATTCCATCTGGTACTAAAGAAGGGACCCTGCGCTATTCCAGTACTAATTACAAATTCTACACACAGCTATTCCGGTACTTAGGTAATCTGGTACTCAGATGATCAGGTACTGATGTGACTGGTAACTTTCATCATATTCCCAAGTTGTTTCTCAAATATTAATGCTAGGACATGCGGATTAAACATTTTTTTTTTCGTTTTATTAAAAGGAATTAAACTAAATATGCATTTAAAACATCTGGTTGCTCTCGGATCGTGACATGCCCCCTTTTCACAAAATTTTATAAGATCATCGACCACATTTCTGTACGATGTCTTTATTCCTTGAAATATTGAGAGTGCATGGTCATTATGTTCCTTACCAGATCAAATTCATACTCCCTTTGGTTGTTTGGTAAATAATCCACGAAAACTTATGATTCACTACCATACTATATGAAATGACTCAAACCACTTCTCTAAACATATCAAATAATGATCCCAGCTGATTTCAAGTTCATGAGTCCCAATCATAACGACCTCACCCTTCCGTGAACATTGTATGATGCCAATTGTCCCACGAATTCGTAAGCCTTTAGTGGATCCGACTTGCCTCACCATATCTTCATGATTATCGATATGGCCATTATAGTCTACACTTCCATTTATAAATTCTCCTCTGGATGGCTCTGCCATTTAGATGATCATTATTTACTGTTTCTGTCACACCATCCACAGACATCTCGTGCCTTCGTATTCTTTGCACAATTTTTTTTCCCGTCCAATACTCTGTCACAGTCGACATTTATCCGGTACTCAACCCTTGACCCTCTGTCTGTGCCTCATCTGCTCGACATAATTGTTTAAGATAGCATGGGGGTCGACAGACATGAACCCATATTTCAATTGTACAGGGAAACAACAGAATATTAGGCTTGCAAAGAAAAATATGAATGGGCAAGGTGGTTGCCATTTTTGGAAACATTTAAAGGCCATCACGAGGGAATTTCTCTTTCCTTCGCACAGACATATGATGGAGAGAGTGTACAATTTGGGGACATGAAGATAACAATTACAGAAGCCACTATAGTAGAAGCTACATGACTCCCAATGGCTGGAGAAAAATACTTCAAGAGGGTGATCGCCGATAGGAAACTTTGTCAGAAGTTCCTAAAACTAGAATATCAAGACCCCAATTGGACCAAGGGCATCCCTCAAAGCTATGTCAAAAATGAATATTGGACTATGCTCATAAGTTTATAGAAATTCCTCACCTACGAAGGAAGGTATGCAGTAACCTTCATTTATCATTTGAAGCTTTTATCACATTTCGAGGGAGGACCACAAATTGATTTTCCCCACTTTCTGTGGATGATTTTAAAGAAGATGGTTAGAGGAGTGAGGTCATTTTCCATGAAACCAAAGAATAGCCTTCATCATCATGGTCTAATAAAATTGTTGGTTGTCCATGCTTTGAGGACACAAGGTGGTAGTTGGAAGCAACTAATCCAACAGAATTTCACTCAGGAAAGAATTCCTAAATCTGTTGAAACACATGAAGCATGGACACACAGTGAGGGTTCAAGCAAAAAGGCAGACAGAAGGAAGACATCAGGAGGTAAAGTAGACATTGTTATGCCTAGCTCACCCTAGCCCATTAAGAAATTGGTGACAGAAAATTCTGTTGACAGGGAACCTACTACATCGAGGAAGAGGAAAGCCACCCAATCGCAGAAAATAAGCACTACCTAGATTCATAAAGGTAAAATTCAGGAGGAAGATTCTAATCTAGAGGGATGATCAGACAGTATTCATGAAGAAATCATGGAGGTGTCCTTAGAACTAGCCAACCAAGTAGAGAAGACCCATGACCTCAACATGCAGAACAAGAAAAAGTCTGCATAGTCTAAAGCATCTAGCTCAGTCCTGCATCCTGAAGACCAACTATCACAGAGTAAGAAACGAAGGAAGGGAGAGACAGATCAACAGGATATTTTTCATGAAGAAAATATCAAACCCCCTCCTAAATCCTCTCAGGAATTAGAAAATTTTTCTGAGACAGTTATTGGGTCTTCCCAAAAATTGGTTGGTGAATTGAAAGAAGTTCCTAAGGTGACAAGAGAAAACAAGAAGAAGCTCAGAGGGGAGAAGGAACAAATTTCAAAACCTACGCCTCAATCTTCCAAGGTAGAAATAAGGGTTGGTCATCAGAGGCAGACTCCAAAATTTACAAATCAAGGCCTCAAGATAAAAACCAAGTCGATTGAGGAGAAGCAGGTGTCCAGGCCTACAACCATTGTTAAAATTAAGAAAAGGAAGTTGTTTGAGGAGACTCTTACCATTTTCAACAAATCTAAGGGAGTATCGCTGCCCAGACAAAGAACCGCCAGAAGTATGGCCAAGAAGGTATCAATCCCAAATATACCTTCTCTTCAAGGGGAACCAATGGATATTCTGAGTTCTCCAGAAAAAGGAAGCGACTGTAGAACTACATTCAGTGAAACAGAAGGGTTGATAAACGTAAGTGAGATAGAATGGTTGGTAACATAAACTTTAAGGGGTTTGAGAAAAGAAAAATAAACCCAAAAGGAGGTGACTAAAGAAGAAATCACACCTGGCCCAGACAAGTCCCTGAACAAACAAAAATTGATAGAAAAGATTGAGAGGCTGACGCAAGAAGTTGAAGAATACAAGGTATTTGACAGACATATCAAGGCAGAGAATGCAAAATTCAAAGAACAGCATGAAGAAGTCTCTACCAAACTCAACAAGGTATTACGATTGATTCAATACACTAGGGATATCAAGAAGGAATTGAGGAGTGAAGTTTCTGGTTTTAACATCCTGGAACCAGAGAAATGACAGAGAAGGGTTCAATTTTGCAGAAATTTTTGGGTATCCGGTTTTTTATAAAGTTGCATGAGGACATGCAACACCTTCAGCATGGGGGAAATGTTGAGTCTCTATTTTGACATATATAATTCCCTATCTTACCTTTTATCTAAGCCTTTTTTCCTATGTCTTAAGCCTATACTTGACTATTTCCTCTCAAACACATACCTAATGATCTTGTTCATGTTCACAAGAGGTAATTGATGATTTAAAGCATGTTTTGTTTAACTTTCTTGAAATAATTCGATTAAAGTGTTTTATTTGTATGATCCTAATGGTTTGACTCATGAGCAGCTAATCCAGTGCTCGCGCCATTCTAATACCACTGGTCATTGTGTAATCTGGTACCAAATCCATTCCAGTACTGAGTCATGCGTTATTTTGGTATTGTCTGCTTCGCGCCCATTTCGGTACCCAAATTCGCAACTGCATGTATTCCGGTACCAAAACCTCTATTTCCATAACACACCAGTTGGACCAATATCATGATGAATATTTTGAGAAGGTAGTTGAATAGAAGCTTCCAAATCAGTTTTGCAAATTACGAGGGACTCCATCACTCATGCACTTTGTGTCATGAGGATGGAGTCGATTCTTAGAGATTCGATATAAATTGTAATATCTTTTAAACTATTTAATGTTATCCATTAGATAGTGATAGTATCAACTTACCTTCTATATAAGGAATGATGTATAGGTAATATAGAATAAGAAGTATGCTATCAGAACCAGATCATTTTTTATGTATGAAGTAAAGAACTACTGATCCAATTTACCATTTGAATTAATACAAAAGATCTATTTGGAAAATTCCTAAGTATGAGTGAAAATCTTTAGTCTGTTACTTTTTTAAGAGGTTCCTTGTTGGTTCGGCAAGGGCCCACCACCCCAACCAAGGTAAACCTCCCTGTATATGTTTTGTATGATTGTGTGAGTTTTTAAAGTAGGGTGATTAAATTTGTTTCAAGATTTCAACATTGAGTTATTTGTTTCTAGATTGGTGTGAATAATTAGGTGTTAGATCAAACAGATATTTCATTTTCAAATGTTGAAGATTGCCAGTTAATTATTTGAAGTGTGGGATTGATATTTTGAGTTTTATGATTGCAGTAGACTTAGTACATGAACCAGAAGACTT
>ML776804.1:1470740-1497339 GCA_009831015.1 Picea engelmannii
AAATTTAGATGAGTAAGACGGCTTGGAGTTAGGTCTTACCGCATGGACTAATGCTTGGAATGCGTCCAGAGTAACTTCGTCCATTTCGGCGGTCGGTTTTGGGGCCATTGGGGCACGGCAGCGGCCACCTACAAACAAGAAAACACGCAGAGGCACGACCTCTGCTCAAAACCGCGCGACCTCTGCTCAAAACCCGCGTGCAAAGCAAAGTAGGGTCTTTTGTTCGCTGTAAATCGAAGAGGGACGCTTCGACATGCGAATCGCTGGAGGGAAGCTTTGGTCGGCTGCTCCAGACGCATCCGGGCTCCTGCAAATGAGATTCAGACCGGGGGCGGCTAGGGTTTTGGCCCTAGCTGCGTTGGCTTTCCTCCTCGCTTCATTGCTTCACTTACCCTTAATCTTCGAACGTGTAACAACTCTTTTGATTACGAATCCCGGATTGACATTTAAATGAGTGTAAGATCTATATTGGACATATTTTTACACCAACAACTACCAACTAACTGATGGTATAGAGTGGCATTAACTTCAGGAGAAGTACATGTGGAAATAAGCTTGAATCCAAACTAGAAGGGAGAACGGGCTGGTTGTTGGCCCTTGACCAAGTTTTGAAGAGTACTTGGTCATACTTGACACTTTTGGGATTGCGACAGCTTGCCAAGGAAGGAACGCAATGCAAAGAAAAAAATAAGGAAGCAAGACCTATTTTGGGGTCCATTTTAGGGTTTTGGGTTGATGTAACGGGAAAGGGATGTCGGACCGTGGGTCTACCCACGTTTAGGCCCATTTTGTAATCTATAAATAGGTAATGTAGATAGTAAGAGAGGGGGGATAGTAATGTAGTACATATATGTGATGTATAACTGAAAGCTTAGTGCTGGTAATTGGATCTGTGTGATCGGGCGTATCTTAGAGTGTTATGTGCATGAGATCGGAAAGCTAAGTGCAAGTTGTTGTAGTCTTGTGTTGAAGAACAAGGAAGAAGGATCTAGCGAGCTGCGCAAATATTCTGTCCTGTGCGAAGTAAGGGTCATTGAAGCTTTGTGTTGTAACTGCTTAACCAAGATAATATAAAGAAGACTTTGTGGACGTAGCCCCAGGGTGGGGGTGAACCACTGTAATTGTGTGCATATTTATTTGTGCTTCTCTCTAATGTGTTTATCTCTTTCTTGGCTAAGTGCTTGATGTGATTAAGTATATCTAGTTATGCTCTGTGCTGATGATATATGAATGAACGTTAGATCTGATATATAAGATGCTTAGTGCTTGATCTATTGAATCTAACCTATATTTTTGTGGCTAAGTACTGAATCATCCTTAGTATAAGTATTCACTGCGATGCTTTGTGCTTTCGGTGAAGTGTATTAAGGAATGTATGTTAAGGAATAATTGATGCTAAGTGTGTTGTAAGATCTATAATGAAGTGTATTAATGAAGAAAGAGGTTAGATCTGTAAGAAAAAGGTAAGATATGTAAGCTCTGTGCTTTGATAAAGGTAAGAATAGTTAAAAGTCTTAGATCTGGAAGCTTTGTTCTCTATATAAGTAAGATAAGTGATTTTTTTTTTTTTCTAAAGCATGGATCTAGGTATGTTTGATAGATTCTTTCCTAGCTTCAAAACTAGGGCATTAATAGATGAAAGAAAGTTTGATATGAATAGATCTGATAAGTATAGTGATATATATGTTATACCTATGCATAGAAATAATGTCTGGACTAACAAGTGGATGCAAGATCCTAGAAAAAAAAAATTGCAGGCTAGCCACCATGATCCTAGTGCGCAGTACAGAAGGAGTTGGGGAACATCTAAACGGATAAGAGGATTAACTCTCTATTATAGTTGCATATGACCGAGACATCTTGCTAAAGAATGCCCTGGGAGAATACCTAGTTGCCTTTGTTGTAAGGATATGGACCATGAAGTATTGGATTGCCCCATAATGATTGCTAGGCTTGAGAAGCTGAATATGGAACAAGCAGACCCTGAGGGAGATCAAAAGACCAAGATTATAGCAAAAACCCAGAAAGAATAAGAAAATATATTACTACAGATGAAAGATACCTTGAATGACCACTGACACGTTGGGCTATCAAATATCTTCAAAGAAAAGGAGCAAATCGAAGCAAGAATAGGGGACTTTGACATTGACTGTACTCTTGATGAAGAAGCGCAAGTGAACATTATGCCAGAAAGAACTTGAGAAGCTATAGGAAAGCTTGTCGTGATCCCTTCCCTAGGAGGAACAAGTTTCTTCAGAGGAAAGCTAGTAAAACTATGTGGAAGGCTCACCCGGATACCTATGACTTTCAATGAAACTTCAACAGAGGAAGACTTTAAGATCATTAAATTTGTTGAAGACAACACCCCATTTACCATGCTCATAGGAAAACCCTGGATTGATAGAGAACATGCTAGACGAATAGAAGAAGAGAAAGTTTTGGAACATAAGAAACAAGAGTTAAAATACTTTATGACTAGAAGGATCGCGCACTTTATTGAAGAACAGAAGAGAAGATCACAGATATTTAATATTAGTACCCTTGATGTCGAAGCTAAGAGAACACTTGAGGATCCGCAGAAGATCGAGTTACCTATTTTTGATACAAAACAAGCATTATCAAGGAACCCTAAGAAATACTTTCCACAACACGAAGTAACTAAGAACACAAAAGATAAACATCAGAATGGTACAAGCATTACTGAGATGAAAATCACTGGGAAGAAGGATAGGAAGTTAAGAAAGAAAAGGGCTAATACTGTAAGGTTATAAGAGGTTCTAGAGGACACTTCGCATCAAGAAGAATTGCAGAATTGGAGCTTTGCCAAGATATCAGAACAACGACATGGATTACTTCACCATGACGAAGCAATATATTTGTTGGAACCGATATACCCATTCGACCGTCGCTCCGAATGGATCGAAAAGCAGTTATGGGTTACCACTAGATCATTTGATAGCACCATACCGGATAGAACGGAGTTAATGAAGGCCCCATGTCCATTGCAAGAAGACCGTTGCTGAGAATGCCTACTTAACTGAGAACCTGAGCATGAACCTTGAGATTTACTTACCCTGATATCATTGCCTTACTATTCACTGTCATCTCTGAATTCCTTTTGCACACGAGCCAGCTGACCCAAGTTTGTATGTCGAACGAGCTCAGTGCTGCTAACAAAATTGTTGAATAAGTTCTAATTGATTTAATGGCTGAGAGAGTCATGTCAGAATGTGGAATGTCTACAGATGTATAGGCATCATCCTCGGGTGTACGTCCAGCTTCCCCCTCCACTGCTCGAGCAGGACCATCCCGACCGCCTTCGAAAAGATGATCTAAGCTAGGAAACGACTTCGCCACTGTGAAGATGATCCCAAGCATCTTGCCTAAATATATCCCACCACTAAGTGGACTAGTGAATCGAGAATCTATACCCAGAGACTTCGATTACACTATAGTCACTACGTACCTCCCGAAAGGGGTGTGCATAGTTCATGCTGACCAGGAGAAGCTCACCACGTTGAAATTCAATGATTTTAACCTTGGAGATCGCAAGGTATACAGTATGCTATCCCCACACAAGTATTTGACTATCACAAAAGGAAATAACCCCAAGATTGTACCGCAACAATGGACCCATAACCTTGCGCAGTCAACCCTCCTCAATGTAATGAAGATTCCACATTTCGGGAGGCATCAGGAAGTAAGTGCATGTGTTCAATTGTTGTTGTCCTGCTACCATGGAGGATACCTATGGTTGGACCGGTGCATCACCATGGATCCAATTTTGATCAATCAGATCACTGGGATAAGCATGCAGGGCCCTGACCCGCAGGACTTTTACCCTGGAAAGACCGCAGATCGTTCTCTCGCTCAATGAATAAAATACACATATGGCGATCTGGAGAAAGGCATGTGAGGTTACAAGGTAGCCTCCATTGAGAATGAAACAGTACACTTTGGTTGCTAGTTGATCGCGGGAAAGTTAGTTCGAAAAAGCAGACCTACACAAGTGGTCGGATTTGTAGTTGACCTCGTAGGGAAGTGCACAGAGGGACTACAAATGAACTAGGTGAAATATCTTATAAATTAGCTAGAGCTTGACTATAGACAAGTGCAGGACCAAGGGTATGATTTCCACTTTAGATGGTTGCTCATACTCATCGCCTTCATTGTGTGGGAACTGCCCGAGGCAGCCACATTTCCAGAGATCGAACCCTTCGAACCCCTGGCCGTGAAGTTTTGTACACTGTGGTACTCAAGTGACATGAACAAACAGTGGTAGTCCAATGTCATCTTCCATGCGTACTACATTCATTTGAGGAATTCCATTTAGTCTACACCATGCATTACACCCAACGCTCTTCATAGGTTTCGACCTTTGATGAAATTTAGCGCAAATCGTCACTTCACCTACATCACAACACGCGCAGATGAGCACAAACAACAGCTCCAGTCATATTACAAGTTGATAGAATATGACCTAGAGGAGATTACCAAGGAATGGTCGACAAACCTCCTTGTTGCAGCAGACCCTGCAGAGATGTCCGACGTAGATAGACCTGAAGCTATGCTGGATACACCAGGACCATGCAAGACTAAGAAGGATGTGGAATTTCAAGATATCCACATCACATCCATGAATACTACTTCACTCTCACCTATGAAGGGAGGTGATGATGAAGAACTAGAGGGCACAGAATTTGAACAGAGAAAATGTGAGGTTACCCCGCCTAGGGACGAGGAAGATCCCTCCAAGAAAAGGAATATTACCACACTGAGGCCCTCATCCAGAAAGAAAACTAAGGCCACCCGGACCATGCTTAAGACTACGCTTACCCCAGATGATTTTGACTTCTTAATTGCCATGCTGAATGATGTTTCAGTAGAGCTTGCGGAAAATCAAGAAGTAAAGCAGGAGGAACTATTCTTCCAGATCACAGGAAAATTCAAAGAAGCGTAGCAGGCACTTTAGTCCAGCCAAGCAGTTTCTACGGCGCCATTAACAATGGAAATATCAAGAATAAGCAATGAGCCCACACAGTTACGCCAGATCACCGAGAAAGTCGAAGCTCTCCTTTGACGAGATCAAGAAGACATAGCAAAAGCCACCTAGGCTTTGGTGAAAGCACATAGCACACATGAAGAGAAACAAAGAAAGGCAGAACAGGAGCAGCTTGACTTACAAGCCAAATGGGAAAAGGAGAAAGCCTAGTTATAGTAGAGAAAGGACTAGTTTCTAGCAGAGCAACTTGAAACACAAGAAAGATTTCACAAGGCACCGCACTCTGTGACGATAATAGAAGTGAAGATGGAAGATCGTATGCCACATCAGGTGACCCAACTGGAAGTAGTAATCCAACAACTTCAACAACACATCACAGATCTGGAGCTCTGCACCATTCCTAAGACACCCCAAGAGATAAGAGATCTACGAGAGGCCACTGCTTGAAGCATAGTCGACCGATTAAAAACTTTGTCTTCGGAATGTAGGCATCTAAGAACCAGAAGCACCCAGACCTATGAAACCCTTGTAGAGAATCCAAAATTGCAGACACTGGAGGCACATCTACACGAAGCAAAGTAGCATGCAAATGTGCTACAAGCATAGATGAATTCCATAACCCCAGTCAAAAGAATGAAGAGGTTTGCAGATCAATGCACAACCAAACAATAAGTACACACACTGCAAAGTAAAGTAATGGACATCTCTCAACGACTGCAACCACTCCAAGAGAAGGCATGCAAAATTTTCGCCGAATTAGAAAGACAAGGAGCTAAACTCGAACAGGGTGTCATCACTGCAGAACAACGCTTGGAGGGACTGCTCAATGACACAATAATCCAGGAATTTACTGAACAAGAGGTTTTCTCACTACAGCAGGTCGAAGTCGCTCGATCCAAGCTCGAGGCCTTCGAAGTGGAATTGGTCAGACTTGAGTGACTCGGGATGAGTCACAAGTGAGTGTTGGGGGCCTGTTGGCCCTTGACCAAGTTTTGAAGAGTACTTGGTCATACTTGACCACTTTTGGGACCGTGACAACTTGCCAAGGAAGGAGCACAATGCGAAGCAAAAAATAAGGAAGCAAGACCTATTTTGGGGTCCATTTTAGGGTTTTGTGTTGATGTAATGGGAAATGGATGTCGGCCCATGGGTCTACCCACATTTAGGCCCATTTTGTAATCTATAAATAGGAAGTGTAGATAGTAAGAGAGGGGGGATAGTAATGTAGTACATCTATGTGATGTATAACTGAAATCTTAGTGCTAGTAGCTGGATCTGTGTGATCGGGTGTATCTTAGATATCTTTGTGTATGAGATCAGAAAGCTAAGTGTAAGTTGTTGTAGTCTTGTGTTGAAGAGTAAGGAAGAAGGATCTAGTAAGCTGCGTATATCTTTTGTCCTGTGCAAAGTAAGGGTCATTGAAGCTCTGTGTTGTAACTGCTTGACCAATATAATATAAAGAAGACTTTGTGGATGTAGCTCCAGGGTGGGGGTGAACCACGTTAACTGTGTCCATAGTGCTTTGTGCTTCACTCTAATGTGTTTATCTCTTTCTTGGCTAAGTGCTTGATGTGATTAAGTAGATCTAGTTATGTTATGTGCTGATGATATATGAATGAACATTAGATCTGATATATAAGATGCTTAGTGCTTGATCTTTTGAATCTAACCTATATTTATGTGGCTAAGTATTAAATCATCCTTAGTATAAGTATTCACTGCGATGCTATGTGCTTTCGACAAAGTGTATTAATGAATGTATGTTAAGGAATAACTGATGCTAAGTTCATTGTAAGCAAGATAATCACAGATCTATGTACTAGATAAGGTTGTAGACATCTGAGTCCTACAACCACCCCTGCCTCTACCTCGTGTGAGACTTCATCTGCTTCGCAGGTGTTGCCAAAAGGGCCAGTAGTTAGGGATTTTTCGGTGCGCTCTTGAGCGTTGAACCCTGGGTCTGCCCTTGTGCCAAAACTAGTTTACAATCATCCATGTGAAAGCAAATAAGAAGGTCACAAGCATACTTAGATTGGGAAAGAAAAATTCCTTCATTGGTTTGCAAAACTTGGAGGCCAAGGAAATAGTGCAAAAATCCTAAGTTTGTCATTTCAAATTTCTTCTTAAGGTTAGTTTTCACATTGTTTAAACATTTTGAGTCACCACCAATAAGGATAAGGTCATCAACATAAAGGAAAAGTATTATGAGATGGATTCCTACTTTCTTGGTATAGAAATTAGGATCATAATGACATCTAGAGAATCTGATGTCAATAAGAAAGTTGTCCATTTTGGCATACCAAGCTCAAGAAGATTTCTTAAGACCATAAAGATATTTCTTAAGGTGACAAACAAAGCTAGAGTCATTCTAGACATAGCTAGGAGGTTTCTCCATGTAGATGTCTTCTTGCAAATATTCGTGCAAGAAGGCAGATTTAACATCCATCTAATGGACCTCCCATTTATGTGAGGCAACAAGGGCAAGAAAAAGGTGGATGGAATTCATTTTGGCTAAAGGGGAAAAGGTTTCATTATAGTCAATTCCTTCAACTTGGGAAAATCCTTTGGAAACTAACTCAACCTTGTGTCTTTCAACACTTCCATCTGATGCATACTTAGTTCTGTAGACCCATTTACATATGACAAGTTTTATTCCTTTTGGAAGAGATACAAGATCCCAAGTATAGTTTGAAATTAAAGAACGATACTCTTTATTCATTGTTGTATCCCAATCTGTATGACCTGAAGCTTCTACAAATGTCTCTGGATCATGAGTCTCTGAAACTTGAGCCAAAAGAGAAGAGGCTTGTTGGAACTGTGATGTGTCCGATGATGTTACGAAGAATCACCAACAAGACCACCAACTACTTCTCGTGTTGAATAGACCCATCTAGGAAGTGATGGAGCTGGTGTTGGTTCAAGTTCAAAGGACTCATCTGGAGGAAGGTGATCAGGCGGAGGTGGATTTTCATCCTCAATGTCATCATCTGAAGAAGAAACCATAATAGGAAAAGAATAAGGCACAAACATCAAATATGGATCACAAGCCAAAGAAGGCACAAACGTCGAAGATGGCTCGTAGGCCAAAGAAGTTTAACATCTCAAATTAGGCTCGCAGACAAAGAGTTTTTTTATCAAATTTAACATCTCTTCTAATAATAATTTCATTACAATGTGATTGAAGAAGTCTATAACCTTTGACATCTTCATAATAATCAACAAATATACACTTCTCATGTTTAGGCTATAATTATTTCATTTTCTCATCAGGAATGTCAGCCCATGCTATACTTCCAAATACACGAAAGTGACTTACATCTGGTTTAAATTCAGTCCAAGCTTCTTCCTGTGTTATACTTTTAAGAGCCTTTGTGTGAGTGTGATTTACTATGTAATTTGCATAGTTGATGGCTTTCGCCCAATACTTTAGACTTAATCCCTTAGATTGGATCATACAATTATCCATTTCTTTTAATGTGCAGTTATTTCTCTCAGCAACACCATTTTGTTGTGGTGTGTATGGAAAAATGTGTTGCATTTGGATGCCTTGTGTAGTGCAGTAACTTGTAAAATTATTGTTCACATATTCGCCTCCATTATTTGTTCTTAACCTTTGAATTTGATGTCTAGATTGATTTTCTACAAGGGCCTTGTAGGCCAAAAACTTGTCAAAAACTTCTCTCTTAAGTTTTAAAAAGTAAACCCAAGTACGTCTGGAAAAGTCATCAATGAAAATTAAGAAATAATTGCACCCAGAAAAAGAAGGAGTAGAAAGTGGACCACACAAATCACTGTGAACAAGCTGCAAAGGGCCCTAGGTATGTCAAGAGGCACGTTTTTCAAAATTGTCCCGATGATGTCTTCCAAGAACACAACCAACACAAATACCATCTCTACATGAAACATGAGGAAGTCCAGTCACCATTTGTTGATTACATAGTTGTTGCAATGAGCGATAGTTTAGATGACCAAACCGCTCATGCAAAAGTTTGCTCAAGTCATCGCTATGACAAAAAACAACTAATGAAAAATATGATGACCCAAAGTTGTCAAACTTGTACAACTTGGTAATATCATCAACAGTTCTAGTGCAAGAACATTCTTAGGATCTTTTAGATCCTTTATTACAACTTGGTGAGGTGAAAACTATACGGTTTTACCTTCACTTGAATGAGTGATTTGATATACTCATAGAAGGTTGCAAGAAAGACTTGGAACACATAATACATCATTGAAATGACCATTATCTACTTGAACTGTTCCATATCCCACAACACTAAGAGATCTATCATCACCAACAAATATTTTCTTGGTGTTACATTCATTTAGATCAGAAAATATGTCTTTATCCTTAGCCATATGATAAGATTCTCCAGAATCAATAAGCCACTCATTAGAAGAAGAAGTAGAAGTTGTATTGAAGGAGAAACTAGAAGCAGAAAGTGCATGTCCATGAGAAGAAGAAGAAGAAGTAGAATTAATACTGATGTTGTGCTTCTTCATTGCTACTTCTAAAGATGCCATCGTGTTGAAACAATTGGACTCATCATGACCATCTTCGCAAAATTTGCAATGTCTATTAGTCTTATTATTTTTATATTTTGCTCCTTTGTCACCATTAAGAGTTGAAGTTGTATGAGTGGGTTTGGGACCCTTATGTTGCTTGTTGTTGTAGAGAGGATGTTTCTTCTTGGGATTCTTGGGTTTATCTTTCTGTTGGGAGACTAAGGATTTGTTGGAGGTACTTGCAGTGTTGATCACTCCAAGTTGTACAAACTTATCTTCCTCTCTAATCAAAGCAACACAAAAGGACTCAAGAGTGGGTTTTTGATAAGATTTCCCTAGAGCCTCTCTCATGGTATAAAAGGTAGATACATACATAGAATATGCACTACCTAGATTAGAAATAATACGATAGATGCAACGCTCTTCCTCCATCTTTATCTCACATTATTCACAGAAAATTCTGAGTGTTTTAAACTTAGATAGATAGTCTCCAATGCAAGAAAAATCACTTGGACTTAAAGTCAATACTTTATTTTCTAACTGTTGTGCTCAAATAATATTGAGTTTACCAAACACAGATTCAATCTTTTCCCAAACTTCATCAGGGTCATCAATTTCTTTAAGGTGGAACCTTAAATTAGGAGAGATATACATTCTTATTAGTCCATGTGCTTCGTCACTCCTATTATCCCATTTTACTTTCTTATCATCATCAATGGGTTCTTTTTCCTTTCCCAAGGTAATCCGGTACAAGCTTTTACTTCTTAATAAATCCTCCATATGAGATTTCCATTGGAAGTAGTTGGTGATGGTAAGAAAAAAGTTACTGGAAGAAGTCATATTAAATATGTAGATAATATGGATTTAAAAACTGAAATTGATGATCTGGATGGAAATATCTCAAAAAATTAGGTGGTTTAAAAAAAACGACACTAAAAATGGACTTCAGATGTGAAAGTTATGCCATTTTTAAAAAGGCATAAATAGTAACCAAAGGACCATGTGGTGGTGTAAGTTGTTTTATGAAGTGACTCAGTTTTATAAAAAGAAGCGGAGATCACATTTACAATGAAGTTACTTTGTGAAAAAAAATATGCATGCAAAATAAATAACTCTAAAATAAAATATTAAAGCTACTTATAGTGACTCACTTTTATACTTGAAGTGAAATACACTTTACAATTGAGCATTAATTTTTTTTTTAAAGTTACAAAAGGAGAGACTTTAACTCAAGACCTCTTACTTAATAAGACAAATTTTAACCAAATGGGCTAGAAAAACATATTGTATTGTTTAGCAAGAGGATTGTTGTTGTTGTTTTCGGCCTTGGAGAGAGTGCTAAAAAAAAACTTTTTTTACACAAGAAATATTTTTCACTTCTTGATGAAAACAAGGGTTAGATCTCGGTTAGCTTACCTAGAAAATGCACATTTTCCTATCTGTTTCTGATTTGCTGAAATAACAAAGGGAATGGGGAAAAGAGAATACGCAAATCTAAAAGAGTAGCAACCCGGAAACAAATAATATAAAACCAAAATAATACTCTACAAAAATTTTAAAATGGCGTATTCAAGCTTTATTCCTCCCGATCTCACTGAAATGGCCGTATCTTGGGTAAACAGAAACATTTTCGAGTGAAAAAAAAAGTGTTCCTAACTGAAATGAGCACTCTAGAAGCAATGAAACAGTCCTCTCAGCCCAAAAATGTATGAAAATAGAATAAAATGAAGATTTGACAACTTGGCTTCACGATCTCAATCTACAACAAGAGTGAGTCTTCAAACAGGCTATGATACCATGTTTGACAACACAGGTATTCCAATAGAGGACAAACACCTTCAATAATCACTCACACAACCATATCAAAGATCAACACACTGATTTTTTGACATGGTAAAAACCTATGGGGAAACAACCATGGTCCTAGCCAATGTGACCACTTGGAGCAGTTTATTAATGCAAAAGAAAAAGATTACAGAGAGATTTTACAAGAGAGTTTCTCACAATCGATCATCGACAAATGGGCCTCCCTGCTCTTGAAATAGAGATCAATGGTTGTTAATATCGAGGAGAATACGAACTGTAAGATCACTCTATGTTGGGAACATATCATGTCCGTCGAATTTCCTAACTACAAATGCATACTAAAGAAACACAATTTTACCTAACGACACATTAGACCAAGTAGATTTTAACAAACTCCTAAGTGTATAAATATCCTAACATTGTATCAATTTGTACCAACAACCTGTATTCAACCTGTACCAATAACCAGTAGTTAATGTTGGGTATGTGTTATATTCTTTGCATGTGTGTGTGTGGGCACATCAGATTCGACAACTACGTCTGACGATCCCAACTTCCTTCGCTCTTTGTTTCATGTGCATTGGACGCTTTCTTAGGGGGTTCCCAGGGGGGCCAGGTTTCCCCACCCCTGGTTACATGAAACATTTGTATCTGTGCAGCAGGGCCCCCAAAACAAATTGGGGCGATTTTTGTTATTTTAGCGGATTTTTCTATTTTTAGCGGTTTTCTAAATTAATCCTGGATTAAGGGATTAGGGTTTTGGTAGCTACAGAATACCTAAAATATTGTATATATTGTATGGTGAATGGTGAAATTAATACAATGAAGAGTTGAAAGGTGCAGCACCAAGGAAGGTTGGTTTTCTCCCAGTGAAGGGTTTCCAACATAAATCTTTGTGTACTATGTGTATGATCCATTGATTAATTTTTGTTTTTCTTAGGAAAATATGTATGCATTGCTTTACTTCACAAGTTTAAAAATTACATGTGGTATGAGAGCTCGTTTTTTGCTTCAGGGGGATTTCTTTGTTGCTGAGGGTTTGGCTCAGTCTTGATAGATGAATTTTATCTTGGGTCTGTGATAAACCTGGGTTCATGGGATCTTTTGCAGTGGTGATTTGAGTGTAGAAAGAGGAATGACAAGATCTTCTAGAATCGAGATATAGAAGTTCAACAGTAAAAAAAATGAGCTATGGAAGATCAATATGGAGGACCTTCTTGTAGACAAAGAAAAATGGAATGTTGTGGATCCTGGTACACAACCTACTGGTACGTAGTCTACTGGAACACGGTCTACTAGTACACAACCTACTAGTATGTCAAAGGAATATTGGGAGAAGTTGGATAGAAGAGAAATGAGTATTATTCGACTCTACTTGGAAGATTCAGTGTCGTTGAATGTCTTGGGAGAATCTACAGCCAAAGAACTATGGGATAAGTTAAGGAATTTCTATCAATCAAAGTCCCTGGTAAACAAGTTGTTTCTTTGAAATAAGTTGTATCATATTAGGATGGAATATGGAGATTCTATGACAAAACATCTAAATTCCTTTAAAAATATGGTGAGTCAACTTGTCTTTGTTAATATTACGATTGCAGAAGAAGATAAGTGTATTACTTTGTTATGTTCTTTGCCAGAATCTTGGGATAATTTGGTTGTAGCAATTGGTAGTACCACTCAATCTACATTGAAGTATGATGATGTAGTTTCATCCTTTTTATCTAAAGAGATGAGGCAGAAATGCATGGATGGTCAGAGCATAGATGCTTTATTTTTAAGAGGTCATACCCAAGACAGGAATCTTAGTAAGTCTTCAGAGGGGGAGATCTAAATCTACAGGTATATCTAAGTCTCCAGGAAAATATTTGAGGAAATGATGGAAGTGTGGTAAAGTATGGCATTATAAGAAATATTGCAAGTATAAGAAGGTTGATAAACCAAAGGGATCTGATAATACCTCTTCCACAGAGGAGAAAACCTCCATTGAATATGGAGGTGATTTTTACCTAGAATCTACGTGTACACATGCAGACTGTGGTGTATGGTTGATCAACTTAGGTACATCATATCATATGACTCCTCATAGGGAGTGGTTTTGTGAATATGAAAAATATTATGGTGGTGATGTATTCCTAGGAGGTGACTCAACAACCAAAATCATGGGATGTGGAAGGGTTAAGTTGTTACTAAAATATGGAAGGATTAGAAATCTCCCTGGGGTTCTGCACATTCCAAAACTAGCCAGGAGCCTAATATATGTAAGCAATTTGGATGATGTCGGAGTGGATACTGTATTGGGAAAGGGCACTTGCAAGATGATACGAGGAGAAATGGTGTTGATGAGGGGAGTTTGGTGTGGAACTTTATACAAGTTGTTGGGAAGCACTTATACTAATGGGTGTAACAGTTCTATTGTCCCTGAGAAGAGAAATAAAGAAGACAAGACCAATATTGTCCCTAGAAAGAAGACCATGTTGTGGATCAAATATTGGGACATTTTGGAGAAAAGGGCCTTCGAACACTACATGGTAAAGGTATAGTTGAAGGTATGTCTAATTGCACTATGGATTTTGATTTCTGTGAACATTGCATATATGGAAAACAAAATCGAGTAATATTCCCATCTGGTGCTACAAGAGCAAAGGGGATCTTAGAGTTGATACACAGTGATGTGTTTGGACTTGTGCCTATTCCATCACTAGGTAAATATGTGTATTATGTTTCATTCATAGATGATTTCTCAAGGAACACATGGATTCATTTTATTAGAAATAAATATGAGGTATTTGATAAATTTAAAGAGTTTAAGGCTCTGGTAGAAAATTAGATAGAGAAGAAAATAAAGGTATTGAGGACAGATAATGGTGGATAATTCTGCGGAAATTAATTGGAAGAATTATGTAAGAAGTGTGGTATTTCAAGACAAAAGACTACTCCATACACCTCAACATAATGGAGTTGCAGAAAGGATGAACAAGACACTGATGGGAAAAACAAGAAGCATGCTTAGTGGTGTCGAGTTAGGACAAGAATTATGGGAAGAATAAGTGGGTACAACATATTACCTGGTCAATCGATCATCCTCATCAGTGCTGGATGATAAAACTCCACATGAGGTATGGACTAGTAAGAAACCCTATCTTGAACATCTTAGAGTGTTTGGTTGTGATATTTATGTACATGATCCAAAGGAAATAAGAGTAACCTGGATAATAAAGATGAAAAGTGTATCTTTATGGATTATAAAGATGGTGTAAAGGTTATAAGCTTTGGAACCCATAAGCTACGAAGATTGTTTACAGTCAGGATGTTGTTTTTAGAGAGGTGAAAGATGTTCCCAAACACAAATTCCTACCAAGGCAAGAAGAACCTAAGAAAATAGAGTTTGAATTGGATGATGCAAAATATGAATCAACTGAAGAAGATGAAGCATAAGAAGAAGAACCTCATACCCCAGTATTGATGAGATCAGTGAGGGAAGGAAGGAAACCAGAAAGGTATAGTCCACCTGATTTTCATTCTAATTTTTCTTTATCTGTTACTGATGATGATTCGAGAACTGTCAAGGAAGTAGTGAATTCAGAGGATAGTAAACTCTGGAATAAGGCCATGGTTGAAGAAATGGATTCCTTGGATAAGAATGATGCATGGGATCTAGTTGAGTTTCCAGTTGAAAGAAAATATGTTGGTGAAAAATGGTTTTTTAAGAAGAAGTTTAATGCAGAAGGAAAAGTGGAGAAATACAAAGCTCAGTTAGTAGCAAAAGGTTATTCCCAGGTAGAGGGAATTCACTTTGGTGATATTTTTTCTCTTGTTTCCAAGTTAACTTCTATTAGATTTATTTTATCTATTTTTTATTCTTTTGACATTGAAGTGGAATAGATGGATGTGGAGACAACATTCCTACATGGGGATCTGGAAGAAAAAATATACATGAAGCAGCCAGAAGGATTTGTAGTGAAGGGAAATAAAGAGATGGTATGTAAGCTAAATAAGTCACTATATGGTCTAAATAAATCACCTAGGTTTTGGTACCAAAAGTTTGACACATATATCCTTGGATTGGGATTCATGAGAAGAAGGGTTGATCATTGTGTATATTCCAAGAAGGTTGGTAATCACTTCATTTATGTAGTGTTGTATGTTGATGACATTTTTTTGGAAGGAAATAACATGGATGTTATCAAGGAGGTGAAATAACAACTATCCTCCAAATTTGACATGAAGGATCTCGGTGTTGCTAACTTCATTATGGGAATGGAGATTAAAAGAGATCATGAAAACATGAAACTTTGGTTGAATCATAGAAAATATGTTGAGATGATATTGCATAGGTTTAATATGCATGGAAGTAAACTAGTCAAGGTTCCTATTCCTTTAGGTGTAAATTTATCTATAGATTAATGTCATAATACATAGGAAGAAGAAGAGGACATGTCCCATGTTCCATATGCCAGTGCAGTTGGTAGTTTGATGTATGCAATGGTATGTACTAGACCAGAAATTGCACATGTAGTGGGATTTTTGAGAAGGTGTATTTCAAAACTAGGGAAGGAGCATTGGACAATAGTAAAGAGGGTCTTCAGGTATTTTCTTGGCACTACCAATTATGGATTTTTCTATCAAGGAAGACCAGGACTAGACAAAGTGTTGTACATACATGGGTTTGTTGATGCAGACTACGTTGGAGATCTGGATCACAAAAGATCTACAAGTGGGTATGTGTTTAACCTATTTGGAGGATAAATCAGTTGGATGAGCAAAATACAGGCTCTAGTGGCACTCTCAACTATAGAAGTTGAATACATGGCAGCCACTCATGCAAGCAAGGAAGTAGTATGGTTACAGAGATTATGTTTAGGTATTGGGTTGATACAACAAGCAGTGAGATTAGAATTTGAAAGTCAGAGTGAAATATTCTTGGCAAATAACCCTGCTTATCATTTGAAGACAAATCATTTTGATGTTCAATATCACTTTGTGAGAGACATGGTTGAAGAAAACAAGGTGTTGCTGGAAAAGGTTGAAACTTTGAATAATGTTGCAGATTCATTGACAAAGTCTGTGAGCATAGAGAATTTCTCCTGGTGTAGACTAACAATGGGCATTGTTGCCCTGGATTGTTGACTATATAATCCTGTGAACCCATATATGCAAAGAAAACAACAAGTGGGAGAATGTTGGGTATGTGTTATATTCTTTGCATGTGTGTGTCTAGGAGCGTCATATTCGACAACTGCGTCTGACGATCCCAAATTCCTTCGTTCTTTGTGTTGTGTGCATTGGGCGCTTTCTTGGGGGGTCCTCAGGGGGGGAAATTCCCCCCCCCCTAGTTACGCACAACGTTCGTCTCTGGGTGACAACACCCCAATTTTGTTTTGGGGCAGTTTTTGCTATTTTAGCGGATTTTGCTTTTTTTAGCAGTTTTCTAAATTAATACCAGATTAAGGGATTAGGGTTTTGGTAGCTACGGAATAAATAAAATATTGTATATATTGTATCGTGAATGGTGAAATTAATACAATGAATATTTGAAAGGTGCGGCACCAAGGAAGGTTGGTTTTCTCCTGGTGAAGTGTTTCCAATGTAAATCTTTGTGTACTATTTGTATGAGCCATTGATTCATTTATGTTTTGCTTAGGAAAATATTTATGCATTTATTTACTTCATAGGCTTAAAACTTACATTCAACCTATACCAATAACCTGTACCAATAATCTCCTCAACATATTAGATCTGATAACATAGATCTCATACCCAATATCACAATAATATAGCTCAAACCATGTGCAACTATGTCTCTCTAATCATGTGCCATACATATGAAAACAATCATAACCATGTATAATGAACCCTCACATAAACCAAACGTCAAACCCTCACTGTTATGCAGCCTCAAACTATACCAACAACTTCAAAAACACACCTCAACCAAAATCCCTCAACCATGTACCGAGAAATACAAGATATGCCTCAACAATCAACCCAACAAGATGTACCAATGATAAATACCAAACATACCAGCACTATACCTTTGTAGATCTGTCTCATACAGTATGTACCATACAACCAAGAGTCTCTCTAGGACAAATCATCAATATCTCATAACCATGTCTCACATAAACCCCAATATCCAACTACCCATAAGCATATAACATACATTTTGATCTTGTAGATAGATATGGTGTACCTGGTCACTGTTGAACTTCCTATAACATATGCAACCTAAAACACCATCTTCGAGTTTGGTAGTGCCTCACGTGATGCAGGTGAGGTGTCACGTGGGGTTTCACATGACAAAATCTATGCAACCCACATGGGTGCCTCACGGGATTTCTACTGGGTGACCCACGAAGATGACCCTAACTAAGGTTTTTTGCGATATTTTCCGCTCTCCACTATGGTTACAAAACCTTGCTGTCAGTCTACCTTCACTTCCTCATACTTGCACAACTTTAGATGTATCAATGAGTACCTGCAATAAAATATTTCACAAGATAGACATTCAATGTGCTCAATATGTGCTAATGGGAGTCCCTTGCTCTCTTATTTATACTCTCCAAGTGGCTTCCTTTAGGGGTTATATTCTAACTTTTTTACCCAAATTTCCTCTTTTAGGGCTAACCTACTTTCAACTAATTTACCCACTTACAACCACTTTATCCATAAATAGTAAACTCACCACTTCTTGTTGCAACTAATTTATTTTTAATTATTTTCTTATTGCAATAAATTTACCCATGATTAACTCCTAGCTACAACTTTGACTAGTAAAATTCTTTTAGGATCTTCTAGAATAATTGAGTTCTTTGACCTTCTAGGGGATTCTAGATAACTCATGAGGGTTATCCAACTTCACTATGCCATATCTCCTCAACCTTGAAGAACTAGGTGACATACCACATATCTCCGGAAACATCATGTCATGTACTATCCATCCATGATAGTATTACCTGCATATGCATTGATCTTCATGTCCAAATAACTTGAACAAACTCAGATTTCTTAACCACACCGCTAGGGCTACCAGACTTGCTTCAAGGGTTTAAATCAATGACAACCAACCCAATCTATTAACAAATCTGAGTACAACATGTCGTTGTTGCGATATATTTTTCTTCTGTTATGGATAAGGATATTGAATATTGCTTCTTGTTCAACCAGAACACTAAGAAATCACATAAGTAGAAAGTTGCTCCACCTATACTTCTTATGTCATCAATACTTCTTACCCAATCTGCATCCATGTAGGAGACCATAGTTAACTCATTTCATTTTGGATACCATAGTCCAAAATCCATTGTTCCTTTAAGATATTTGAAGATCCTTTTCACTACTAGAACATGGGTTTCTTTTGGTGTCACTTGAAATATTGCGATCTATCCAACTTCTTGCATTATATCTAATCTTTAAGTTTTCACATAGAATAGAATACTAATCATTGATATGTAGATTCTTTGATTCACTTCTTTAGATTCATCATCTTTTCTCAACTTGCAATGGGTAACCATAGGACTACTCACATGTTTACAATATTCCATTTTGAACTTCTTTAACATTTCCTTCATGTACTTGGTTTGGGAAATGAAAATTCCTTCATCTAGTTAAGATATTTGGAGTCCCAAGAAGAAAGTAAACTCCCAAAGTAGGGACATTTCAGATTCATTATGCATATCCTTGGAAAACTTCTAACTCAATATATCATTATCACCAAAGATGATGTCATCAACATACACTTCAATAATAATCATAATTCCTTGATCCACTTTCATGTAGAGTTTAATATTTGCATTTCCCCTTCTAAATCCTCGGTGTTGTAAGTACCTATCCAATATTGAGTACCAATCTCTTGGATCTTGCTTAATTCCACACATATATTTATTTAATATGCAAACATAATATTCCTTTTTTAATAGTAGAAACTCTTTTGGTTGTTCTATGTAGACTTCTTCTTTTAATTCTCCATTTATAAAAGATGATTTTACATCCATCTGATACACTTTGATCATTTTGGAGCATGCATAAGCTAAGAACATTATGTTTGCTTCCATTCTGGCCACAGGAGAAAATTTTTCTTCAAAATCTTTTCCTTCAACTTGAGAATACCCTTTGCACACTAGTCTTGCTTTGTTTTTGGTTACTTGTGCATATTGTTTTATCTTGTTTATTGTTGGTCACTATAATTTCTTATTAATTAAACAATCAAGTGTTACATAAATTATCAACCCAGGGAAGTCTGATTATTTCAAAGGCAATCACACACTGTATATGCTCAATCTCAAAAGCAATATAGAGTTGTAGTAAAAGTAAACAAATCACACCTTTCTTTGAATAGACTGAAATTCTACTTTGAATTATAGTAAAAGCAATCTATCTATAGTAGAATTTAAGATTCAAAGAAAAATAATTATCAGAAGAATCCTGGATTACATTAAGGAACAACAACCTAGGAAAAAGGAACCTTTCAGCATACTGCAAAGAAGACTAACTATTCTGAACAGAGAACAAGACCCTATTCCCCAAAGCAGGAATATTCACCACCTGTCTCTGAATATCACACTGTCATAAACTCATCAAACAGAATCACCAATCAGAATGATTAACAATTATCGAAGATTAACTATTCTGTAACAGAGAACATGACCCTATTCCCCAAGCAGGAATCTTCAACACCTGTCTCTGATTATCACACTTTCAAAAACTCATTCTGCAAATAGAATTACCAATCAAAATGATTAACAATTACCTAGGAATGAATTGTATGAAAACAATGTAACAATCAGTGGAAACAAAGTTTCAGCAAAACAGAGTTTTAACAAGGTATGAATAAAAAAAATACTAACACACTATAGAAACTAATGGGTGAATCTTGTGAAGAAGGTGGGCCCTCTCCTTCTCACAAGATTCCCCAGAAATRAAAGGAACTAGGAAGAAATGCTCAGAATGATCTTTTATTCATCTGTCAAATGTGTCAAGTTACAATATCCAAAGTGAACACGCTCCTTCTCTGTAATTCCTCTCTAGCTAAGCCTTTCGTAATCTCCCTCTAATGTTGATTTCTCCCCTATTTAAAGAGGAGAATCCTCTTAATACAATTAAGCATAAAATTACATCTGTACATACAAATCCTATTCTTAGTCTGATCTAATCTTCTATGCTGGAATAGGATATTATGATCTCCCATAGCAAAATGTTGTTACAGTAGTTGGAATGGTGTTGGCTTGAGGTACAATTGTTGCGGCCGGTGTAACAGATTCTTTATTTATCTTTTCTTGTTACTGTTGTTTGTGAAATATTGTTTCAACATCGCAAATCACAGACTATTTCAGCAACGGGATTTGCGTCATGTTTGACTGTTTCAACAACGTGGTCTCAAGAAGCAATGATGGTTGTAATGTTGTTGGCTTAAAGTACGGTTGTTGCGTCCAGTGTAACTGTTGTATGTGAAATGTTGTTTTAGCATTGCAAATCACGGACTGTTTCAGCAACAGGATTTGCATGATGTTGACTGTTTCAGCAACGTGGTCATCAAGTAGCAACAGTATATTAACTACAGTTCAAACTGTTTCAACAACTATATATTTATGATTAATGGCTAAGTATGAGAGTAATGTAAAATTACATGTAAAACAAATTAAACATATAGAAAAGAGAAGAAACGTTATATACCTTTGGAGAAATAGGTTAAGGTGATAATGTAAGCTTAAATATGAGTGGGAAAAGGATGTAATGATAGAAAAAAGTATGAGAAAAAAGGTACATTATAGGGTCCTAACATCCCCCCCAACTAAAAAGGTTGCATGTCCTCATGCAACTTCAATCTGAATCAGAATCCGGACACCGACTCTGAGCATGCAAATTACTTAAGCAGTAGCTGTGGAAAGTACTATCTGTTGGAGCTCTGAATCCTTGAACACGTTGTAGCCTTTGCCAGGCTGCTTCTTCAACCTTCTTGGGCAACTTATGATGAACTTGATACTTCTCTGCTGGCATCCACAGAATGGGAGAATGGAACTGATAACCTATCCAATTTTCAACACATTGTTGGACACATTTGATGTAACTCGGTAGCCGAGAGATTGTTGTCTCAATATTGGTAGGACTAAAGGGATTGTGCTCCTGCCTTTTCTCAGAAGATTGTTGCCAAAACGTGTTATTTTCTTCTAGGGAAGCAGTGTCTGTGGATTTAATAAACTGTTGGCAATCCTGAAGTATTGTTGCCTGTAGTTTCCTTATGTATTGAGTCATCCCTGGTTTCTTCAAAAATTTGTAATATTTTGCAACAAAGGTGGCAGCGTTCTGTGGTTTTGGCCATACCCAGAGGAGACGGTTATATTCATTATGCTTGGCAGCTAGAAAATCATTCTTCCACGTAATCTGGTTGGTAAGGAAGGAGACGAGTGCCTGGATCTGGATATCACCAACAAGAGGGTTGAGATTAAGTTGTTTGTTCTCAGGAATAGCTTCATTATGAAGATATACCTCACATAATAGATGCTTATCAGTAGTAGAGGATTCTACAAAAGTTTGAAGAAAATCTTCTGGTTTGAGCACTGCATAGGGTCTTCCGTCTTTGATTGATTTAATATGAAAAAAGTGTAAGTCGTTCTATAAGGAAAAGAGAGTAATTTGAGGATGGTTTCCTAGCAGCCAACAATTTTTGTACCAAATCAAACATCAGGAGCAATTTTCCTTTTAACTCTTCATTCTTCTTCTTATGGGCATGATATTCTTGGCGTGTTTTCTCCAAAGCTTCCCAGTTTGAATAGATGTGGTTCAGCCAAAGTAGTTTGTGCTCCTGCAGACTTTTGTCCTGTGTAATATCAGACTCCTTTTTCCATTTGTCCATTATTGCCTGCTCATTCCATGGTTGATTTTGTGTTTCAGCATCGCAAGTGGTAGGCTAAGGTAGGGTCTGAGTGGCTTGTTCCACAAGAGTAGGGGTACTGATCTTGATAGGAGGGGCAGATTCATCAATAGGCAGTGTTTGTACAGCTTTACTAATAAAAACAGGGGCTTCAGATGTAGCAGTTGTTGTAGGCTAGGGTTCATTTTTTTGAATTTTGGAAGGTCCTACTGGTTCTTGTGTAATAGTAGGGTGTTCTTCTTCTTTAACTGCAAAAGTCGTAGGTGCAGGGGAAGCTCCAGGAATTGAAATTTGAACCACTTTGTAGCCTACTTGATAATAAATATTCCCACATTGGCTACACATATACTCTCTACACTGATCATCTTTTGTGTTTTTCTCTGCCATGGTCACTACGCGATCTAAGGTATACACATTAAGTTCCCTATCATAAGCTTCCTTTGCCATTACCAGCTCTTGTTTGTAAGCTTCCAGTTTTGATCTTAGAAACTCATTCTCTTGTAAGAGAGAAGCCATTGTTGGTTCTGGTTGTTGATCTGTCATCGGTGTATCAAGAGGGGTGAATGGTTTTTGTGTAGCGGTCACAACCTCAGTAGCTGGTTCTTGTGGAGAAGCTACAAAATTAGCAGCTGAGTCTTGTGTTTCAACCACTTGATGTAAGGCAAATAGTGTTGCCACACCCTGGGCATGTGATTCTTGAATTTCAGGAATAAAGTCAGCAGTTGGTTCTTGTGTTTCAGTTGTAATTGGTTCTTGTGTAACAGCGATAGCTGGTTCTTGTGTTTCAGCTACTGAATGAGTAGTTGGTTCTTGTGTAACAGCTACTGTTACAACATCCTGGGCATCTGATTCTTGTATTTCAGGAATGAAGTCAGCAGCTGGTTCTTGTGTTTTAGCTGTAGCTGGTTCTTATGTAAAAACTATAGTTGGTTCTTGTGTTTCAGATACTGAATGAGTAGTTGGTTCTTGTGTTTCAACTACTTGATGTAAAGAAAATGATGTTGCAACATCTTGGACTTCTGGTTCTTGTGTTTCAGTGTCGGTGGGTTGAACAGGTAAAAATTCTGGGGTTTGGGAGGGTAGAGGTGTATGGGTTTTTAGCAAAATGGGTTGGGGGTTTAGGGCAGTGGCTGCTCTTGTTGAAGCCCTCGTTTGTTTTTTTGGTAAAAAGGAAGGAAAAGTAGGAATTTGCTTCTTTCTTTTGCGTGTGGGTTTTTCCTCAGTGATGGGGCATGGAGGGTTATCAGGATTATCTGTTTCAGAATCATCACTAAGGATATGAACAGTAGGGGTAGATGATTCTGGTAAATTGTGGGGCGAACTTGGTATGGTGGAGGGAATTGGATCAATTGGATCTGTAGGAAGATTAATAGGTATTTTTGGAGTGTTAGGAAGGTTTTGTGGTTGCTCTTCATGAGGGTTTTAAGGATGTTCAGCAGCTTCCTGAGGGTTTATGGGTGGATTGTTTAGGAGGGGGTTTTGTTGGGAAAAACCCTTTTGGATGAGTAATTGAACGAGGCGGTGATGAGTGAGGGAAAGGATGGGATTTTTAGCCTGTTTACAATAATGCGACATATTTCTAAGACATTCGAGCAGATAGTAGGGAATTTTGACCAGTCTAGCATGTCCTAAATGAGATAACATGACAAAGTCGGACTAGTAAATTACCTAGTATCGGCCTTCACAGGTAAGGTAGTGCTTGACAAACTCTGCAACTTTCAGCCAAGGAGGTGGCAACGAACTAAGTCGAACACCCCGACCTTTAGGCTCAACTTGTTCTCCTGGCAAGAGAAAATCCTACTGGGCATTAAGGATAATGTGTTTGCGGCTGAACCAACGAATGTCAGTGACAGGAAGACCCGAAACATGTGCAATATCATCCTCTGTGACTGGAATCCTAACCCCTTGAAAAATAGAATGGTCTTGTTGAAGATTCTGAGCAAATTGAAGAACCTGTTGTTGATCAAATCCCTGGAGCCTTTGAAAATAACCCAGCCAGCCTGCCTGCTGAAAGATTTGGTAGAATTCTAGATACAATTCTAGCAGGGTTGTCGTGGAGGGTTTGTAACGTATAACAGGGCCTCCCATAGCTAACAACTCAGTAGAATGCACAGTCAGAGAGTTAAGTAACCGCTCCCGAACATAGTAATTTTTGTGGATGAAGGCATGCAAATGGTGGTGAAAAAAATGAAATTATGGGTAAAAAGGAGTGACGGTAGTCGGTTCGTGCGAAATGATGGCATAAGATTTCGATATTNCCCCCCCCCCCCCAACTACGACTAAAATCGTGACTTTAAGTGAATGATAATAGTGAATCGAGATCTTCACATTAGCCATAGTTCAATTGTATTTACATATAAAAGTTACATACCTCATCTTTACCTTTGATTCGTACTTCGAAAAATATAGTGCCTGTCCATAATAGATCTGTAGTAACCATGGGAGACTTTGGATTTATGAGAGAAATTGTATCAAGGGTTTGTTTAATCATGGGAGAAAGTAGTGAAAGGACAGACTATATGAAAATAGGAGAAGTGAGAGCGAAAGAGTTGAAAAAGATGTTTTTATTGACAGGAAAAAGTGTGTTTCCGCAACAGGAAAAATGAGGAAAATGTTGTTGAACAGTGGTGTTTTAGCAATGGGGAAAATGAGGAAAATGTTGTTGAAGAGTGTGTTTTAGCAATGGGAAAATGGGAGAAATGTTGTTGAACAGTGGTGTTTTAGCAATGGGAAAATGAGGAAAATGTTGTTGAAGAGTGTGTTTCAGCAATGGGAAAATGGGAGAAATGTTGTTGAACAGTGGTGTTTCAGCAATGGGGAAAATGAGGAAAATGTTGCTGAAGAGTGTGTTTCAGCAATGGGGAAATGGGAGAAATTTTGTTGAATAGTGGTGTTTCAGCAATGGGGAAAATGAGGATGAGTGATGGGGATGTTGAATGGCAAAGGAAGATGAATGGATCAATGCTTCACAATATGAAGCTTGGATCTACTTGTAGTAAGATTGTCCTTTCTTGGTAGGCCTTTTCTAGATCGAGAATATGCAAAAGAATCAATTGTAACATGACATTTCTTGATAGGGATTATTAGTAAAAGAAATTTAATCTAATACTAAAGAAATAAAATTCAGAAAAATTAATTACAATGAGGGGCAGGAGGCTCCTTTAAAAAGGTTTAATGTGAATCTGCCACGCATGTGGCCTTAAAATATTCTTTGGAAATGGGGCGTTGGTACAGACAGAGCCGATGACCATTCACTAATAACGATGTTTTAGAGTCATCAATTGTTAGGAGCCTTACTGTTCCATTGGGGAAAACAGTATCCACTTCGTAGGGTCCTAGCCATCTTGTATGTAGTTTCCCTTGAAATTCTTTAAACCAAGAATCATACAGTAAAGCCCAATTACCTTTTTGGAATTGCTTATGCTTGATGGTTTTATCATGCCATTTTGTTCTTTATTGTTGAATCATAGTTATCTGGTGAATGGCATCTAGTCTTTTTTCATCCAATTCATTAAGCTGCTGCAACCTGGTTGTTTGTGCATCAGTCAAATCAAGGTTAACAGCTAAAGCAGTCCTTAAGGTTTTGATTTCAAATTCCACAGGAAAGACAACACTTTTTCCATAAACTAATTCATAGGGGGAGAATCATGTAGTATTTCTCTAGGTAGTTCTGTAAGCCCATAATGCTTCAGGGAGCCTTTGAGACCAATCCTTTCTGTTTTCCTTCACATTTTTTGTGAGAATGGCTTCTATTACTTTATTTCTGCTTTCCACCTATCCATTGGCTTGGGGGTGGCATGGTGTAGTCATTCTATGATGAATATGATATTTTTGAAGGATGGATTTAAAACCATGAGAAGTGAAAGGAGGTCCTCCATCTGTGACTAATTCTCTAGGCACTCCAAATCTGATAAAGATATGTTCAAATAAAAAATCTAGAAAAGCTTCTTCAGTAGCTCTATGGAGTGCTTTAGCCTCCACCCATTTGGTCATATAATCTGTGCAGACCACTATATAAACTTTTTGATTGGATGGAGGGTTAATGGGTCCTACAAAGTCTAAGGCCCATGTTTCAAATGGCTCGAGTACTACCTGGGGATTTAATGGAATTTCATCTCTATGATTAGGTTGACCCATTCTTTGACAGCTATCACGAGCCTGAACATATTTCTTTGCATCTTTAAAAAGTGAGGGCCAATAATAACCCATCCTGAGAATTTTATGTGTTGTTCTTTTATTAGCAAAATGCCCTCCACAAGGGCCATCATGACAATATTTTAGTAAATCATAAACCTCATCTTCTCTAATGCATCTTCGGATTTCTTGATCAAGTCCTATGTGGAAAAGACACCCACTTATCCAGCTATACCGAGCACTTTGTTGAATGATTCTTCTTTTCTCTCGGTGGGATAGGTGTG
>ML776804.1:1502678-1577210 GCA_009831015.1 Picea engelmannii
AAAGGAACTAGGAAGAAATGCTCAGAATGATCTTTTATTCATCTGTCAAATGTGTCAAGTTACAATATCCAAAGTGAACACGCTCCTTCTCTGTAATTCCTCTCTAGCTAAGCCTTTCGTAATCTCCCTCTAATGTTGATTTCCCCCCTATTTAAAGAGGATAATCATTTTAATACAATTAAGCATACAATTACATGTGTACATACAAATCCTATTCTTAGTCTGATCTAATCTTCTATGCTAGAGTAGGATATTCTGATCTCCCGTAGAAAAATGTTGTTACAGTAGTTGGAATGGTGCGGGATTGAGGTACAGCTGTTGCGGCCGGTGTAACAGCTTCTTTATTTATCTTTTCTTGTTACTGTTGTTTGTAAAATATTGTTTCAGCATTGCAAATCATGGACTATTTCAACAACAGGATTTGCATCCTGTTTGACTGTTTCAGTGACGTGGTCTCAAGAAGCAACGATGGTTGTAATGGTGTTGGCTTAAGGTACGACTGTTGCAGTCAGTGTAACTGTTGTATGTGAAATGTTGTTTCAGCATTGCAAATCATGGACTGTTTCAGTAACGGTATTTGCATGTTGTTGATTGTTTCAGCAACGTGGTCTTCAAGCAACAACAATATATTAACCGCAGTTCAAACTGTTTCAACAACTATATATTTATGATTAATGGCTAAGTATGAGAGTAATGTAAAATTACATGTAAAACAAATTAAACATATAGCAAAGAGAAGAAACGTTATATGCCTTTGGAGAAATAGGTTAAGGTGATAATGTAAGCTTAAATATGAGTGGGAAAAGGATGTAATGATAGCAAAAAGTATGAGCAAAAAGGTACATTATAGGGCCCTAACATTTATGAAGACCCATTTTGTCCCAGTCACATTTTTATCTTTTGGTCTTGGAACTAGTTCCCATGTCTCATTATTCTCTAGTTTATTTAGTTCTTCTTCCATAGCCTTGATCCAATGTTCATCATTTATGGCTTCCTCAATGTTACTTGGTTCAATTGTGTACATTAATGAAAAAGGTTTGTGTTCAGGTGTTTGTGCTTTCCTTTTGGTTTCTACTCTGACACTTCTATATCCAATGATTTGTTCGGGTGTATGATTCTTCTAAACCCGATGGTTAGGTTTCCTAGAAGGTGTCTAAAAATATTGTTGGTTGTTTTCTTCATGTTCTTCTTCTCTTCTTGTTGTTTTTTTTCTTCTTCTTCTTCTTCTTCTTTCTTTAGTTCTTCAAATATGTTTGAATTTCTTATTTCCTTCCTAGTCTTCAACAAGTCTATTTCATCAACTTTTACATTGATGCTTTCCACTATCCTGTTGAGTCTTATATTTTAGCACTGATATTCTTTGATTTTTAATGAGTACCCAACAAATATGTCTTCATCCACTCAAAAGATAAAATTTTCCAATCTTCTTGTCTTCCCTTTTTATAGGAAACCAAATATACTTAACCAAATCCTCTCACATGGATCATATAACAAGGACACCTATCAACTAGATGTCCAACATCACCAACATGTGCCTCTACCAAGAAGGTATCAAAATCACTAACATCCCATCACAAGATATGTGTCTCAACCATGTACCAAACCATCAACCTATACCATACCAAGCACCAACCATGTACCACAACAAGTACATCAACCATGCACCAACACATGTATCGTACCATCAACCATCTACCACATCAAGTATATCAACCATGTACTATACCAAGTACATAAACCATGTATTAACCATGTATAAGTCATAGGATATCAGCAATCAAGTGTCTCAAGCATAACCAAGAGAACCAAAATACCAAGATACCAATATAGCCAAAATGTGATACTAATCAATGTACCATAACATCACTAAGGTGTGCCTCAAGTACATGTACCAATGTCACCAAGACATGTAGAAAGAATATGCCTCACACATATACCATATGCCTCAACAAGATACTAAAGGCATGACCATCACATAATAAACATATAACCAATATGTACCTCAAACCATGCTTCATGTACCTCAACAAAGTACCAACATCACCAAGAGGTGTATCTCATACATGTGATACCATATACCAATTTTGAACTTCAACCATGTACTAACATCTCAAAGATATGACTTTAATAATGAAATATAACCATGACATATACCAAACCATATATCAAGATAGCCAAGGGTGTACTTCTAACAAGGTATCATGTCATCACCAAGGTGTACCATGCACAATCACTACCATGACATGCCTCAAGCATGTACCATAACAACATAAGAATAAGCCTAAAAAATAACACATAAGCATACCTCTGATCTTGTAGACACCCTAATGTATCAAATAAAAAATGAGTAAACCAACCTGGCCATCAACAACTTGGTACAAGAATCACTTCTCAACCTTTCACAAGCATTTTCACAGATTCTTGACTTTCTCCTCTACTGCATATGGATATATGTGCTTTACTCCACTACAACCCACATAAATCCATGCCCTATTGACCTGTAACCCACAAATTTCTTTGCTTCTACGTTCGTCCATGTTTTCCTTCACTGAACCCTGCGTATGTTCGTTCTTATTTGAGTCTATAACTTGTGGATTTATATGCTTTCCTTTACTACAAATTGCAGATAACCTTAATAAAATCCTAGAATAGTAAGCTCAACTTCGTCCCTTCGGCTCCTGCAACTTATTTCTTCACTGAACTTCGCTTCCTGAGACTCGCTACTTCAGATATGTCAATAGTACCTGCCCATAATACTTTACAATATATATATTCAATGTGCTCAATAGGTGTTAATAAGAGTCTCTTGAAGTCTTATTTATACTTTTCAAGTGACTTCCTTAAGGGATAACTTGTAACTATTTTACCCCTTTTCCTTATTTTATGGCTAACCCACACTCTCTTATTACAACCACTTTACCCTTAATTAAATGACCTGTAACTTCTTTTTGACCTTCTAGGGGATTCTAGATAATTCTTCGAGGTCCTCCAAATTCACATGGCCATTACTCCTCAACCGTGAGGAACCATGTGGCATACCACATATCATTGGAAACATAATGATATGTATTTTCCATCCATGAAATAGTTACCTGCAATTACACTATCCTTTGTGACATTTTCCTTGATCAACTATGGGTCACATGACCACACCTTTGGGGCTTCATGTAGACTTAACCAAATGCACCCAACACATCTGTTGACATCAATCACTCTTATTGACATCAATGATAACTAACTCACCACCAATCTCGATCACAACTATGGGGTATCTCAAACGCTCCAAGAGTTGACATCAATGAGAACCAATTGTCCAACAAGTATTCCATGTAATTCATCCATGCTCAATGTATCCAGATCTTGTGTTTCTTCTATAACTGAGATTTTAGGGTCAAATCTCATTGGGAGAGATCTTAGTATCTTTTTCACAATAACTGAATTTTCAATATTTTTTCCTAGTCCTCTTATAGTATTCATAGATTCATCATCTTGAAGAAAATAAGTTGTAATATCTTCATCTTCCTTCATTATCCGATGTTTAAATTATCCTATTTAAGTCTGAATCTTGGCCTCCTTGACTTTAGCCTCTCCTTCATAAACATTCTTGAGCTTGTCCCAAATTTCCTTTGCAAAATCACAATTCATAACCTTAACAAGTTTTGAACTTGTTAGACCACTTAGAATGACAATTTTATCCTTTAAATTGTATTCACTAAACTTTTTCCCAACATTATCTATTGGGGGAGAAGTTGGTGCAGTGTATCGATTTACTACAGCTTGCCAAACATAAAATCCTTGTGCCTGTAAAAAGGCTCTCATTCTTATGCTCCAAAAACCATAATTTTTCCCATCAAACAATGGTGTTCCATTTTTGGTAAATTCTCCTTGCTTATCCATGATCTTCCTTCCAGTGGTTAGACTGTTCATGAAGGAACCCACTCTGATACCAATTGTTAGAACTATCATCACTAGAATATGTATGGAATATTTTCATGCTAAAGGGGGGGATTTCGAATATGTATGGAATATTTTCATGCTAAAGGACGACAATGTTATTATGAAAATGACAACAAGGATGATATAGAGGTTCCAACACAACTCAAGCATCTTTCAAGAAGTGGAACCCCAACCTGCTTCATAAGTTGGACACCAATATTGTACTTAATGGGAAAACATATCTCATTGTTCCACCATCAATACATAGTTGGGACTATTTTGCATGGATGGTGTGAAAGTTACATATATATGTGAAGTTGAGTTGATGGAGTATGTTGGCCCATTATGAAAATATGGAGATTGGGTGATCTTGAGTAGATAACTAAAGATCTTGCATATATATATGGACTCTCAAGAAATTATAACAATAGAAAATAAAATCATCAAAACAAAGGAACATCTATCTATACTCATGGAAGGCCAACAACTTCAAGAAACATTGTGGAGTTTATAAATATTTCACACCCAAATACCATGAACAAAAAACACAATTGCATGTTTGAAGAGAATGGAGGAAATCATATTGTGGTCTATGCAATGAGAATAATAAGTGGAATTCAAGAATTATTGATAGACTATATTTTCAATAGAGTATAATTTGACCTTCTTTGAATTATTATAGTACAAGTATTAATTTATATTGGACTTGTTGCCTCATGTAACACACTTTACACCTTATGTGTATATCAATGTTGTTTCATTCCTTCTTTATAGATTAATTTATGCAATCATTTTAGAGTTAATTTTTAAGTTTCTAAGCATCACTTAAGAGTTAATTTCAACATGTATGTGCTTTAAGTGAATGTATTGGATTATTTAAATTATGAATATTCTATTGAATATATCAGATTAATCTTTGAATTTATTTGAGAATAATGCTATATCCGAACAACATTTGTATGTCTACATTTGGGTGGGAAAATAGCTTGCAACATAAATGTTCCATGCATTTAAACATAATGTTCCATGAAAGGTTGGATGATGGTGGTCAAAGATGCCCAACGTAGGATTTGAATCATAGTTATAGAGTGAGTCTCTCGCATAATAGACCAACTCTTTTGGCACTTCCATTTCATAATTTCTTGTTGGGTGTTCTAATCATTGGTCAACGCTGAAATTTATTTTTGAACTTTTATTTCGTTATGCAAATGTTATATTTACCAAATATCCCAATTTTTGTGATATCCTAATTGATATATCTCATGAAATTTATTTATTTGGGCCTAATTATCATGTAAATTAATTGGGTTAACCCATGCCATAACATATTAAAAATATGAATTAATTGATTGATACCCTAATACCTAAATAAATAATTCTAATGAGACCAAAATGATCAATTTTCCACATGGACCAATGAAATCATGCCATGTGTACATATTCCCTACAGGCACATCTTCCCCAAGTTAAAAACACCTTAGCATGGTTGACAAGTAAATGAAAACGTTCAAGTGACATAATCACACATGTTAAGCCATCATAGGATTGATATATCACAACCACAGATTCTATATTATCCAAAAACAACCCCCAAAATGGGTTAAATATATTTGGATGAGAAGAATACACTTGGGTCTAGAATCCAAATCCAATGTTTGGCACTCCTCTAAAGAAGGTGTTTTAACCTTGTGAAAGAAATTTTAAAACCACATGGAACCTCATGATAAAATCCTTCTAAGGAGGTTGGCTCTCCTCTAAGTGAGTGCTTTTGGGGAAAACTCCCCTATAGTAGTAGGATTACTGCAATGTACCAATGACCATACAAGAAACAAATTCCATAAAGAATACTTAACAAATATATTATAACCAAATTCAAAGAAATAATTAACTATTGGGAAGAGGAGAAGGGTTAACTCACGAGGATTCCTATGATTGATATCATTCTCGATTGTCGGAATCTCCTAGCTCTTTTCCAATAGTTCCTCTGCAATCTGCAAGAATATCAAACAACAAACCTATGCAGAAAAAGGTAGTTATATCGATAACTACCCATTAATTTAATGAAAAAACAACAGAATTATCAAAGCAATTAGTATTATATGAAGCATATATAAAATAATTGTAAATTTGAACCATACAAGTACAATACACTTCAAAGGAATGAAATTATATATTATTGATGAACAATAGTTAGGTAGTTACAAATTATACATGTATGGTGCAACACTTCCTTCTCGAAAGAGACCTCATATTCCTCCACCCAACTCTTGCTATAAGGGTTGGATTTGACTCTGAATTCACCATGGACCCAAAGAGAATATATGACAGAATCCTGGTCAGATAATTTGGTGATCAGAAAGAGGTTGGAAACAAGGGTTTAGAGGTAAAAAACCAGGCAGCAATAAGGATATGTATGGGCTAACAGACTTGGCGGGTATATCCAAATAGATGGTTTCTTTAGGTGTGCAAAGAATCATTACCTTTATCCTTGAGTAAAATGGTCCTTTTATGTCATCTCTAGTTTGTTAGAGACAGTTGAGCATGGGTAAAAGGAGTTGGGAAACTAACCAAACCTATAAATCAACATTTAATAAAGCATAATTATATTTTTTTCAGCATTTATTATCTTGTACGTGATTGTCCCTTGAGTATCCCATGTATATGCAGGTTACATAACTTTGAGGGTGTGTACATCCTCCAAATTTATGTACTTCTTCTGATTACATTAATAGAAATACTCCTTTCTCATCCAATTATATGTTGCAAATATTTGTATTACTTTCCATGGGCATATTTGTTAGACATTTTAATGGATTATGCTAGTTTATATGCTAATGTTTTATACAATTTCCATATGCTTTTGTATCTTGGTTGTTGACGATAGGTTGCAAGTATCAAGCATTGGATTGTGAGCTCATCCATGGTCTTCTTCATATGTATGGACGAGGTAGGATTCTATCCTTCCTTTGTTAACATTTCCATTTGTATAGCATACTTGAGATTAGAGTCGATTTCTCGGTGTTGTTCTATTTGTTGTGGTTTACCCCTAGCCATAGAGAGATTTTCCTTGTAACAGAATTGGTGACTCGACTGGGGAATATCTCCCTTTTGGGTTATTTAGTGTTGTTTCTCCTTTATTTCTCTCTGTTTTCGTAAATTTTTGTGTCACCTATTGGTTGACAACCTCTATTTTGCTTTGTATTTAAGTTTCTTGGCCTAACCCTTGCCCATTCAGTTTCTTCTTTGGAATACACGTTTTTTCCCTTGACAGTTGCATACATATGTGTGTTGTCTGTGCTTAGGGTGTGTACATATTCCTTTGTTCTCTGAACAATCACATACACTATTTTCTAAGTCTTTTTGGCTAGTTTCAGTGTTTGTCGTGTGAGTTTTGTTGGTTGCTAAGACTTCTTGGGTCCCTGTCCTGACTGTTGAGTGCCTAAAGAGTGTGATCCAGATTTATGAGAGGAACAAAATGAAACCACAAATTTATAATATTAACACAGAGACACAATAAACAATAACGGAGATACATTAAAAATTGACTTCTATTAAATAAGAAATATGTTGAAAACTGTAAAATGCAGACTGAAAACAAGCTTGCTAGAATGGTGGAAGCTTATCTCTGAGAAGAGATGTGATGGCTATGCTCATTCACAAGAAGATGAGTACAATGAGGCTCTGAAGGAATTTTTACAATAAAAATGAATTCAAAAACCCTAGAAATCCAAAAAACCTAACTCTAAGAGATGAAGCGCCAAAATTCATGCGGGCCCTGTTGGGGTAAGTTAGTACATCAACTTCTCGATGTCGTAATGTTTGCATACGATCTCCATTTAGGGTGCACGATAGCTCGTTGGAAAGGTATTGATGAGTAGATTCATTTAGTGGGATCAATCAGATACTTCATATATTATTGAGGTGCCTTATCATGAAAACACATCATTTAGGCCATCAAAATGGCCTCGAAAGTTCGGGACCCAAAAAACTGCTAAAAATAGTAAGTTGCCAAAAAACAATTTGAGCCAGTCGGAAAAGGTGGGTGGCCACCGAGATCCTCCTGGATCAAATTGATAGGAAGTTGTGTCATTTTTTAATTTTTTGGGCGAACTCATTTCTTGACAATTTTCTCATTTGTTGTCCTTGCATCCTGGTCTAGGTAGTTGCTTCTTAGTATCTTGCTTGTCTTGTCTTCTGGTTCTTGCAGTAGCGTCTTTCTGAGAGGTTGTTTATTCAGTCCTTATATTTTCATTTCATTATATTGAAAATACAAAAAAAAATACTTTGTTGAATTTTATTTAGAGCATATTCACTTTTGTCTGCATTACGTTAGTTTTGGCATGATAGAAAAGATTGTAATTCATTGAAATTGAAGAGATTCATCCTACGCACATCATTTAGAATCATACCATTTCTTTGAAAATAAATACTAGTACTTAGAATTGTTTTTAAATTTGATTATTTTTTATATGTTGAGTAATTATACCATCAGTTTCACGATTGCACCTCTTGAGTAAGGAAAAATCACTAAAATTAACGTTGAATAATTAAAATTGATTAGAAACAATTTTGTTTTCTAGAGTACACAAACAAGATTAGGATTTAGGGGACACATATGTGTCTAACTAGGGAGTGGTGAAACCCATTGTGTAATTGGTGTCCTCAGGAGGCTTCACTGACATCAGATTTAAGCACGAGGTCGCACGAAGTTGGTTGCAGAGATAGACCTCTAATACCTTCCTAGCATCAGATATATTTTTTGGGCTCTATTCGTATCTGGGATTTTCGCTAATGCTTTACCTCCTTGAGAGGCGGTGCTTTCGATACTTAGATATTTACTACCCTACCCATATGGTGGACCAGACCTGTGACTGCTCTCCCAAGAATTGGTTATACCATGGTGACTTTAATTGCTTGGCCTAGGTAACCACATAGGTTGCTTGTAGGGGTTATTATGCAGGTACCCTTAGTCAGATAGGGATCATAAAACACACAAACTTTATGGATGATTTTCTCTCCAGAGGAATATGACTAACTGCATTATGAAGCCCATGAGGGTCCTTATAACTAATTATGTTACCTCCACTCTGTTGTTTGAGAGTCTCATCCCCTCCTGGGAGAGGCATACCTTCTTTAGTTTGGGAGGTCCCTTCAGCCATCATATCATGTTTGTGCGCATTGGCCTTTATCTTTATTTAGGAGTGTGATATTTGTTTATTAGTTGGTATTAGGATTTTGTTTTTTATTACGAGTTATAAGTCATCATGGAGCAAGACTAGCCTCCCCGCCGATGTCGTCATCTTTTGATTAATGTACCATAGTTTGGTTTATTATCAAAGTTGCCTCCTAAAAGGAATAGAGTTAATAAACATGGTACATATATGTTGGCCCTTGGTTATGAAAGGAAGCAGAGAACAAGGAAGAAAAGGTAAAAATAGAACTTTGTAGGAGACAGAGTAATTGGGTTGAAGTGAGCAAAAGAGAAGAAACAATGGAGCAAAGTGCGGAAAAGAAAGTCATTGGATGAGGAGATCGAGGATGACATATCAGCAAGGAAGATGGAATGAGGATGACTCAGGAAGTGGAAAAAGAATCCATTGGATGCTTTGGAGCACCGTATGAGAAGGAAGAAAAGATAGGCTGGCGAAGTCCGGAAAAAGTGGATCAAGTTGACCTAGGGTTTTAGACACCTAGGGTTTTGGTAATTAGGGTTTTGACACCTAGGTTTCGGCCTAAGGTTGTCAGAGAGGTATTGTAAATGTATAAATAAATTTCAAGAGGACCTGGGTCGGGGGGATGATGATGATGATATTTTTATTGACTTAGCTCTATTGTGGTGGTGAGAGGTCATTATATTGTGAGAGAGAAGTGTTGAAGCCTTCTGGTATTGTAAGATCTTTAGCTGGGTGTGAAGATCATATCTTGCAGCTAGGTGTGCAGGAAGGGGGAGAGAAAGAGAGAAGAAGAGATAGGATCTGCTGGCCAAGAGCGCAGATCCAAACTATAAGCTTTATCTTAATATATCATAAGCACAGTTCTATGGACGTAGCCCTAGAGAGAGGGGGAACCACGTATATTTTGTGTTGTGTGAGTGATTGATGCTTTAATATTTTTCATTATTATATTTTTATCTTCATTACTGTGTTAGATTAAGATCTATAGCTGCACAGAGTAGATCTCACTGATAAGTGATATATGAATACTGTGATTGTTGTTATACAAGATCCCCTTGATATTCCCCTGGCTGTAGACATCTCTGTCCTCCAACCCCCCTATTGCTGCCTCGACTGAGACTGCATCTGCTTCGCAATTGTTGCTGAAAGGGCCAGTAACTAGGGCTTGTTGGTGGGCTCTTGGAGTGAACCCTGGGTCTACCTCTGTGCCAACAAATGGTTCGATTGCCGGGACAAGAATATTTTTAAGGGAATGTCAAGGTGGTTCCCATTGAAGACAGATATTCAGAAGTGGATAGAGGATCAAGAGAAGGACTTCGTTGAAGCCCAGAACAAGAACCCTAAACTGAGTACTAAATATTGGCTCCAAAGATACATCTTCACTGACATTCACAAGATCTTCTTTGGAGGAATCCATCAGGAGCTACACGAGTGGTTGGCTAGGTTAGCTAACACATAGTTTGAGATCAGATCTAGACCTCCCGTGGTTTGGACACTAGCACCGATCCATATGTTCAAGAGAATTGACAACGTTGTATCCAAAGCAGTAGATAATTGGTTTTATAGTACCATTGGAGGGTATATCACTGAGTTTGTTGTTGACAGAACATAATCGTATAGCCAAGCTGAGAGATACTTTTTCAAAGGACCCAAAGGAAAATTTTTGCACTTTCTAAAGCTCAGAATCAAGATTCTCTTGCATGAAAACCACATCTTGAAGATACAGTAGATTGGTTGAGCCAAAAAAGGCTAATGTTCAAGATCTCGGACAACAACAGTGACACAGAAGTAGGACTTATGCGCAGTGGGAAAGTATTCTGAGGGGTTCACCTTGAGAACTTATTTAAGAAAAACTAAAGAGAAGAGGGTTTCTACAGCAGAGAAGAGGTAGATCTAACCAACAAAGAGCATCAAGAGCCCACAGGAACATAAGAAGGGGAACCTGAAGAACTGCACCAAAGCGAGCCAGAAAAATCAGGACCTGCGCGGACTACTGAAGTAAGTAACATTAATCCTTCTGTTGTCCCAACAGTACTTAGCAGTCAAAACAGTCAGAACCACTAGAATCTTCAGAGTACTGTTACTAGTAGCTCAACATCTACTCAGACAAGAATCCTAGTCAGCTCTATGGCAGATGAAATGAGACTCCCGATATTTAGAGGAGATGGATCTGAAGATCCATATTAGCATTGGTTTCTGTGTGAATCCGTATGGAACATTAAAAGTATCACCGATGAAGCCATCAAGAGAACCCAGTTTAGCAATACGCTAAGGGACCGCGCACTACGCTGGTACATGAAACTTGTCCAAGGACTAGCACAACCTAAGCCCATGAATGAGATCAAGAATGTGTTGATTGCAGAGTTTAAGAAACCTAAGTTGGAGTCACAATGTATTACAGAACTAAAAGATATTAAACAAAGGGTAGCAGAACCTGTTTGGGAGTTCGACTAGAGATTCAAGACCCTGACAGGTCGATTAACTTTTCAGATCCCCGATGAAAAGAACAAAGAATGCTTCATCACTATGTTGTTACCACACATAAGAGTCCCTTTGATGTAGCAGAAGATTGCATCAAGGAATAATCTTTGGAGATCACCATGATGCTTGAATTAGCACCGATGGGAGAATCTAGCTCAGGCATTAGCCAGATCATGAGCCAGTTAACTAGTTTGTCTTTACAGGTCGAGGATACGAAGAAAGATAAAGGAAAAGAAAAAAAGGAAGATATATGGTGTGTAAGATGAAAATACGAAGGCCATGATAAGGAACATTGTCCCTTATTTCATGAGTACTTAGCCTCAGGGGCATCGAGCCCCTTGAAGCAAGTTAACCTACCCTGGTGCGATGTATGCAGAAATAGGCATCACCCAGGTGAGTGCTACTACATGAAGAAGTATGTTCAGACACCCACAAACTTGTATTGTACATTATGTAAATCAGTGGGGCACGATGATCGAGATTGTAGAGATTATGATCTCATGCATGAAAGGTCGAGAGACATATACAATATTCAAGGAGAAGTACAAAAAGAAGGAAACACTTTGTAGTACAACTCTCCAGGGAGAGGAAACTTCAATTTTCGCGGTGGATATAGAGGATGAGGATGAGGAGGAGGTATGGGACAAAGCTAAGGACAAATAATCTATTACAACTGCGTGCAGCCAGGACATTTAGCAAGGGATTGTTAGAATCCTTGCACAACCTATAGTTACTGTAACTCCTTCGAGCATTTCATAGAGGAATGCCCTGTGCTGCTGGCTAAACTTCAGGAAAGACGAGGACCTCAACAGAACCCAGAAGTACAAATGATATATGATGAACCTCACAGAGAAGACCCTAGAGTTGATGTTATCACTCGAGGAGGCACTGCTATAGGAGAAGACAGAGCGGCCCAAGGAAAGATTGAAAATGACTGCGGAGTCAGGAAAGATGCAGAAAAGATCCCAATTTTCGATGCTAAGAAAGAAAGACAGATATTTGAGGAGGCAAGAAAAGAGTTCAAAAAAGGTGAAGGATCCTCATCAAAGAGACAACCAGAAATCAAATAATATGGCATGCCTTAGGAGTTTGATCCATCTGCATCGCCAACAGAAGGGAAAGAGGTAAGAAAACTCATGGAATTTTTGTGCACTTGTGTTAATTTGATTCAAGATAAAGGTATTGTACAAGAATTACAAGATTTAATCAAGAAGTATGAGCTAGGAAAGAAAGACCCCTTACTGAATAGGGTAGTGCACCAAATTGGAAAAAGGAGAAGGACAAATAAATAATTACACTTGAATTCTCAGATAGGAGAGTATGAGATAGACTATGTGGTCCTCGACTTAGGGTCGGAGGTCAATGTCATGACGAAGAAGACTTGGGCACTGATGGGAAAACCCAAGATGATATATTCCCCTATTAGGCTTCGCATGGCTAATCAGCAAGCTGTCAGCCCATTTGGCCGATTAGAGCATGTCCCAATGGACATCGATGGAGTAAGAACCTTTGCATATTTTGAGGTAATTTAAATTGTTGATGATAGCTTCTCTTACCCTGCATTGTTAGGAATTGATTAGGCCTTCGAAAATTCTATTGTTTTTTATCTAAAGAAAAGACACATGACATTTGATAAAGTTGGCCTTAGGGTCATTGCACCTTTAGATCCAGATGAGGGTCCACGATATACAAAGCCTATTAGAGAAGAAGACCACGCATTTGAACTGGAAAACATATACAAATTAATAGTCAGATAATAGGATTATATCAACCCTACAGCTGATGGGAATCTAAGATGGAGAAGTGACATCACATGTTCATCTGACTTAGAAGAAGTGTTGGAGAACTATCAGAACCAGATGTATGAAGTATCTACAAGAATATGTGCTAGGCTAACCAAAGAAGTTCGTTGGATTGGCACAACAGTGAGTAATCTACCCACATTTGATGGGTTGAACCCTATAGAGAACTTCTTATCAGAATTTGAGACAAGTGTACCAACACAACAGAGGTTGTTAGCAATGGATGAGGCCATGAAATCCACACCAGCAAAATGGTTGGGGATGCACAAGGGAAACATCACAGGCTGGATACAATGTCGAACTTTGATGACAGTGCGATTTTCAGCCCAAGTAGAAAGTTGTGAAGTAAGACACACAGGTTGAAGCTTCCCAAAGGACCACGTACGTAGCTGCAAAGAGGACTAGAGTGACGTTCCTAGAGAAAAATGGGTACACAGATACCACCCCGATTAACTATTACCTTCAAGCAGAGTTGGGCCTCGTCACTTCAGAATGGGAAGGTATGATCTAGAATTTTATAGCCACCTTTTTGTTTGAAAGTGAACTTCCTTCAGTAGATCAAGCACTATAGATGGTGAGACAAAAAGTATTTAAGGAGGCATTTGGCCTCCCTCTGGAGAAAGAAGAGGATGAATGGACTGCGCCCCTCCAAAAACTACAGATCTGCTACAACATTAATGTCTATGAAGACGATGATCCGAGGAAGGTGAATATCGCATAAACAAAAGGCCAGAGAGATGTGGAAGGACCAGGAGTTGAACTTCCATTCATTTAACAGTCGATAAAGATAAAGAAAGTCAATAATGGGACAGAGGAGACACCAAATCTTTCCAATGTTGGAGATTACTGGGACGCTGCTACCATTGACAAAATCATAGAATTATTGCACAAGTATCAGGACTTGTTCCCGACCAAGTTCACTGATATGAAGGGTATCAAAGGACCTATGGGAGAGATGAGAATACCTTTGAAACCAAATGTGAAGATAGTCAAGAAAATACCCTACAAACTGAACCCAAAATATAAGGAAAAAGTGAAGATTGAGCTCAATAGAATGCTGGAAGCAGGGATTATTGAACCTCTCGAAGAGTCAGAGTGGATTAGCCCCATGGTAGTGAAAGATAAGAAGACAGGTGAGATCATGATTTGCGTAGATCTTAGGAATCTGAATGATGCTTATCTACATGATCCTTTCCCTACACCATTCACAGATGAAGTGTTGGACAATGTGGGAGGTGAAGAAGTATATTCTTTTACAGATGGGTTTTCAAGATATCATCAGATCTGCATCGCCAAGGAGGACCACCATAAGACTACGTTTTCTACAGAGTGGGGATCCTACCAATATAAAATAATGCCATTTGGATTGAATAATTCCCCAACCATCTTTTCCAGGGTGGTGGTTGAAGTGTTCAAAGAATTTTTGCATAAGTTTTTAGAAGCATACTTTGATGACTGGACTATTTTTAGTTTGTTGAAAAATCATATTGAATGTCTAAGGCTAATGCTGGATAAATGCAAGCAGTGTCAAATTTCTTTGAATTTGAAGAAATGCATCTTCTTCTCACCATTTGGAGTATTATTAGGCCATATTGTATGCAAGAAGGGATTGTTGGTGGATCCATCCAAGATTGCAATTATAGTTGATTTGCCACCACCTACTTCAGTCAAACAACTGCGCACTGGGCTAGGACATACTAGCTATTACAGGAAATTTATCAAAGGATATGCTCAGATTACTGTGCCAATGGAGAATTTATTAAAGAAAGACTGCCAGTTTAGTTGGATAGAGGAATTCCAACAGAGCTTCGACACACTAAAACAAAATATGGTAATTGCACCTATTCTAGTCTTTCCAGATCAGAGAAAGGAATTTCATGTGCATGTTTATGCGTCTTTCATTACATTAGGAGAAGTACTGGCACAACTTGGAGAAGGGGACATTGATCATCCATTATCATTTTCCAGCAGAAAGTTTTCCACAGCTAAATTTAATTACACCACTACAGAGAGAGAGGGACTAGCCATGGTGTATGCGTTGCAAAAATTCTGCCACTACTTGTTAGGAGGGCACATTAAAATGTTTATTGATCACTCTGTGCTAAAGTACCTAGTCAACAAGCCAATGTTGGGGGGGAGAATATGCAGATGGCTTCTACTATTTCAAGAATACGATTTTGAGATCATAGTTAAGCTAGGAAAAATGAACAAGGGCCCAAACCACCTGTTGAGGTTGGAACATGGTGAAGAACCTACCAGTTTGGAGGATACATTACCGTATGCACAACTTCTCTCCTATAGAAATGTTGATGACCACTTCATAGACATAGTCCAGTTCCTGTCAATAGGAATGGCTCCGAGTGAGTATACAATCTCCCAAAAAAAACAACTAGTGGTGCGTGCTGCAGATTTTTCACTGATAGTTGGTCAGCTATATAAAATAGGACATGATGAGATACTAATAAGATGCGTTATGGAAACAGAGTGCCCAATGATCCTCACAGAATATCATGAAGGCATTGCAGAAGGACTTTACGTAGGGAAAGAAACTGCACAGAAGGTTCTGTGAGCTGGCCTTTGGTGGCCTACGTTACATAGAGATGCTAAAGAATATACCAGAGCATGCGATGTATGCTAGCAAGTTGGGAAACCATCCTGAAGAGATGAGACTCCATTAGCACCGCAGATGACCCTGTAGGCATTTGAAAAATGGATCATTGACTTTGTGGGACCTATAAACCCACCAGGAAAGCGTACAGGAGAAAGGTATATTATTACTGCGACATAATACCTGACTATATGGGTCGAAGCAAGAGCAGTTAAGGACTATAGTGAAACTATAGCTGCATATTTTATATTTGATGACACAATAACCAGTTTTGGATGCCCTAAGATCCTTATGAGTGATCAAGGTACACATTTCATCAATAATGCAGTTGAATCCTTGATTGAAGAATTTACAGTCCACCATAAGAAGAGTACACCTTACCATCCATAAGAAAATGGAACAGTTGAAGTATTCAACAAGATCTTGGAGACAACATTGACAAAGATTGGCAGTGTGAACAGGGATGACTGGGATTTAAGAGTACCAACAGTACTCTGGGATTATAGAACCACTTGCAAGAAATTGACAACGCAGATCCCTTTCAAGTTGGTTTATGGCCTTGAAGTTGTTGTCTCGATGGAGTATCGAGCTTAAGAATTGTTACATTTACATAAATGGATGATACTTACATTATTCATGAGAGGATGGCACCGTTAGTCAAGCTAGAAGAAGACAGATTCATTGCAGGCTTCCATCAGCAAGTTCAAAAGGAACGAGAAAAGGCCTACCATGACAGGCACATCAAGAAGAAGATATTAAGGCAAGGTGATTTAGTACTGGTATATGACAGTAAGTTCATGAAACACACTGGGAATTTTAGAACACATTGGCTTGGACCATATGAGATCGCCTACGTCACAGAAGGAGGATATACCCAGCTGAAGACGTTGAATGGAGAATGGAAAGAAGGATTGGTGAATGGGAGTCGACTGAAGTACTATGACAACCAGCTGCCTCACAACTCCAAGTAAATACATGAGGAAAAGGGTTTAGGTACCAGGTGTATTTGAAACTAGGTACCAAACACTGAAAAGATAGTTTGCACATGGATGGGAAGGAGGCATAAATCAGAAAGCAAAGGCTTCACTATGCAGTCCAAAGTCGAAGTAAAACAAAAGGAGTAGATCTGAAGTGCCTCTGGACAAGTCACAGGTGAGTGTTGGGGGCTTGTTGTCCCTTGGTTATGAAAGGAAGCGGAGAACAAGAAAGAAAAGGTAAAAAATGAACTTCACAGGAGACACAATAACTAGATTGAAGTGAGCAAAAGAGCATAAAAGATGGAGCGAAGTGAAAAAAATCAAGTCCTTGGATGAGGATATCGAGGATGATAGATCAGCAAGGAAGATGGATCGAGGATGACTTAGGAAGTTGAAAGCCACCATTGGATGCTTTGGAGCACTGCACGAGAAGGAAGGAAAGACAGGCTGGAGAAGTCCGAAAAAAGTGGATCAAATTGACCTAGGGTTTTAGACACCTAGTGTTTTGGTAATTAGGGTTTTGACACCTAGGTTTCGGCCTAAGGTTGTCGGAGAGGTATTGTAAATGTATAAATAAAGGTCAAGAGGACCTGGTTCGGGGGGATGACGATGATGATATTTTTATTGAATTATCTCTATTGTGGTGGTGACAGGTCATTGTATTGTGAGAGAGAAATGTTGAAGCCTTCTGATATTGTAAGATCTTCAACTGGGTGCGAAGATCAGATCCTGTAGCTGGGTGCCCAGGAAGGGGGATAGAAAGAGAGAAGAAGAGAGAGGATCTTCTAGCCAAGAGCACAGATTCGAACTGTAAGATTTATCTTAATATATCATAAGCACATTTATGTGGACGTAGCCCTAGAGAGAGGGTGAACCACATATATTTTGTGTTGTGTGAGTGATTGATGCTTTAATCTCTGTCATTATTATATTGTTATTTGCATTATTGTGTTAGATCAAGATCTATAGTTGTGCAGAGTAGATCTCACTGATAAGTGATATATGAATATTGTGATTTCTATTATACAAGATCCCCTTGATATTCCCCTGGTTGTAGACATCTCTGTCCTGCAACCCCCCCATTGCTACTTCAAGTGAGACTGCATCTGCTTTGCAGGTGTTACCGAAAGGGCCAGTAGCTAGGGCTTGTTGGTGCGCTCTTGGAGTGAACCCTGGGTCTACCCCTATGCCAACAATATATCTCCACCGCTCAGACTCACAACCATCCTACCATGAGTATTGATTTAGATATGAATGCATCAAGAATCCCTTCGACTCCAACCTTCGCTATGGTTAGTGGAGTCTCCTCGACTCCATCATCATGGATTGTTTGGATTCTAGAGAATCTCTCACTTAATGTTACCCATCCAATGGTCTCTTATCTATCCATGGGGATGAATCCTTTTGTATTCCCAATTGGTACACCTAATCATGGTACTCATTCGATGCCTTGGGCCTCTAATCCTTTCTTTTTTGGTATGCCAGATATGAATTCACTCTTGTCATCCTCCATTTTGACGTCTAATGCAAATCCTAGTTTTGGGTTTGGGGGCATGACACCTCCTTATACTCCTTTCACATCTGGTGGGGGCCATATCCCTCAACCAGCTCCCATAGTATGAAGTTGGAATCCTCCTTCCTCAGGACCCAATTCTAGCTACAATCCTCTAGGGTGGAGTGCACAAATGGGCGGTCCTTTTACTTCTTATATCTCGTTTTCCATTCCTTCTTCCACAATGTTGACTCCTACGAATTATTTTCTTATGGAAAAACTTCCTCTAACCTCTGGTGTTTCATATGGAGGGAGTTAATTTTATAGTACAGGAAACCCCCCGCATAGAGTTCCTTCATCTGGGGGAAACATATATCCTCACATGAGTAACCCCTATCATGTCACTTTCTCCTCATAAGTGTCTTCCTTGATGATGATGTCCTTACAAAATTTTATGAATCAGTTTGGAGGAAGAAACTATCCTACCGGATAGGGCCATGGTGTATACTAGAACCCTGGTTGGCCCGCGATCTCTCAAAACCAATCTTTCCTGGATCTTGGTCTCAAACCCTACAACCACAACTCCCTTTTTTATCCATGTTAAATTTTCTAGACTTGTCAAAATTGATGAATGACCCAGTGCGTCATGATCCATCATTCCCCCCGATCCCTACGAAGCTTCCCTCTAACATTCCAAATTTTGAGTGCAAGACTGGTGAGGACCCAGGTTATCATGTGACTACCCTTCACCTTTGGTTCTCATCTAACTCCCTTAATGATGATTTTGTTTGTTTGATATTGTTTCAATGCACCCTTACAAGGGTTTCCACAAAATGGTACATCGAGCTAACTAGGGGAACTTATGGAACTTTCAATGAGTTGGTCTTGGTTTTTCTCAACCACTTCCAATTTTCAGTTCGTTATGATGATGACATAGAAATTTTATTGGCTTTTCATCAAGATAAATCCATTCGCATATCAGGTCATATTCAAGAGTGGCGTAGATGAAAGAGGTTGATTAAAGCATACATTCCTCCAGGTTTTATGTTGGAATGGTTGCTCAAGTCCCTATTTCCTTACATTTCGAAGGATGTTTCTACATATGGAGTGAGATCTTAGGAAGAGGCCATATTTAAATCCCAACAATTGGATCTTATATATGCTCAATATGGAATTCTCTACAAAATCATTCCTGACGCACCGCGGTCAAATTACGATCCTAGACAAAATCCTGGGCCTTACGTCGATGACATCATAAGTTCCACAAGTTCCAAGACTATAGACCGAGTGATGAACAAGCTAAAATATTTGTCTCTTAACCAGTCTACAACATGACAAGATACGACTTTGTCCTCAACCACACGTTCAAGAGATGTTCATTCTGTACAGTTGACGAATCGAAACAATAACTAGCAATCGAGAGGGAACAAAAAGAAAAGTTCTAATAATAATCATAAGAGTGGGAAGAATAATAACAATAATAAAACCAAGGATGACCACAATAATGATAAATATAATAATAATGATGGTGAGGGAAAGAAAAAAAGAGGATGGTCAAGTTTCCCTACAAACTTTGTAAAGAAGATCACCTGTTGGCATAGGGGCAGACCCAGGGTTCAACGCTAACAATGCACCACCAAAACCCTAACTACCGGCCCTTTCAACAACACCTGTGAAGCATATGAGGTCTCACCTGAGGTGGAGGCAGGGAGGGTTGCAGGACTCAAGTGTATACACCCTAGCTGGGACACAAATTTGTGATCACAATACTTAACAGAGAACTTAGCAATTAATATTAATTAGTCTTTAACCCTTTATTCACATCGCAGGTAAAACCCGAATTATAGAACAACGCAGTATTCAATAAGATCTAACACATCCAAGAACTTAGAACATAGAAATAGATCAGATATAGAATTCATTCATATCAATAATCACTAAGATACTCCATCAGATGTATCTATATACATAAATATTACAACACTAAGAATAAATCACATCAATCACACAGAGAAATCACAACATAGGGTATACGTGGTTCACCCCCAGCGTGGGGCTACGTCCACCAACTCTTTGTCTTCTTTATTATCTTCTTTCAATATTCTTACTTGCACAGATCCACAAAACCAACTCCACATAGGACAGGAGATATGCACGCACCTTGCTAGATCATCCTTCCCTGAGCTTGGCACAGTTGTTGGTTATCTATTCTTATTCCCTTACCTTCTGATATATTGACCTAGGGTTCATGTATTTCAGGTTTCCAACAAAGCCTCTAAAACTATCGGCCCTCCTGGTAAATCAGAAGGCATCACAGTACACAGAGTGCACTGTGCAATCTCACCTGAGATAGCTTTAAATAGGTGGTTGTAAGACTCAGGTGTTTACAACCTAGGATTGAGTATGAGATAGGGATTTATTATTCAGATCCATATAATACGAATTGTGATTGCAATCTACTATTACTTAAAGGTGTGCATTTATCATCCACAGTTTATTTCCCGAACATCACAATCGTATTCCATAACAATGTATTAACTCATTCATTAAGCATAACAAGTAAATGTTGAAAGAAAACAAATATATACATGCATTCATCATATTATGCAGATATTACCATGGTTCACCCCCTCCTGGGATACGTCCACAAAGATTTGGCTCTAGGCTCTTTTATTATGGTAGTTCTGCATCTCCAACGTCACGTGCTTACAATTCTCCTCAGATGGGTAAGATCTGTATGAGGTGAACTAGATCGCACCAGGCTCCCTAGCCTATGACCTAATACTCATCTTCCTCCTCTCCTTTTTTCTTAGCTCAACAACTTACAAAAATGGTTCGTAACAGTATTATATAACGCATCAACTCATACATAACTATGATGGAATACTACAAAAGTTGAACTAACACAAAAGAGAATGAACTTCTATATGATACTTGTGTATCTATATTTATATATATCGGTCTCTTCATCCATTTACAATGTATTTCCAAAAATCTAACCCTACCGACATTAGGTCTTCCTCCCATGCGGGCGTGTTGTTCTTCCTCCAACTATCATTTTCCTTGTGCACGCTTTCTTGCATGTGTGCCTGTTGTTCTTCCTCCAGTTGTTACTTCAGTTTCTGCATGCTTTCTTTCCCACAATCATCCTTCTTTCCACTTCGGCCTAGTGCCAACAGGCCCCCAACACTGACATGTGACTCGTCCCGAGTCACCTAATCCTTTTGATCTTCCTCGATCTCCTTAGTGATCGTCTGGAACTTTTCCTTGATCTATGTTGCTTTTATCAGTGCCTGTGTAGTATTTTCCTTGATGATGTCCACTACTTGAACTGCCACTTCGTCGCTGAGCAATCCTTCACATTCTGCCTGGGTCTATGCTATCTATGTTTTATCTCCTTCTGCCTATGTGAGTACTTCTTCTACCCTTTCTTTTAATGGATCTATTTGAGCCTGACGTTCTTGTTTATGCATTTGCGCAATGATAAGTTATGCCTGCATCTTATTCATATCTTGCGTTCCTTTGACTCATTCTGGGATTGGTATGGTATGCTGCCTCTGTTTGAGTTCTTGGATCACTACATTGATCCTTTCCTATTCCTTGTCCCAACGTTGGACCTGTGGATCCTCCTCCAACTTTTTCCAAAGTTGTGTTGCTTTATTGAACAATTCAGCTGATGTACTAACCTATTGTTCTATCTCCAGTAGCCATGTTGTTGCTTCTTGCTTCCTTTGCTCCTTCACTACTGGTGGAGTGGTTGGTGTGAGCTGTTCTCAGAGATTCTTGATCTCCTTATGATATTCCTCGATAGCCTTCTCAATATTATCGATCTTTTCTGCTCCTGGGAGTTCATTTCATTGCACGATGCTTTGGAGTTTCTCAAAAATTCCTCCCACTCTGTGTTCTAGTTCGTTCCTGCATTGCTTTTCCTCTTGAGTTTCAAGCTTGGCTCGCTCACAAACATTTTACAGCGCCTCCCGCTTCTTTGTTACTTTCTGAAGCTTGACTAAGTTTCTGTGTGCACGAGACTATACCTCGTGGTCAACGCTCACCTGTAGCTTGTCTAGTGCCCTTGATGGAATCTGCATCAAGACTAATTGGATGTGGTCTAAATCCTTCAAGGGTGTCTGCCCTACGATTTCATCCATGCACAACATGTTAGGTTTGATGTAAATCGTTGCGTTTACATGTGGCATGGAGTGGACTGGGTCTCATTCTTATACCTATAGTCTTTCATTGGTCTGTAGTGTCGACGGATCTATGCCTTTGTTGTTTCTTACTATCTGTACTTCCCTGAATTTCTTGAGGAACTGTCCCATTTCTTCCAGCTCTTTTTGTAGTTTATCCCTATGATGTGTTGCATGATCGAAATCTTCTGCTAGGCAATCCTGGACCATTCTGGTGATCATTTCCCCATCGTCCTTTGTGATCGTATAGTCTGGCAATACTCGTTGTGCCTTTTATTTCTTGCGCGCACCTCTTGCCTGCGCGGATGGTCTCTTATTTCCCCTGGTTCCTGTGTGATGGGATTTGGGGTGGTCTCCTATTCTCCCTAAGCCTGTTTCTATTGTCCGTTGGTCAATTGTGTAGTCTCTTTCTTCCCCTTCTGGTTCCATGTCCTCTTTGACCCTTCATCTGCCTGAGTTGTCTTGCTTTGGCCCATCCTTGGTTTCTTGGGCACTGGGATTTTCGGAGGCTATGTTTCCACCTGCGTTGCCTCTCCTTATGTTGTTCTTTCTGGTACTCCCCAGGTAATGGCTGGGATCCTCCATTCATCAGGCCATTCACTGATGACCATGTCAATATCATCCTCTATTATGCAGTAGCACATATGTAGCCAATGTATATCTAGATCCTGCTTTGGTTGTATCCACATTGTTTGGTGTGTGTCCCAGAAGTTGGTGATGTCCGCATATCGCGCGACAACCTCTGGTGTTATTCTTCATGATCGGCTGATAGCTTCCTATATGTCCCATAGGTATGCTTCGAATATGATTCCATTCTCCCTCTTATGCCTAGTCTGTGGCCTAGATCTTAGTAATAGGTATCTTTCTCCTGCTGGCTATGGTCTCAGTACAAAAAATTACATACCCTAGTTCTCACCATCCCATGAAGGCTATTAGGGTGATCAACCACGAGTAATGGAACTCTGTGCCTAGGTCTTGCACATACTTGCAATCCTCTTGAAACAAGTTCAAACAAATATTTTTCCTTTCTCATTGAGGTTCCTTCTGCACACTAAGATGCAACGACAATGACTCCTACTGGTACTTCATCTTTGCGGCATTTTCTGAGCAATTTGTAGGCTAAGATATTTTCACCCAATTGTGTAGCTACGTTGTTGATTCATTTGATCATGATGCCTCTCATTCCCCTGGTAGTKCCATATTTATTCTTCATTTCCTCTGCCAACGCTTTCTCCTTGGATTTATCGTCCAAAATTAACACGGGATCCATACCCCGGATTGGTAATCTTGTTATTTGTGCAATAAGCTCAATAGTTATGGGGATGGGTTTATCCARCCATATATCCCCTCCATGTGTGACTTCTAACAGTTGTTTGACGCATGTTGTCACATACTAACCTCTACCAAAATGTGGTAGCTTMAGCAAATCTAATATTCCTATTCTCTCCAACCCAACTACCCACTGGTGTGGTTGGTTGATCGTTTCTCCAAGTCAAGTTATGCATATGGTCTATATAAATAACCTCTGCGCAAGTTTCAGGAACTTGGTTTTGTCTAATATGTCATGGTCAAAATACTTGAGCTTCCCGATGTGACCCAATAGTTCTAGTTCTACCTGTACTCTAGCTGGTATGCATGGTAGAACAATTTCCGTTGCAGGTTTATTGAGGGATGAGCTTGGTATTTGAACTTTGTCCTCTTGCTGCAGTGGTTGGCTCGAAGTTCCAACAATTTCTGGTTGTTCCCCCATTATCCATTCTAGCCAAGCCAAGGCATTTGCAGTGGTCTCCTATGTTGGTTAACCTAAGATGATCATTTGCGACTCGTCTGGTTGCACTGTTGCTTCCATATTTTGTGTTCTTTCGTTAACTTCCAAGGCTACTTTGGTGCTTTTTGGTTGCACTTCCTATTGGGTTTCCGCTTCCTCATTCTGAGGCACCTGCACCACTGCTGGCATATCCACTTTCATGGCCTCTGCTTGTGACTGTTGAATCTCTTCCAGTATTAGTGTAGGGTTCACCAGTAGTGTCTCTGGAGATGGGATCTCATCGATTTCGATGATCTCCAGCTGCTGTTGTTCATTCTCTTCTAGTGGTCCTCGTGACCTAGTTTGAACTCTGGTCGGTCTAGCTGTCTAGCTTTCCTATGTTGGCTTTGGTGGTGCCATAATGGTGACTGTCAATCATTTGTGTAGTTTGAATAACTTTTTTGAGCTCTGTGGTCTCGCTCTGTTCGTTCTGGTTGTTATTACTCTCTCTCTGTGCTCCTTTCGTGAATAGACTAGTTTCTCCCATGCTCGCATGTTGTATGGACTTCTCACGAAGATTGTCGAGGACGCTTCCTCCATTATGCGTTTAATGCATCATAACTGTGGGTTCAATTCATCTGCAGTGGTTCCATACTTTCCATTACGTTTTCTTTTCCATCTCCAGTTGGTGCGTTTAATGTGATGTCCCATCGGTCTTTTCCATGCTTTAATTCCACCTAGTGTTGTCCCGTCATACTGTTTTTGCTGACTTTCCTTTTCCCACTTCTTTCCCTTTGTATATGACCATTGTCCTTACCTTTGTTGAATTCGTGTTTCGAATTTCATATGGCCTTTCTATCTCTGACGTGTTGCGCGCCTTTTAGTCTTGTTTGTTATCTTTTTTATTTAATATATATATATATATATATATATATATATATATATATATATTACTACGTGGTTGGTGGTGGTCGACTTTCCTTATACAGCTTCAGTCATCTCCCATTGATCATTCCTCTGAGGTCTACACCTGCTAAATATTGTAACTGTATAGCTCATCCGTCTGTGATAGATTTTACCTCGTATGGTCCTATCCAATGCATTCTAAGATTCCCTGGGTGCTGAAACGACTTGTTGTCATAGAGAAATACTAGATCTCCTTCCTTGAATGTTTGCTTGTTGATGTGTCGATCATGCCAAGCTTTGTCTCTTGCTTTATGCACTTGTTGATGGAATCCTTCCAAGATTCAGTCTTCCTCCATTGAAAATAACTAATTCATTCTCTCTTATACTGTGCCTCGTTTTGTCATTTGTGTGATAGCTGCTACACGTAAGCTGGGTACTAAAAATTCTAATGGAACTATTGTTTCTTGGCCATAGACTAGTTTGAATGGTGTGTGCCCTGTCAAATTTTTGCATGTGGTCCTATACACCCATAATATTGCTGGTACTTTGAGGTCCCAGTCATCTCTGTTGACGTTACAAATATTTGTCAATGCGTTCTCCAAATTTGTTTTGAAGGCTTCTACTATGCCATTTTCCTCTGGATGATATGGTGTGCTCTTCTAGTGATGAACTTCAAAATCTTCATTCATTGTGCGGATGGTGTTGTTTATGAAGTGTGTTCCTTGGTCGCTCATCAAAACTCTTGGGCACCCAAATCTAGTGATTACTTGTTCAAACAAGAAGTGTGCAACTGTCTCTGCGCTGCAATATTTTACTGGTGCAGCTTCCACCCATCTTGTTAGGTATTCTGTCGTAGTGATAATGTATCTTTCCCCTGTCCTTTTGGTTGGTGGGTTAATTGCTCCCACAAAGTCTATTGCCCATTTGTCAAATTCCTGTAATGTTACTTGTGGTCGTAGTGGCATCTCGTCCCTTCTATTGGGTTTGACTACCCTTTGACAGACATCACATCTCTGACAGTACTCTTTCGAGTCGCTATGAAACATTGGCCACCATAGTCCTACGCATAATACCTTCTACGTGGTAGTTTATCCTACATAATTACCTCCTGCCATTCCCTCGTGAGCTTCTACTAAAATTCTTGGTCGTTCGTGCTCTAACACGTACCTTCGCAAGATGTTGTCTGAGCCCATATTGTATAGGTATCCTGTGATCAGTTGATAGTCGGTTGCACAGACTACTAGGTTCTTCTTCTAAGCGGTGGTATGTTCTTGCGGTGCAGTACCTGTTCTCAAGTATTGGATGATCTCTGTGAAGTAGTCATCAACAATCTATACTGAGATAACTGTGCATCTAGAAAGTTGTCTTCTAAATTCGTAGGTTCTTCTCCATTTGTGACCATGGAGAGGTGGTCAAGTCCTGCATTCAATTTTCCTGGTTTAACTATTACTTCAAAATAAAATTATTGAAATAGCAGTAACCATCGACAGATTCTCCCCCCCCCAACACTGGCTTGTTGACTAGGTATTTCACGGATGAGTGATCTGTAAACATATTAAAGTGTTTTCCCAATAGGTAATGCCTGAACTTCTGCAGTGCATAGACCATGGCTAGGCCTTCTCTTTTGTCATGTTATAATTTTGTTCTGAGTCTGATAACTTTCTACTTGTGAATGCTATTGGGTAATCCAAGTCTCCTGCTCCTGGCTACGCTAAGATAGCTCCCAGTTCTATCGTTGATGCATCTACATGCACATGGAATGTCTTTCCCCAGTCTAGAAATAATAATATTGGGGCGGTAACCATATTTTCCTTCAGGGTATCTAGACTGTGTTGACACTCATCATTCCATTGATACTTTTTATCCTTCCTTAACAATTTTTCCATTGGTGTTGTGATCTGCGCATACCCTTTGATGAATTTCCTATAGTATCCTACGTGTCCTAACATTGCTCTTAGATGACGGACTGTTTTTGGTGTTGGTAGGTTAACAATGACTGCGATCTTGGCCAGATCCACTAACAAGCCTTGTTTGCATACTATATGGCCAAATAGTATCCCAAACGGTGTTCCAAATATGCATTTCTTGATGTTCAGTGATATCTGTCATTTTCTACATCTCTCTAACATCAGTTATAAAAATTCCACATGGTTTTTCAACAGACTATAAATTGTCCAGTCATCCAGGTATACTTCAAGAAATTGATGGATGAATTCCTTAAATGCTTTGATGACCACTCTGGAGAATATTACGGGTACATTCTTTAGTTCAAATGACATGACTGTGTATTGATAAGATCCCCATTCCGTCACAAACGTGGTCTTGTGTCTGTCCTCCTGTGCTATCTTAATATGATGTTATCCTAAGAATCCATCAGTGAATGAGTAAGCTTCATGTCCCCCCGCATTCTCTAACACTTCATCTGTGAACGGTGTAGGGAATGGGTCATGTAGGCATGCATCATTCAACTTCCTCAAGTTGATGCATATCATGATCCCTCTTCCTTGTTTATTGTCCTTTACTACCATCGGGCTTATCCATTATGATTCCTCAACTAGTTCGATGATGTCGGCTTCGAGAATCCTATAAATCTCATCTTTAACTTTTTGTTTATATATGGGGTTTACTCTGTAGGGTTGTTTTTTAAAAGGTATTGCGTCAGATCTGAGTGGTATCTTCATTTCTCCTAATTCTCCGATTATACCCTTTATCTCTGTAAATGTTGTGGGAAAAAGGTCGTTATATTCACGCAATAATTCTATGATGCTTTCTACTGTTTTCTCATCCCAGTAATCTCCAATGCTGACTATTTTGGGCTGCTCAGTTGTCCTGATGTTGACCTTTTTTACCTTTATTGGCACAGAAATGACTTATGATTCTATGGGTGGTCCCTCCACATCTATTTCACCTTCTACTTCTTCGATCTAAATATCGTGTGGATCATCTTCATCTAGTGCTTCCTCCTGTACATGGTAACATGACAGTAGTTCCTTGACTGTCTATTTATTCCTCTATTTCTCTTCTGTGATAAATTCTATTTCCGGTTCTTAGATGAATATTACTCCTCTGATTCGTTTGAGGGATGCATCTATGTTGGGATTCTCATGATCAAATGAGAAAGTGATTGTGAAGTTCTGTTACAATGTCCTCCATGTTGTAGTTCCTTTGTGCAATTCTTGGTCTGTATACTAGTTCGCTGGTATGCCATCTAAAGTATGTATGAAGTGATGAGGCCATTCCTTCGGTGGTGTCATTTTCCACAGCGTTTTTCACTTCGCCAAGTGTTCCTCTTGTGCCTCTTGTCCTTCATATTTATGTTGTTTGTTGTATTCCTATTCTGCATCGAACCTTATGCGCAGTAGTCTCTTACATTGATACCAGTATGTGATGGTCTCTTTATGTGCGCCCCACCATCTTGCGGGTGTGGCCTTGAGTGCTAACTCAAGTGCTAATAGTCATTGGTTTTCTAATACTTTGTCTTCATATTGTGTCAAGAATGTTTCCAAATCATTTAGTAAGTGGAAATTGGGTGGTTCTCTAATTTATATGCCTACCCATATTACTGCGCGGTCTATTATTGCACATCTTCACGTGGATACTTTGTGTAGTCTCTGCTGCCAGTTTTCTAACCTGGTGTCTGAGTCTGTTGCACATGAAGTAATGCTCTTCCAATTGTGTACCCCATCTACAGTTGGGTTTATGTAATCCTCATCGCGCGCATTGTTTTTGTAAAACTGCCTGATCTACTCTAAGTCTAGGCAAGTGGGTTCTACGAACCTCTCCCCTTCCGATGGATCTAGTGGTGCTATGACCCTGTATTCTTCGGACTCAAATGTTATTTTCCTGGTTTTCAAATTGATTATGGCCTAGTTGTCAAACACCCAGTCCATACCAAGAGATGTTGGGTAAGGTGTTGTGTCATCTACTATTTCAATGACTTCAAAATTCGCTTTAGTGCACACTCCATCCAGATCTACTGTCACTCCTTTCAGTCTACCTATTGGTAGGACTCTATGTTGATTTGCTAGTTTTAATTGAATGGTTGAGTATCCCAATGTTGGTTCTCACATGCATTTCCATGTCATATTTGGTAGCACATTCACTTTGAATCCTAGGTCTAGTATAATGTCTCCCATATTGAAATCCCCAATGTTAGCATTTAGTCTAAATTCCCTACTTGTTCTTCTTCTTGTGTGTAAGTGATTGACGGTTTTTGGTTCTAGATTTTGTTCTGTCTCACTGCTACATTTCTCTAGTATGTTTTGCAATATTTTCATAGATGAAGGATCACTTAATACTTTTATGCACGATTGCAAAAATCCTTTGATTGTAATTACTTGTCCCTTGGGTTGCATTCCGTTGGTATGGTCTAGTGATGGAGGTATCTCATATTCTAGGGATTCCTTGCTTTGTTGTGCAGTCGACGCTATGTCCTCCTTCTAAAATTATTGTCGGGCTTCTTTAAAGATCTCCTTTTCCTTTTGCGGGTCAAACTTCTTCATGGGGTTAGTGTTCTTATTTACCCATTAGTTCTGCGTTGGTTCTTGTCGAACTGCATCATGTCCTATTTCTATTCCTCCATGAGTGACTATATTGATGTTCCATTTGTCGTCCCTTGCTTTGGTTGGAATCCAATGAATAGTCTGATTGTTCTGGTTCCTCTTTTCCTAAATCTTTACTAGTAGTGTCAGACATTCCTTTGTCTCGTGGTCTGATGCATGACAATACATACAAGTGGATGGTGGAAGTGGACATTCTCGTGCATAATGTCCTGGTTGCTGACAATTACGACATGTGACTGGTCCTCTACCTCGTCCAAAACCTCCTCTAGCTTTTCCTCCACCTCTGTAGGCTGCTCGATCCCCTCTCGACGTGTTATACTGTGGTGCCTAATTATACTGTGCGGTATTGTACTGGGGTTGTGCCGGGTTGTACAACGGTTGCACGTTATTGTAGGGTTGTTGCACAATATTATACTACTGTTGTGCAGTGTTGTATGGAGCTAGGGCTTGATTGAACTGTGGCGTTGCTTGCCCAGTCATCATTTCGGCCTGTACCCTATATGCATTTGATGTACTCTCCTGCATCAGCTCCATAGTTTTACAATCTTTGTCGGCGTAGCCCACTGACTTGCAAAAGGTGCAATATGAACTTTTTGGGACTATCTGGTACTTCTGCATCATCATGCAGTGATAAGTGTCGTGACCCAGTTTCTTGCATATTTTGCACCATAATCCTCCCTGTGGTAACGGATTTGGCATATATGTTGCCATGTACTGTGTGAATGTTGGGAATTCATTCTTGCGTTGTCCTTTCATCCTACATGTGGTACACCAATCGACTTCTCGTTTGTCCTTATTCTTATTCTGGTTCAACTAAAATGTTAAATTCTTCAAATCCTCCTTCAGTTCTACAATAGTTGGGTCCGTCTGCTGGTACTGGTTCTCTTCCAATTGCAAGGTTTCCTGCAGAGCCTCTGCCTACATCTAAAACTTTTGTCGTCGTAAGAGATATTTTAAGTGGGAGTAGTGAGTTGAAAAATAGGTGTCAATGTTTTATATCGGTCATAAGGTATTTTAACTTTCTCTTCAGTCGCTTGAATATATGATCAATCTCCCATACAGATTCTCTTGGTTTCTGTATTATTTCGATCATCTTGTTCATGTATTGATCCTCTGATATCGGCTTCTGGAACTCATTTAACAATAATTTCTTAATGTCATCCAGTGTCCTTGTCATCCCATGGGAACTTTTTGTGTCTAAACTCATGTACCAATCTAGTGCGCAGTCTCTTAACGTAATTGCTAGATGTGCAAGTTTGGTATCTTCATCAGTGAACTTATTTTCTTCCCAGATCTTTGCATAAATGAACAAATGCTTCTCAGGTTCTTCTACTACTTCTCCTCAAAATTCTGGCAATCTGATGGTGGGATTGTGTCCTGCCATTATGAATACGGAACTACTGCCTCCTCTGCGTAGTGTAGATACTTGACTAGTGTTGCCTGAACTGGATCCTCCAGTTGTTGCTCCTTGTGTAGATGTACTTTCTGCCTAAACAATGGTGTTCCCTTTGGTGTATTAGTCGCACATGGGTTATGGGTTCCAAACTGACATTAATATAGATAGGATGGTTTCCTTATCCTCCCATTCTTGGGCCTCTCGTCTTCCTCTCATATGTTGCGCATAGGATTTTCTCGATATGCTCCACATCCCGAAGATCCTCTACCCCTTCCTCATCACTCGCCAAGCCTTCCCTCGCGGCTATGGATCTCTCTTCTTGGTATTCACCTTATATTGGTAGGGTACTCCACTATGCATCGTTCCTGATGACACCAAGATCCACTTGAGATGGTTGTCATCCATCGTGATCGAGTCCAAGGGATCCTCCTCCTTCTTACCTTTATCCTTAACTCCTTCCATTTATCCTCTCTCTGATAGTGTTTCCCCCCTTTCCCCATGCATGCAGGGAAGTTTAGTTGTCTAATTCCATTGTGATTACACCTTTGTTATATCACAGTATCTTAATAGAAGTATACAAGGATTGAATTTACCTTCCTCGAGGTCCACGTAGAAATTCTTGATCTTCTTCACTGTATGACTTCGCTATGTGAACTTCAAATTCTGTGATGAAACTGCCACAATATTGTCAAGCCAAAAGTCTACTGTGTGGGTGAATTTGTTGTTCACCTTCTATATCTGCTCAATCTGTACCGGAGTCCAATCTAGCTGTCGAATCCGGTTTTTCTCATGGTTATCCTTCAACCTTAGTATCCACTCTTGTAGTAGATGTGGAAAATCACAGAAAAAGACTTCATGTAAATCAGTAAATACGTATTTATCCAGATATTTGCGAGGTGTGATCCTAGGGTTTCTATTGTCTTTCTATGAAAACTCTAGCTCTTTGGTTCTCAACCAGCCTTCAATTTTTTCTTTTGTGGGGTTTCAAGGTCTCAACATTCCCTTCTAGTGGCTCATTGCTCTCACCTTTTCTTCATTCGTGTTTCTCTCAATCTACCTCATCTACTTTTCTCATTCCTTTCTCATTCCTTTTAACGTGGAAAGGGAACCATTTGTTGGTTATCTATTCGTATTCCCTTACCTTCTGATTTATTGACCCATGGTTCATGTCTTTCAGGTTTCCAACAAAGCCTCTAAAACTATCAACCCTCCTGGTAAACCAGAAGGCAACACAGTACACAGAGTGCACTGCACAGTCTCACCTGAGATAGCTTTAAATGGGTGGCTATAAGACTTAGGTGTTTACAGCCTAGGATTGAGTATGATATAGGGGTTTATTATTCAGATCCATATACTACAAATTATGATTGAAATCTACTATTACTCACGGGTGCGCATTTATCTTTCACATTTTATTTCCCGAACAACACAATCGTATTCCATAACAATGTATTAAATCATTCATTAAGCATAACAAGTAACTACTAAAATAAAACAAAGTTATACATGCATTCATCATATTATGCAGATATTACTGTGGTTCACCCCCTCCTGGGATACGTCCACAAAAATTTGGATCTAGGCTCTTTTATTATGGTAGTTCTGCATCTTCAGCGTCGCATGCTTACAATTCTCCTCAAATGGGGAGGATATGTATGAGGTGAACTAGATCACACCAGGCTCCCCATCCTTTGACCTAATCCTCAGATCTTCCTCCTCTCCTCTGTTCTTAGCTCAACATCTTACAAAAAGGGTTTGTAACAGTATTAAATAACGCATCAACTTGTACATAACTATGATGGAATACTACAAAAGATGAACTAACACAAAAGAGAACAAACTTCTATATGATACCTGCATATCTATATTTATATATATCAGGCTCTTCAACCATTTACAATGTATTACCAAAACCCTAACCCTAAAGATGTTAGGTCTTCCTCCCATGCACGCATGTTGTTCTTCCTCTAGCTGTCGCTTTCCTTGTGCACGCTTTCTTACATGCATGCATGATGTTCTTCCGCCAGTTGTTACTTCAATTTATGCACACTTTCTTTCCCACGATCATCCTTCTTTCCACTTCTCCCTGGTGCCAAAAATAGCACAGAGCCTTCTTACAATGACTTTCACTTAGCTCTACAAGTTCTCAACACACAATATGCACAAAGCATTCACAACTATTTTCACTTAGCTCACTGTCTTACAATTGACTCCTTCTTACATCACCTAGCTACTTATTTATACATTAAAAAAGGGGCCTAAACATGGGTAACACCCATGGGCTGACATCCCATACCCGTTACATAAACCCTAAACCCAAAAATCCCACAAAAAGGGGCAAGATCCTGTGATCTTCGCTTCGCTTGGGTGCTTCGTATTTGACCAGCCTGTCGAAGTCCCAAAAATGGTCAAACACGACCAAGGTTATCCAAAACTTGGTCGAGGGCCAACAAGCCCCCAAAACTCACATGTGACTCATCCCGAGTCACTTTGATCTGGGCAAACCTGCTTCAAAGGCCTTGATCTTGGCTCAAGCTACCTCGACTTGCTACTTCGCCAGAGCCTCCTGCTCAGCGAATTCTTGAATGACTGTCTCGGTGACAGGTCCTTCCAAGCGTTGTTCCACTGTGGTGACCACTTGTTCCAAATGTGCACCTTGTCCCTTGATCTCCTCAAAAAGTGTGTAGGATTTTTCCTCTATCGGTTGGATTCTCTGGGTCACTTGCATGAATTTAATCTGGATGGCATGGACCTGCTGCTCAACTGCACATTGTTCTTGTGACCTTTTCATATTCTCAACCACTGACAGTACCTTCAACTGTTCTTTCACTGTCACTGCTTGTTTCTTTGCTTCCTGGAGTTGTGACTCCAATGTACCTAGTTCTGGATCTTATGCAAGGAACTCATAAGTATGCACACTTCGATTGCTTGATTGCTTACATTTTAAGGCCAATGCCTTGATTCTTTCGACTGTGCTCCGAGTAGTTTATTCCCTCTGATATTGCACTTCCAGTGGAGTGCTTGGCACTGCTTGCAATTCCAATTCTGTTAATCTTTCTTGGAGCTACTAAATGGCTTCAACGATCTTCCCCACTTGGCTCTTATTTGTTTCCTCTTCCATCTGTGTCAGGCCCAACATAGAGAAAAGTTCTCTAGTGACTGCTTCTTTAACTCCAATATGATCTGTGAGCAACTTTTATTTTTCCTTCTGGATCTGCGCTTTATCCTTTGCAAAATTCGCCTGGAGGTCATATTTATCTTGTTGCGCAATCTGACATTTATCTAAGGCTTCCTCCTTTGCTTGCTTTAATGCCTCTATGACCTTCTCCTTTTCCTCCTAGACCTGACAAAGGTGAGCCTCTGTCGAATCTGCTAATCTACGTAGCTGGGCAAGTTCATCTCCTACTTCTATGTCCCTTGATGACAATGACGTAGTAGAAACTATGCGGCTCGAATAAAGAGCATGTTGTACCCCTTTGAGCTCTGCCTCGATCTTGTCAAACATTGTCTCCTATTTGGCTTCACTTCACTCCAAAATGTCTAGTGAGGTATCTAATACAACGATGATGATGGGGTCAATATCATCCACTGTGAGAACAATTTGTAATGGATTTTTATTGACTCATGACTTCTTCCCCGCTGAGGGTTTATTTGGGGAAACCTATCATTTATTCGACGTCTCGACCTCTGTGAGGGGATATTTAGGCGGTGTCACTTCACCCTATTTCTTCTTTTCTTCTTCCCCTTCATCCTCTTTTTGGTCTACTTCATCATCTCCTCCTCCTCCAGGTGACTCCAACATAGTTTCCTCCGATGTGTTGTTTATTTCCTGCACCTTTTCCTTCTTTTTCTTCTTACTACTTCTGGGTCCATCATACTCTTCGCAGGTGACTACAATACTTATGATGAGTTTGGGGTTAGAGAGTTTTTTCTGTTTGACTGGTACAAGGAATTCCGCAGGCCATTCCTTGGTTATTTCCTCCATATCTTCCTCGGTGAATTTGTAATAGGACTGGAGCTCTTCCTTATGTTAGTCTCTGCGTGGAATTATGTAAATGAAACGCCTGTCTATGTGGAAATTCACTATTGGCCTAAACCTATGAAGTTTATTAGACGTCATGCGAGGGAAGGATTCAATGGATCTGTTCAACTGGAAGTAGTAGGTGTGGAACACCGCAATGGACTTCCATTTCTTCGCCATGTCACTCGAATACCAGAGGGTAGTGAACCTCGTGGCCAATGGTTCGGATGGTTCAACTTCTGGGAAGTTTTCTCCTACTAGCATCTCCCAAGCGACAAAGGAAATGAGGATTGGCAACCAACTGAAAAGAAACTCGTAGCCCTGGTCCTATGCTTCTCGACAATCCTGCTCTAAATGATTGATGAGGTAGCTCACCCAATTCATCTGCAACCCTTCAACGCACTTTCCTGCGAGGTCGATGACGAACCCCGTGACCTGCGTTGTTCTGTTCTTCCTAACGAGCTTACCAGCGATCAACTAGAAAGCAAGGCGCACTGTGCCATTTTGGATGGAGGATACCTTGTAGCCCTGCTTTCCTTTCTCCACATCATCATAGGTGTCTTTTATTCGCTACGCCAAGGCGCGATTTGAAGCATTCCCTAGGTAAAAATCTTGAGGGTCTGGTCCTTTCATGCTCAATCCAATGATCTGGTGGATCAACATTGGATCTACAGTGATGCGTCGATCCAACCACAGGTAACCACCATGGAAGCATGACAGGAGGAGTTTAACGCATGCGCTAACCTCCTGATGTCTGTCAAAGTGTGGTATCTTCATCACATTAAGGATTGTTGATGTTGTGATGTCCATGGTCCACGACTGGGGGATTATCTTCGACTTCTTCCCCATTTTCTTGGTCAAGTACTTGTTTGGTGCAAGCATGCCATAGTTTTTGCAATCTCCTAAGTTGAATTCATTGATCTTCAGCGTCAGAATCTGTCCTAACTTTGGTCCAATTGTGTGTATCCCCTTTAGGAGGTACGCAGTGATCAGTATATAGTTGAAGTCCCTCGAAACGCTATCACGATTAACCGTGCCAGCTAGAGGCAAGAAATAGTCGGCAGGACCAATGAGATGAGCTTTGTGTTTGCCAAGCCGTCCCGATGATTGCTCTGTTTCTCTATCGTAGTTTAGAATGGCCCAGATCGATGTCCATTCGATGGGAATGCTTGCACTCCTATCGTCGACGAGGCTTGTACTCTTGTGTACATGACCTTCTCAGACATGAGGTCTATTAAGGTATCTTCGAAGAATTTCTCTACTTCACTAGGGTCACTCAACATACATGCCCAAGATCAGATATCTCGGGTAGGTGGACAATTGCTCAAGGTAAGAAGAATGGGTGGCGAGGTCTCAATAAGAACTGTGCGAAAGTAATTAGTTCTCTATGGGCTCGGATAATCACAATTGGAAAAAGTGTCCCCGGTAAGACATTCAATGGGTTAAATATCTAACACCGTAACAAACTCCTCCAATGGGCAGGAATGCCTCAATCAATACAATTCCATCTGTTATGGCACGGTCCTAATGGTCCAATGGTGAATGTTCCAGCAATAACTATGTTTCTAGCCATTCTGGAGTGTCTTTCTAATGGTTGGGACGCCTCCAACGGTCATATTTCTTCGTTGTGGCGAAGTGCCAGTCTACATTGTTCTGCTATTCTGGCGAGGTTCAAGTTCTGCAAACCTTCCTTTTGTGAAGTCCTCTCTGGAACCTCCTGTAATTTTTCTATCTTTTCTTTCTTCTTCCTGAACTTTCTTTCTTTCTTCCTTGTGATCTACGTCTCTGGATTCCTCTTTCCATTCTTTTTTTTATCTACTCTTAGTATAGTAACTTCGCACTGTTGAGGATCTTTCACAAGGTTCAAGGATAATACTTCTTCTCTTATTGTTTCTGGAGTAGGTGCTCTAATATCCTGCATGGATAGGTTCTTTAAGCCTTCTTGCATTCTTTCAACTTCGATAGACAGGTCTCTAGCCCTCAATTTCTTTGACTTGTCCTCTTGTTCTTTTATTAGTCTCGCTATTTTCCTAGCCATGAAATCCATTAATTCTTTCTTTTTTTGTTCTATGGCTACCTATTATTATTTCCTTCAGATCTGATCTCTCTGGATCCAAGTCTTTCCTAAAAAAAGTGCAAAAGGAGTGTTGTTCTCAACAAACTTAATGACCTCGAATTCTTCTTCTGTCGATGCTCCATGACCAACCATAGGTACATGGGAAAGTCTTCCACATAGAGTTATCAACTTTCCTTTTAACAATCCTATTCCTCCCAATGAAGGAACCATAGCAGGATTTCCTAATATTTCCCAAGTACTTTCTGTCATGATGTTCACCTATGTTTCTGCGTCCAATACACAGTCTATGTCAAAGTCTCCTATTATTGTTTCTATTTGTTGTTTTTCTTTCAAGATCTCTGGTAAACTGTCATCTCTATGATCATTCATTGTTTCTTTCAGTTGCAATAACATGGTCTCAGACTCTTTCTGGTTTTCTAACATACCCTTAGTTTCTTGACCTTCTTCATAATTTTCTTGCCTCATATTCATCTTTTCAACTTTAGAAATCATTCTTGGACAATCTAAAAATTCATGTCCAGTAGCATTACAACAAAGTAAAATAGGACCTCTACCAAGGCATTCCTTAGCAATATGTCCTGGTCTTCTGCAACTATAACAAAGAGTCAATCCTCTCTTTCTCTTAAACGATCCCCAACCTTTCCTGTACTACGCACTGGGATCACAGTGATAGACCTGCAAAAAATTATTTCTAGGATCCTACATCCACTTGTTAGTCCAACAATTCTTTTTATGCATAGGCATAACATATATTTCACTATTTCTATCAGATCTATTCATATCATATCTTCTTTCTTCTAGTTGTTCCCTAGTTTTTAGACTAGGACAAAATCTATCAAGCATATCTAGATCCATTCTTTTGAAACAAAATTTTCTACTTATCTTACCTTTATCAGAGAAAAAATCTTTAATATCTTACCTATTTTCTTCAGATCAGACTTCTCTTCTCAACATAGAGCTTCACAAGTCAAGTAGAGTATTGCGCACTAGAGCAACAAATCTACGCACAAAGATTTCTCTTTTCTTCAGTTCCCAACAATCACAGTTTCAGGTCCCAGCAACAGAACCATTTGTTGGCATAGGGAAGACCCAGGGTTCAATGCTAACAACGCACCAACAAAACCCTAACTAGTGGCCCTTTTGGCAACACCTGCGAAGAAAATGAGGTCTCACCTGAGGTAAAGGCATGGGGGGTTGCAGGAATCAAGTGTCTACAACCTAGATGGGACACAGATCTGTGATCACAATACTTAAAAGAGAACTTAGAAATTATATTCATTAGTCTTTAACCCTTTATTCACATCGCAGGTAAAAAACAAATTACAGAACAATGCGGTATTCAACAAGATCTAACACATCCAAGCACTTAGCACATAGAAATAGATCAGATCTAACATTCATTCATATCACTAAGCACTAATATACTCCATCATATGTATCTATATACATAAATATTACAACACTAAGAATAAATCACATCAATCACACAGAGCAATCACAACACAAGGTATACGTGGTTCACCCCCAGCGTGGGGCTACGTCCACCAAATCTTCGTCTTCTTTATTATCTTCTTTCAATCTTCTTATTTGCACAGAGCCACAAAACCAACTCTGCATAGGATAGGATATCTGTGCACACATCGCCAAATCCTCTTTCCCTGAGCTTGGCATAGCACAGAGCCTTCTTACAATCACTTGCACTTAGCTCTACAAGTTCTCAACACACAGTATGCACAAAGCATTCACAACTATTTGCACTTATCTCACTGGCTTACAATTGACTCCTTCTTACATCGCCTAGATACTTATTTATACATTACAAAAGGGGCCTAAACATGGGTAAGACCCATGGGTCGACATCCCATACCCGTTACATAAAACCTAAACCCAAAAATTCCCACAAAAAGGGGCAAGATCTCGCGATCTCTTCTTCGCCTTGGTGCTCCGTCTTTGACCAGCCTGTCGAAGTCCCAAAAATGGTCAAACACGACCAAGGTTCTCCAAAAATTGGTTGAGGGCCAACATCACCTTACCCACTTTTGCCCCAAAATTTAGGAAGCCTCGAGGCTCATAATGAAAAATTATACTATGCTTACTAATTTGTTTCCACATAATCAAAATATGACCTCGGGAGCCTCCAACACTGGAAATGCATCAAGCGGAAGTCAAAATCCCTTGTGATACAGATTATTTTCGACATGATATGAGAGAGGATATATAATAAAAAAATGTAAATATATATATAATATATCCAATAATATAACAAAGATATATCAGATATATAAACATAAATACAGAGATAGAGTAATACACAATTTCAATTAATGAGCGAAATGTACAAAACTATAGAAATACAAAGAGAAATACTCGCTAGAATGGTGGCATATTATCTATAAGAAGAGATGTGATGGCTACGCTCATTTGAAAGAATATGATTGTTACAATGAGGATCCAAAGGCCCTTTTAACATAAATAAAATCCAAAACCCTAACCCCATAATATGAAAAACCAACAGTTTTGTGGATCCCGTTTTGGGTAGTTTGGTGTATCAACTTTCTGAGGGCTTAAGTTTGGCATACGGTCTTTGTTTGGGGTGCATGATATCTGTTGGAAAGGTATTGATGAGGATATTCATTTTTGGGGATCATTAAAATATTTTGGCTATCATTGAGCTGCACGATTGTGAAAAATATCATTTAGGCCCTCAAAATGGCCCCAGAAGTATGGGATCCGAAAAACTACTAAAAATAGTAAATTACCAGGAAAATGTTTTGAGCTAGTTGGAATAGGTGGGTGGACACCGATATCCACATGGATCAATCCTCCCTCCTTAGGAAGCAATGTTCTCGATTGTGATAAGTTCTTGTGGGAGAGGGAAAAGCGTTTGTTGAATCTGAATCTTGGTGAGTTGCTTCCTTGCTGGAGAAGTTGACATGCTTAACTTGTTGAAGACTGTCATGAACCTGTTATTGGCGGGATTGAATCTGTTCAACCAACCTGTTGTATCTTGGCTTCACTCGGAAATGTGTAGGTACCATTGTAGGTGAAGAAACAATATCTTCCTTCTCTTATGCAATATGCTTCTCTTGGAAAGAAAGGTCTTGGGCCAAGGCTGCAATGGTTGCAGTGTCCTTATGTTCACCTCTTGAATAGAATGTGAAGAGGATGAATTTTTCATTATGACATATTACCTTACGACATTGTTTTGGTGGGACAGTAGTCAGAACTAATTTTGATATCCTGTAGAGATGACCCCTTAGATTAACAATGAAACTATAGGTTTGAGACTCATAGATAGCATAGTGCTTCCACATATATAGTTGGCCCAAAAGAACATCACAGACATCCAGCGGGGAAATATCACATAATACCTCATCCTTGAAGCGTTGGATACCGTATGACTATCGACACTTCTAGTTGACACGGGGATCTTGTCCCTGGCAAAGCCACCCGATGTTGTATAGATTTGGTTATGGTGTTGTCGACAATCCCAACTGTTTGATGAAATTTGGTGAGATGAGGTTCTTCTAGCTTCCATTATCAAAAATAAAATGCAGTGGGGTCCCCTTCACCTACATATATGAATGAAAAAGGTGCCCCCCCTCTTTAGGATCTGCTATCTATTCTGGTTGAATTGTTGAAGTCGTGACAATAGCAGTGGGGTATGCGTCGATGATTTTTCTTCTCCCATTATTTTCTGAATCAGATTCTAAATCAGGGCTCGACTCCTTTTCTTTGATATCGGACACAAATGATTTTTTTGAGCAACATTTATCAGTGATGTGCCAAGGGAATTTTTGGAAATTGCACCACTTTCCAGTGTCCTTCGTCTTTCTATTACCCTTCTTTTCCTGTGGCTTGGACTGGTTTTCTGGAGGCTGGTTGTTAGGGTTTTATTTATCATACTTTGGTTTTTATGTATTTTCAAACCCGAACTAAAGTTTGTTCTAGTGCTTAAATTTCTTCTCGATTTTGACAACATATTGATAGGAAACTCCTAGTGATGAGATGTCTAGGAAATCCATTTCACTTTGGATGTACCTATGAAAAGCCCCACAACATTTAGAACCAAATTTCACTCAGAGTCTTTGATACCCATCTTGGTGTGCAAGTTATGGAAATTATTTGTGAACTCTGACACTATTTGGCCCCTCTCTTTCCGTGGTGTGGTCCATCTCATGTACTGGTTGTCATAGTTACTAACAGGGTAATATTATTCCTTGACCACATCCACACAAAAAATACCAAGTGGGATCGACCCCATATATTCCAGAAGCCTCTGTGGAAATTTACTCCCAGTAAGTTTCCCACAAATGTTTAACATGGGGGAGAGCCTTAAGGAGTGTGAAGGTTATATTTTCCTTGTCGAAAAAATTGTGAATGGAGAAATAACCTTCTAGCATATTTAACCATTTTTTTAGGGAATCCACATCAATATGACCTTCAAATATGGGAATATAAAAATTAACTTGTACCTTGAAGGGAGAGGTGCCTCCAAAGTGGTCTCTTGATAAAGATGCCCCTACTATTATCGACAAGCATTGAAGGATGTGGGAAAAAAATTTCATCATTTCATCCCTCTGTCGCGTGAGAGCTTGCTCAAGAAACAGATTAATAAAATATTCTTCTCTGTCATCTTTCTTTTATTCTACCATGGAGGGTTTCTTGGGCATGTGAGATAGATTTTCCTCAAGAGAGACAAGCTCAAGACCTAACTTTCTATACTTGAACCTTGTTAGGGACATGCATTGCAAAATGATCAAGAGCAGCTTGCTCTGATACCACTGATCCAGATTATTTTTGGCACGAAATGATAGCAGAGATATAATAAATAAATGTACAGATATATATCATATATCCAATAATATAAAAAAATATATCATATATATAACCATAAACATAGAGATACAGTAATACACAATTTCTATTAATGAGTGAAATGTACAAAACTGTAGAAATACAGAGTGAAAGACTCGCTAGAATGGTGGAAGCTTATCTCTGAGAATAGATGTGACAACTACTCTCATTCACAAGAAGATGATTATTACAATAAGGCTCCATAGTAATTATTAACATAAATAAAATCCAAAACCCTAACCCTGAAAGATGAAAATACAACAGTTTTGTGGACCTCGTTTTGGGTAGTTTGGTGTATCAACTTAGCGGGGGCGTAACTTTGGAATACGATCTCCATTTGGGGTGCACGATAGCTCGATGGAAAGGTATTGATGAGGATATTCATTTTTGGGTATCAAACAAAGACTTAGGACAATCGTGAAAAAACATTGTTTAGGCCCTCAAAATGGCCCTAGAAGTTTGGGACCTGAAAAACTACTAAAAATAGTAAATTACCAACAAATTGTTTTGAGTCAGTTGGAATAGGTGCGTGGCCACTGATATCCACCTGGATCAACTCGACACATGATGGTGGAAATCAATGCATCAATATGGTATGGTCTAATATTAGTGTAGCCACTAGGGATCGCGATTATGGTTCTTCGCAACAGGTTTTAAGTCCAGAGCCTCCCCCTACGGAAACACATTTTCATATTGATAAGCCTAAGCCTCCGCCTCACATTTCAAAAGGATTCATTAAGAACTATTTGGGCCAAACATTGTGCTTGATGTCATATTTGGAGGTACTCCAAACGTGTCCAACACAAAGGAATGCCTTTTTATCTGCATTGGTAGCTCTAGACCAGAGTGTCTCAAAGGTTATCAAGTTTGATGTCGTGGATGTCAAACCTTGCTTACCTCACCATGTGGCCTTTCAAATCCATGTGGAGGGTATGAATATTACCAGCTAATGTACTGTCATTGATGAAGGTGCTTTGACATCCGTAATAACCCTATCTTGTTGGAAATCCATTATCTCTCCACCTCTTTCTCAATCTATGACCATGTTAACTGCATTCAATGGACATTACTTTAGACCCCATAGTATCCTTCTGACTTTCCTGGTTCAATTAGGTGGAAATATTGTGGAGGTCGAGGTCGAGATGGTTGATGCACCTCTCGACTACAATATTTTACTGGGGTGTAATTGGACTTATGCTATGACAACCATTGTGTCATCGGTCTTCCGCGTTTTATGATTTCCTCATGAAGGGAATATTGTGATGATCGATCAATTTTATTTTGCACATCCTATTTCTTCTACATCGGTGGGACCTTCAGTCCATGTTATTGATAATTCTTAGTAGGCAACTAAGAATGTTGGTTTAGTGATGTATTCCTCCTTGATGGGAACTTTTAATTTCTCGACACCAATATCGTACATTAATACCATCTTTGATGATTCTTCATCATCACTAAGGTTCGTTCCTTTTCGTACTTCATATTTTAATGAACCATGGACCCTACTTCTCCATCTATGTCATATGAAGTAAACTCACACATTGGGATGGCAATGCCACTGTCTGCAATAGAAATTGTGTATCAAGCTATACAATAAGCTATTGCAGACCCATATCCTTCCTCCTCACGGACGAAAGAGGTGGATCTCATCTTAGAGCACATATGGCTTACATACTCATATATTTCACATGATTTCCTTGACGATACTTTACCCTCAGATGAATCAATATTAGAGGCCATGTCTGGTCTTGATAATCGTTGGGATGACCTTCATCATAGATATTATTTTCTTCCAGAGCTCGAAAGGATTGAACAAGATGATTTTAGGTTCAACATGAGTGAGATGGTTGGTCACACCATGGTTCTAATAGATATGCATGGTATATATGTTGAAGGAAACATGGTGAATATTTCCCATACCCTCACGATTGATATCTCTCGAACCCCTAGTAAAATTGAAAACATATATATCAGTGTAGATTGTTCTCCTAAAGAAATTCAGATCTACACCGATATCCTTAAGGAATTCCAATATGTATTTTCTTGGTCGTATGAATATATGTATGGATCTACCCCAATATTATCGAACATGAAATTAAGACTTTTATGAATTCTAAGCCCACTCGACAACGAATTAGGGATATAGATCCTAGGAAGCCCCCCGCTATTAAGGTAGAGGTGGAGAATTTTCTTAACACTAGATTCATCTACCCAGTTCTCTTGACTGAATGGGTATCCAATCCCATTCTCATAGATAAGAAGAAAGGAATCGTTCGTGTATGTATGGATTTTAGAGACCTGAATAAAGACTATCCTAAAGATAACTTCCCCACTCCATTTATTGATCAGATTATTTATGAGTGTGTGGGATGCAAGATCTTTTCTTTTATGGATGGATTTTTAGTTTTTAATCAAATTCAAATTAAACCCTAGGATCAACATAAGACGACGTTCATTTGTCCTTGGGGTACATTTTCATACCAAAAAATTTCTTTCGGTCTTAAAAACGCTGGAATTTTTTTTCAATGTGCCAGGACCTTCACATTTCTCGACCTTAAGCATATAATTGAATCCTATCTAGACGATCTTGTTTCTCACTCTCGCAAGAGTGGTGATCTTCTGAATAACCTTCAACTATTATTTGAAAGATGTCTCTATTATCACATTCGGTTGAACCCTCACAAATGCATATTTTGTGTTAGGTCTGGCCACATTTTAGGATTCATAGTTTCTTTCTGATCATGGGATCATGGTCGAACCTGTGAAGGTTGAGGAAACAATTCAATTTCATCCCCCACGCAATATTCGAAAGCTTCATGGTTTACAATGGAAGGATACATTTTTGCGTCGTTTCATAGAAAATTATGTCAATATAACTAAGGGTTTCATGTGTCTCTTGAAAATGGACAATCCATTCATATGGGATGAGTGAGCCCATGATTCCTTTGATGCTCTTAAGAAATCCTTGTTATCAACCCCTCTGTTGAAGCCCTCATACTATAGTAGAGATTTTCTTCTTTATATTGCCGCATCTAAAAGGACGGTTGGTATGGTTCTTTCTCAGGAATATGACGAGTTCCATGAGAAAATTATCTATTACCTTAGTTGAAATCTAATTGGTCCTTAACTTAGGTACTCTCACGTAGAGAATCTAGCCTTAGCAATTGTGCATGAGATTCAAAGATTACGTCACTACATCTTATTCTACAAAACTACCTTGGTTGTCGATATCAATCCATTTCAATACATACTTACAAGGTGTATCATAAAGGGGAAATAAAATAAATGGATTGTGAATTTGCAAGAATTTGATCTTGATTTTGCCTCTGCGAAATCCAAGAAATTGTTAGTTTTTGCAGAACTGATGTCAGACTTCCCTAGGAAAGATGAGGATTATTTTCACAACGATTCATTCATTGATGAACACATCTTCCTTATCTCATATTCAGACCACTAGTATGGATATGTTCTAATCTACCTTCAAACTCTAAATCTTCCCCAACATCTTTCGAGAGACAACCAATGACGTATACATCATGAGGCCAAAACCTACTTCATTATCGGTGACACTTTGTATCGTCGAGGGGTGGATGTTATTTTGCGTCATTGTTTAACTCATGAGGAGGTTGAATATGTTCTTAATGACTACCATATTGGAGTGTGTGGTGGTCACTTATTCGGGCTTGCGACAAGCCAAAAGATATTGGGAGTTGGTTATTTTTGGCCGTCAACTTTTAAAGATTGCGTAGAAGCAGTGAATAAGTGTCACCCTTTSCAAGTGTTCACTTGTAAGATACACTCGCACCCCGCCCCTCTTCACCCAGTCATCATCATCGGTCCCTTCACCAAGTGGGGGGTGGACTTTATGGATTTCAACCCAACCTCGGTTGGGGGGGCACCATCATATTATTGTGGTCRTGGATTATTTCATTAAATTGGATAAGGTCATGTCTACTGTTAAATATAATGGCGATATTGTAGAACTTTCCATATTCAATCAAATTATAGCTCAGTTCGATATCCCGAAAGAGATTATCACTTATCATGGAAGTCACTTCCAAAATGAGATGATGACAGATTTAGCATAAAAAATGGGGTTTAGACATGTTCATTCATCCCCCTAATATCCCTAGGAAAATGAACAAGTAGAGGCTGTGAATAAATCTCTAAAATCCATTTTGCAAAAAGTTGTCATGCATAGTAAATCGAGCTGGCACCTCATGCTTTACCCTAAACTATGGGAATATTGAACCATGGTAAATACTTCACTAGTTTCTCATTGTTTCATTTAGTCCATGGTGTGGATTCGATCCTTCCTATTGAATGTGAAATCTCTTCCCTTAAGTTGGCAGTCAATCTCCTACCTAACAGGATCGATCTCAAAGAACACCTCGTACACTTAGAACATCTCGATGAGCAACATTGAGATGTCACTACAACTATCGATACACAGAAATGATGTGGTAAGGTCCAATACGATAAATATGTCTATCCCCATAAATACGTTGAGGGTGACTTGGTTCTTATTTATGACCAAGCTAAGGAACCTATGAGGGAAGTAACGTTCAAAACCATGTGACATGGTCCTTATATCGTGTGGTGTGTCCTTGAAAGAGGAGCCAAAAATTAGAATATTATGAAGGGAATGTGATGGACAATCCCAAGAATGGGATTTACCTTAAAAGGTATTATGCTTGAGCCTTCGAGCTCAAGCATGACCTCTGTATACTAGTGTATGTTAGTGTATATATTTTTCTCTTTATTCTCTTGTGTCACCAAATTTCTTATTGATTTTTCCCTTGGTTGGAAGATGTCAACGAAACCTTTAGTGTTATTAGGATTCGCAGATGGTGCCAATAATCATACTCAGAACATGGATTCTTCCTCTTGGGTTATCTATTCACCCAAGGTATAATTGATGTCTTCGAGAGGAATTTGTCTAGAGCCATCCACGAACAATGTGGTTGAGTATAGAGTCTTTATAGAGATAGTATGCGACGCCATTCCACATGGTGTTCGATATTTATAAGTTCACCTACATTCCCAGTTAGTTGTATGTCATTTGAACGATAGTTATCGGGCAAGAGATCCTACATTAGTCCAACATTTCCTTCAGGTAAGACTTTTGGAACGATATTTTGATTTTATTACTTATAATCATATACCTAGAAGTTTTATTCAAGTATCTGATGCATATGTTAATTAAATTTTAAATTGGCATCTATCACATAACTAAGTAAGGAAAACACACATTCATACATTCATCCATTTTAAGATATGCAAGTAAATTCGAAGACCAAAATACTTTTTATATTTCATTCTCTAAGTACAAAAAATATGGTGTCATAGTACAAAATTGGGCTTGTAGCCCTAAAAATTACATATACAGTCGATACATTACATAACCATGGAATCTAAGCCTAATGTCCTGGGTGCGTTTCATGATAACACACTATGGCGTTTGCAAGACACTAGAAGAGTATCACCCACACATGGGATACACCCACAACTTGCCTCTGCATAGCCTCTCGAAGATCCTCCACCTAGACCATATGGATCATGTGCGTCATACGAGATAAGTTTCCCTGCACATTCTAGAGCACTCTCTCTACATCCACAATAACCATCTCATCTCCTCAACCCCTATGTTGATGTCATGGGTATCTGTCTAGTCATTTTGGACCTATGTCTGCGTAAAATAAATAAATGTTAATATATGATACCATACAAAAATATTTGTGTTTTTTTTGCATTTATAAAATCAAAAAACACAAAAAAATGAAATACATAAAAATCAATTCTTATCGATCTCTCCAAAGGTGGATACTGGTGGAAATGGCATGTCATGATCTCCTTGGTATTCAATCCCCTCATAGGGACAGTCATCGATGGAAATGATCTGGCGTCACCACCAGTGAAAGAACTCATCGTTATAGGGGGTTGGAACCCTACCACCTCCCACCCGCCACATCACCTTGGTCCACCGTGACATGGCTAGATCGTATAGACCATATGGAAGAATTTATACTCTAATGCTAAGAGCAGGAATCCTCTCGAAGAAAAAACTACACAAAATGGATGAAAAATCGAAGTTCCTCATCCTCCCAAGTTTGTAGTCCATCAGCTGGCTCTTCATGTTGGCTAGGAGTGAGGTGCACCAATCATAATCCATGGGTCTCAAACACTCCACAACATGGAACATAAGCATCCTCGTCGCCTGATGCAATGAGGTTGATCCTAACATCCGTGTGAGTACTAAGACAATGATATTCATGTCAGTAGATGCATAGAACTTCCATACTAATCCTAGTAGAAGAGAAGAAGAATTTAATCAAGAACGTAAATAAAACAAGAAATCACACAGTACACAGAGATTTTACCCTGGAAACCCTTAACCAAGAAAACCAACATTCCTTTGAGCATTCTTCTCTCTTGTTGTCTTATTCAATATGAATAAAAGCTTACATGTCTAATCTTGGTCCACACCTAAGACACAATCGACATCATACCCTCTTTCAAAGGAAAGAACAACCTTGTAGCCAAATCAGCTTACATGTATATGACTAGTAACCTATGATTACCATGCATTAGCATTACACCATTAGCATTCTCTCATTATCCTTTATGTCCTTACAACATGCCTCTTTATATGATTTACAATAGTAGAAACCCTAAATATTGGTGCCCAAAAGAGGTTACATATTCATGCATATCATTGACTACAAATCCTATAAACCTCGGGATTTTGTTACAGTTGACTCCAAGTCAGGTTTACCAGTCGAATACTAGTTGAGCTTCATTCTATCTCTAGTTGGTCGTCTCACACATTCACTTCGACCTCTTGTCGTTTGACTTTTCATCAATATTTTCAACTTTGAATTTACCCGGTCGACTACCTTGACCTTCGACTTACTATTGATCTACCTCAAGTTCGACATGATGTTGATCCATCTCGACTTCGACTTGTTTTCTATGTTGTCAATTTTGTCGATCTACCTCAACATCGACCATCATTCAATTCACCTCGACTATAATTTCATTACAAATAATATAACAACCCAACATTCTCCCACTTGTTGTATTCTTTGTTGAAACAAGATATTTTTGAAATTCCACTCACAGACCCAGGGAAATGATGCCCATTACCTGTCTACACGAAGAGAACTTCACAGCACTCACAGACTTGGTCAACGAGTCTGTTATTTTTTCCAATGTGTCTACTTTCTCTAGTAGAACCTTGTTACTTTCCACCATGTCTCTTACGAAATGGTATTGTACATCACTGTGCTTAGTATTTGAATGATAAGTAGGGTTATTTGCTAGAAATATTACACTTTTATTGTCACAACTTGGATTCATATCTCTCTTCTCAAACTCGATTCCTGAACACAACCTTTGAATCCATACTGCTTCTTTGCTTCAATGAGTGGACGCCATGTATTCATCTTATATTTTAGACAAGGCTATGACCTATTATCGCTTAATCATCCAACGTATTGCTCCACTGAACATCTTGAGGACATATTCGTTGGTCGACCTTCGTCGATCTAGATATCTAGCCCAATTGGCATCGACAAATCCATGTACATCTAATTTACAACTATCACAACCAGGTTTCCTTGGTAGCATATATCATAGTCTTTCATGCCACACAAATACTTGAATACTCTCTTGACAATTGTCCAATGCTCCTTTCCATATCCCGACATGTAACTCCTCAACATTGCCATTGCATGGACAATGTCTGGTTGAGTGCATACCATCGCATACATTAGACTCCCAACAACACTTCCATAGGGAACATCTATCATGTCCTATATTTATTCTTGTGTCTTTGGAAATTGATCAGCAGTAAGCCTTGCCCCCACTGGAATTAGTACCTTCACCGGTTTGTAATCCTACATGTTGAATCGTTTCATAATTGTTTCAATATACTTCATCTGATTCAACAAGATCTTTATAGTGGCTCGATCTCTCTTAATATCCATTCCTAGAATGAAGTTAGTTTCACCAATATCCTTCATGTTAACTTGGAGGATGGTTGCTTCTTCACCTCCTTTATTGCACCCATGTTGTTTCCAATCAATAACATGTCATTGACATACAAAGCTACATATATGAAATTCCCACCTTCTTCCTTGGAATATATGGAATGATCATATTTTCTTTTCACAAATCCCAAAATAAGGATGTAGGTGTCAAACTTCTAGTACCACATCCTTGGCGATTGCTTTAGACCATAAAGGGATCTTTTGAGTTTGCACACCAATTCTTGCTTTCCCTTTACTACAAATATTTCAGGATGTTTCAGGTAGACTTCTTCTTCCAGGTCCCCATGTAGGCATGTTGTCTTCACATATGTATGTTCTATATCCAAATCGAATGTTGCAGCCAGAGAAATTAGTACTCTAATGGAATTTAGTTTTTCAATAGGGGAAAAAATATCACCGAACTCGACTCCCTCGACTTGGGAATATCCTTTCGCTACAAATCAAGATTTGAAATTCTCAAATTGTCCTACAACATTCATCTTATTCTTGAACACATATGTTCTATCTCTAGATCAAATTTTGTAGTCAGATACATTAGCACTCTAATGGAATTTATTTTTTCAACAGGGGAAAAAACTCACCGAAGTCGATTCCCTCGACTTGGGAATATCCTTTCTCTACCAGTCAAGATTTGAACTTCTCGACTTGTCTTGTGGAATTCATCTTCTTCTTGAAAACCTACTTGCTACCAATAAGATTTATTCCACTAGGTAACTTGACTAAATCCCATGTCTCATTCTTGTACAAGGATTCCATCTCTTCGACCATGGCATCCTTCTAGAGTTTACCCTTTGTCAAGTCAACTAACTCACTGATCGACTTGGGATCATCATCAATGGAAGTTAAAATGAATGTGGAACCAAATTTAGGAGGAATATACCTTTTGACAGGTTTTCTTTCTCTTTATGACCTCCTTACCATCGGAGTATGTTTTTCCACCTCTTCCTCAGATTCAATCAACTCATCTGAATCATCTTCTTCATTCCTCAGTTCAAACCACATCATATCAGGATTATTATCAGTCTGAACAACTTCCTCAGGCTCATATTTACCTCCAACTTCTATGAATACCACATATTGACTGTACACTATTATCCTTGATGTAGGATCCCAAAGCTTATATCTTTTCATCCCTTCTTTATAATTGATGAAAATACATTTGACTTCCTTCAAGTCCAATTTCTCCTCTTCTCCTTGGGAACATGCACAAATGAATCACAACCAAACACTTTGAGATGTGCCACCAACAACTTCTTACCATACCATACTTCATTTGGAGTCGTTTTGACTAGTGCTGATGAAGGAGACATATTCACCAGATATCTTGCAGTCCCGACTGCCTCCGCCTAGAATTCTTGTGTGGTCTTGTTGAGGTCTCTTAAATCCATTTAACTCAATAGTAGGAACCAAACCCGCCACTGATCCCCAATTAGAATCTGCAATGTTTGATAGTGGAATGGTTCTCCAGATCTTCTTATCTGACCAATTAATCAATGGGATGTACGCAGTGATTTAAAGGATATCTTCTCGTGAAAAATCCTCCTTCAGTTTGAACGTTCTCTTTTTGTATTTTATCTTATAGGTGGGTCTGATAAAATATAGGTGATGGTATAAACCAAAAGGGTAAAGTAAAGGGGAGAAAAATTAACTACTTAAGAAGGATGAGCTTAGAATAACCCTCATGCTCAAGCATGCAGACAAATATTTTTGCACCTACGACAAGACTAGTAATAATACATCAACTTGTTGGTATTTCAATTATTGACTGAGATACAATTATCGAAATAAAACATACATGCAATAAAATGATGGAAATAAAATTAGTTTCCTTAGCTCTAATCACTAATCACACATTAACAGAACGATTTTCTTTCCATCAATAGAGATAAGAACTATAAAAATATTGAATCAACTAACTTATCAATAGATTCAGAAACTCTTACTCATTACAACATCCATTCATGAGATAAAGTCAGAAGTAATTCCTCCTTAAGATCCAATCACACATGCCTTTGATGTAAAACATAAACTTGTCTCTGATCCTAAACAATACTTCTCAATTAAGGTAGCTCCGAAATAGTTCTTTACAATTCCAAAAATGAGGGTCTTTGAAAAAACCATCGAGATTTTCTAAAAGGTCGACCCTCTTATTTATAACAAATTATTACCTAAAAATAATTATCAAAAGTGAAAGCTAAGTAAAACAAAACATCGCCACATGGCGCTTTCATCTCTCTATATTCTAAGATTCATCAAATGGTTTCACTTAAGTGGATGACTATTCTCATACTCTGACCATTTGACAAATAGTTCATTTCCTGTGTTGGCATACGAGAATCTGTGTTGATCCATCAGGGTCAAAAGGATCTTCCTTTATCTCCACCAAGGACACCTCTGAACTATCCTCATTGTCATATATGGTTATTAGATCGAACAGGGGATTTCATTTACTTATTCTCCCTGATTTCCTCATTGTCTCAGGATGAGGAAAAACTTCCCCTAGTGATCTGACCTGTGGTGTTGAAGCTTCAGGGTTATCTGACCCAGTGGTTTCTTCAATATGTATCGTCTCTGGGTCACTTGGTCCTCCTCGACATTCGATTGGGTTGTTGGCAGGAACCCTCATCATCTCTATGAGATCTGGTTCATTCTACAACTAATCAATGACTCTCTGTGCCTCTTCCATAAAGAGAAATCCCCTTGTCTTTGCTTCTGGTGTGAAGAACAATCCCCTTCTCTGCACCTATGTTGTCTCTATTGCTCTAATTTCTTCCCTGGATCTAAGGGCCTCTTGAGCCAGCTGATCTATTGTTTCCACTTGTTCATCCATGCTCATGGCCTTGAACCTTGTCATGTTTGTATTGGCCATCCTTTGCACCACCTCGTCCCATTCCTTGGTGTTCTCTGTGAAGAATTCATCCTCAAACTTGTCATGAGCATATGACCAGCATGATGATACTTGTGAAGCATGTTGGAGGACCAGGCCTTTAGGTTCGTGCTTGCAGGATCGACCTATCAAGAACTTGAATTCAAGTTGGCTTATCCCTTCTTATTTGGCTTGAGCAATATCATTTACCAGATAGAACCCCAAATGGAAACCATAGGTTATGAAAGCTCATTTCTTGTCTTTGACCAATGTGGAATTATAGCCCTACAGGATGGTTTCATAATATATTTCTCCCATGATGAGTCGGTCTGGGACATGATATGGTGGGAGATTTGGTGCTTCGGTGGCCTCGAACACCCTGATGTAGGTTGAGCACTCGTCCAAGTGCCAATGGCCTACCTTGGCTATCATTTTCTTGTCTTCCATCGATAGCCTTGGGAATTCCTTCTTAAAAATAATAAAATAAATGCAGGTGATTAATTCATCACAAATGAGTGTGTAAGATTTCTTGTACCTGTTCTCCCATAACACGTTGAAGTAGACGTGGATCAGGATCTCTGCAACCTGCCAGCTCAAATTCATGTTGGTGAAGACATTCCTTACGCACATGACATCGAGAAAGTACGAGGCCATGTAGAAAGTTGGTACCTCTCCTTCCTTCGACGTCTGAGCCTATTGTACACAGATGCTTAATTGTTTGGATATTATCGCTCCTCAGTTGAAGCTACTCCGGGTGATTGCAACTATGAATGCCAAAGGCATCCATGCTTCTGAAAACTTAGATCAGTCATTTTCTCTGTATAACTGGTAGATGAGAGCCATCAAATAGATGTATGGATCCCTCATATTAATCGTTCCATACCAGCCATTTCTTCAGTTAGTGAACTTATTGTCCTCCTTCCACCATGAGGCCATCAACCGACCGGTGTCATGGAGCTCATAGAACTTTACCACGAAGTCTGTGTTGAGCCACTCCTCTGGGTCCCTGAGCTTATAATACTTCTAGACTTCTATTGGGAGGAAAAATTTGACGCATCTGCCATTCTCATCATTGATCAAGAATTTATGCTTGTCCATGTGGTCAATGAGAAATTTCATAACCTCTATGCAGGGGAAAATCAGGGTTCTACTTGCCACCATGTGTAAATACGATCGTCGGATGTTCGGGAACACCTGGTCATCGAGTGTCCTTACATTCAGATCATTGTGTGGGATATATTCTATGTGTTATTCTCGACTGATCTTGTTAAAGAGATCCCCCCACTGTGGGAGCATTATTTTGGACCCATTTCTTGCTTCAGTATCCCCGAAGGTCGGAGGATGGAAAAAATATTTCTTTGTTGAGGTTTTGATGACAGATGTCAGACTCCACCCTGGGAGTGTACTCCAACTACCTTGCACTCCCCATAGAAAAAACTGTTCCTATCTTTGGTTATTTAAGCTTTGGTTCTATTGATGAGCGTCTGATGGTTGGAGTTCTCGGTGAAATTATTCCTGCAACTAGAGAATATTTTAGAGACTTTGTAAGAAACGGGATGAACATATATAAATTATAACCAACAAATTGAAAGACTTGGATACATACCTTTGAAGCTTGTTAAACCTGGTTTTGATAATCAAAAGGGTCACTACAGTATAGATTTACTCGCTCTGCTCCTTCAGATGCTATGGAATTCACTTATGTGCAGAATGAATTTTTTCACAACGGTTCTAGATATTTAAACAGGGATGATCTTACCATGTCGCATCAGCCATTCAATTCAGGTTATCAGTGAAATTTCAACAAATATTCTGTCGGATCTTCATAGGATTTTAAACTTAAATTCATCGTGGGTTGACGACATAGGCATGGGTGGTAATGTGGTCTATCGACGATTTCAAAATGTTGTTGTATAGTCGGCACATGGGGTAGAAACTAATGCGGGATCAGGCATTAACTAGTTCCTTAAATGTCCAAAATATGATTGTATCTAATGCCCCAAACGTCCGATCATTCTGTTCTTTCAGTTGGTGGATCGAGGGTTAGGATTGTGTTGTGAAAATTTTCTTTGATATCCTCCTAAAAAAGATCCGACGACGATCGATATTACCGTACAATACTGACGTGGCAAAGTTGACTTGGAGGTGTGACTAGGACCTAGGGAACCAAAAATGACTTGGGATAGAACTAGACTGTATGACCCTCTTACCCGGTAAAGACACGTGGTTTTCGAGACCAATGACTTAATTCACCCGTGTTAATAAGAGTCGGGAATTTCTTTAAGCCATTAGTTTTAAAACCAAATCCTAACTGTCTAACACCGAAAAGTGTCAAGGATCGGTAATCGACGATAAACCTACCCAAGTGCTCTCAGATCGGCTACCTCAAAAAATTAATGATGTCAAAAACACATCGGGGATCGACGATCAAAGATAAATTTATCGTGGTCGAAATGTTTATTATGATCCTTATGAATTTTCCCCGATCCCGATAAAGCACATCGGGCATCGACTATCGACGATTGTTTTACGTCCTTTGTTAATGTATGTCTTCCTCATATTTTACCGATTCCGAAGGAAATCGACTATCTCTCGAAACTTTATGTGAATAACCTATGTAAACCAAAACCGCCTTCTTCCGATGCCAATGAGGATCGACAAACAATGACTGTTGTTTTTGTATTGTTCCTTTACTTACTTGAGTTCTTTCCGACGCCGAACCTGAGTGTGTTAGGTGCATTGTTTAGCTGTCAATTCTTAATTCAGGTGTTAAGGTCCTTTATACATGAGGTTTCATAAGTTCAAAAAAACCTTAATAGGTGATAAGAGTCATGAAAACAAACAAAGATGAAACATTTCCCAAAATGAAGTCAAGTCAGACAATGCAGAAAACAAGTGGTACCCAAAAAGCGAAAAAAATTTAATAAAGCTTTTTAGGGTGTGTTGAGTGCTCAAAAAATGGCGACTTACTGGGAGAAATAATAATCTATGTTCCTTCCTCAGGCTCAACTGATGCAGAATTTGGTTAAGAACTTAACTGGTTTTTTATCAGAGGCTTTTATATCCTTGCATTTGAAATTCCCTGGTTGGTGAATCTGGGTCTGCCTGTGGGGTTTCAACCATTATTCCACATTCATTTCCTTTAGCCATGACCCATGCCCTCTTTTGAAAATATTCAAGTAAAGAATTCACTGGCACCAGACCTTTTAGTTATCATCATTCACTTTCTACGGTGTTTCTCCACTTCCAACGAGCGTCCATACCCCCGACGGAGTCACCCCAACATCATAGACCTTTCTCCACTTCTAGCGAGCGTCCATATCCCTAGAATAGTTATCTACATACCCTCTCCTACTTTGCACTCATTTGATATAATTGATTTTATTTCAGAAAAATTCCCTGAGTGAGTGGGAGAGGAGGATGTCTGTTATTTGAAAAATGAGATGGTTAAGGTGAATTTTTTCTTTCTCTGTCTTGAGGTACATGAGGTCCTTTTCAACTTACCATATTTCCCTTTAGGTTTTACCAAACCACCATGCAGACACTTCATCACTTTTCCAAGGTTTTTTATCTGCACAGGTTAGACAAAGAACAGAGTTAATTATACTACATGAACTAAGGTCAACCAATGCCTTGATAAACACAAACTTCAAAAGCACAAAAAGTAATATAACAAGAAAACAAAAATTAAGAACCCTGCAATCAACCTACCTAAAAACAAAATATCATGAAAACACACACATTTGTTTTTGTTTTTTTTAACAAAAATATTTTTTTAGGGCTCGGCCATTCACTGGGAGGGCGTCAGGCTCCCCCCTCATATTTTGCAACTGATACGTACCTACTCGATTTTCTCATCTACATGAAAAGGTACGAGCCGTAGATTCTGAAACTTTGAATGCTTTCCCTTTGGCTCATTTGCTCTGTCCCTTTTCAGGACTAAGTCTCCTTCTTCAAAATTCTTGTCTTTGGCCTTATGCTTGTCAAACCACCTTTTAACTATATGTTGATGAGAAATGAACCTTGAYTTTTCTTTCTCCCTTTCTTCTTCTAGCATGAGGAGGGTATCAATTCTTTGTTGTATATCTGATGATGGTTTTCCTCTAGAATCCTGAACAAGCTAAAGAGATGGAAGATATAGCCCATTCAGGAGAATGGATTCATGTCTKTATACCAGAAAGTATGGGGAATTCCCTATATCTTCCTTGGGTGTTACTCTATCATCCCATAAGGCATTATGAAGTGAATTGTGCCAATTCCTCTGGTTGTCTGCAACTGTTTTATTTAATAYCCTCACTAGGATATTATTGGTTGATTCCATCACTTTGTTCCCCTGTAGATAGTAGTTTGCAGAGTATCTGATTATGATTCCTTTGTCTAAATAAAACTCTGTTAATAGGGTGGAATAAAAGTAAGTGGAATTATTGAAAACAAGGATAGAAGGCATACCAAAACTTGTGATCAGCTATTGTTTTATGAATTGGATCACCACCTTTTCATTTACATGAGTCAGAGGGACAACCTCTACCCATTTCATGAAATAGTCTGTGGTAATCAGTATGTATCTATGTTTTTTGAAGAACTCGGTGTAATTTCTCCTATGATATCTAACCCCCATTACTCTAATGGCTTGGAGATGGCCACAAGTTGGAGTGGGACAACTGCTCTCTTTTCCCTCCCCATGCTTATTTGACAAGTTTTACAGTTCCTAGCATATGTGTGAGCATCCCTGAACAAAGTGGGCCAATAATATCTAGCTCTTAGTATTTTGTGAGCGGTGGTATTCCCTACGAAGTGTCCACCTACAGGACCATCATGGAGCTCCTTCAGAACCTTGTATGTGTCTTCTCTTTCGAGGCATATTAAAAGTACCCCATCATAATTAATGTAGAAGAGCATTGAGTTTATGAGGTGATATTGTGTTGACTTTAGCCTGAGAGCTCTCCTTTCCTTAGGGTTTAGGTTTTCTGGGCAAGTCCCATGGTGCAGGACATAAGATAATTTCCCATACCAAGACTCCTGTCCTGGGGGTACGTATGAATATTCACTACACCATAATGCCAATTCATTCTCCCACCCAGGGTCTTCATTTACTTGGTCCTGGGCTTCAACTGCCAGTTTACATAATCCTTGTCCCTTAACTAGCTTGGCAGGTTTTATATCAAGATCAAATTCTTGGACCACTGCCATCCAGTTCTCTCTTCTTTCCCCCATTTCCTACTGAGAGAATAGGGATCGGACTACGGGATGAGGCACAATGACTTTGGTATGGTTCTTTAGGATGTAAGATCTGAAGTGTTTCACTGCCTTGTACACTGCATAAGCCTGCATGTCTATCACAGGGTAATTTAGTTCGGCCCCTTAGATATTAGTTCTCATAAATGAGATCAAGGCCTCATTTTTTTCATCATCCTTCTGAGTCAATACTGCAACTAACGATTGGTCAGAGGAAAAAGTGTAGAGGAATAAATCTTTGCTAAAGTCAGGACTTCAAAACACTAGGTCCTGAGATATTGCAGTCTTAATATTGCTGAAAGAAATTTTTTGTTCATCATCCCACTTAAATTCAGCATCTTTGTGGAGCATATTTTGTAAGGGTTTGATAGTTTCAGCGAAATCAGGGGTGAATTTTCTCACAAAATTGATTTTCCCAAAGAAGTATTGCATAGCCTTTTTGTTGTGGGGTAATGGAAGCTAAGATATAGCCCTAAATCGTTCTAGGTCTATGCGAATTCCTTCTTGAGATATAATATGACCTAGTAGTTTCCCTTCCTCGACACCAAAGATAGTTTTCTTAGTGTTTAAGGATATATCATATCTCCTACACCTTTCAAAAATCTGGGTTAAGTGTTGGATTTGATCTTCTCTATTCTTTGAATATGCAGTCACGTCGTCCAAATAAACTACTACACATTTTTTTATTAGTCCTCAAAAATCCACGTCGATGGCCCTTTGGAAGGTTTCCCTTGCATTGATTAACCCAAAGCACATGCGTTTATAATAAATGGTTCCCCACTTGGTTTGTAAGGTAGTTTTCAAAAGGTATTCCTCTAAAACTAGAACTTAGTTGTAACCTGAAAAACCGTCAAACAGAGAAACAATCTCAAAACCAGACATGGTCTGCAAGAGTTGCTCCATCGGTGGGACTGGGTAGTTTTCCTTTTTTGATGCTCTGTTGAGGTTTCTAAAATCCACACAGATATGGATTTCCCCAGAATTTTTCTTGACATGAACCAAATTTGATACCCATGCAGAGTGTCTAACTTGGAAGATAATTTTAGCATCTAGTAATTTCTTCAACTCCTGACACATGAGAGGCTCCAAAGATGGGTGGTACTTTCAGATCTTTTGTTGGAAGGGTTTTACTCTGGGTTTTAACGAGATTGTGTGTCGAATGATACGAGTATCATAAGTCTTCAGATATCAGTAGGACCATGTGAAAACATCTTGATATTCTCTAAAACGTTTGATATAGGACTTCCTTTCTTATTTAGATATTGTCTTGCGAAGTTTTATATTCTTAGGGTTCTCCATGGTTCCTAGATTAATAGTCTTGTACATGGGATAGGAACTCCTTGTCTTTGTGTTCGTTGACCCTTTAAATCTTTCCCTTAATTCAAAGAGGTTCTCTAAATTGGCTACCCCTTTTGGTATCGTGTGAAACCTCATTTTGTCAGTTAATTGATGTGTTTCATCTCTTTGTATACGAGGATTGGTTTCCACTATTTTCTCCTGAAACATTTCATCGTAAATAGCCATATCTTTAAAATTTTCCTAATTGGTTAAGAAGTTTATGATATGTTCATCTCCTTCAAATACCTTCCAATTAGAAATATTGTTAGGCACCGATAGTTTGTAGAGTATCTCCATAGTAAACCGGGAGGCTTCATAGTCTTCTAAAGGGGACAACCTTGAGGCAGCGGTGGCCAGGGAATCACCAAGGGTGTTCTTTGTTCCGGGGATCATTGTAATGTTGAAGGCTTCAAAATGTTCTATTAGTCTGTGCACTTCCTGTTGATAATTACTCAGGTGGGGAGAGTTGTAGTGTATATTGTTCCCTACTTTTCTAACGATGATTTTAGAATCTCCGAAAACCTTTAGTTATTTAACGTTTAAGTCTATGGATTTCTTTAGCCCTTGTACTAGAGCTTCATACTCGACGGTGTTGTTTGTGCATTCAAATTCTAGTTTGCAAGGAAAAAATATTTTTTTACCTTTGGGATAAATGAGGATACACCCTGCTCCTGATCCTTCTTGTGACTTAGACCCATCAAAGTACAAGGTACAAACTTGTGAGTGAAAACCATAAGTTTATTTTTGCCTACCGCTTTTCTCCTTTCCTCCTATCTACTCCATGGGTTTTAACAGAGGTTCCTGACAGAAGAGGGTTTCTTCTTCCACAATCGAAATTTTTTCTTGAAAAGTCATTTCAGAGTTTTGAGTAAGAGGGACATCAGATGAGAGAGGGGAGAAATTCCTGAAATTAGAGTCACAGGAATAATTGCCTATCACGGGGAAATTTATCGAAGAGGGTTCGTTGAGGGCTTCTAGGTCAGTGACAGTATGTTTTAGATATATTTCCCTATCGATCCTAATCATATTCATGTGTCCCTTTAATGGAAACCAAAGGTGAGCCTGGTATGTTCTAAAGTATCCATTCAACTTCTCAGACCAGTCCCGACTAAGAAACAATCCATAATCTTTTGGTATATCTACTACAATGATGTCAATCACTTGAACAAATTTTGGGTGTGTCTCCATCCTGATCATGGCATCCTTGAGTTGTCCCATAAATTTCACCTGAGTTAGGTCTAGTTGTATCACATGTTTATCACTTTTGATAGGGATTGCCTTTAACTTATTGCATATAGACAATGGAATAACATTAGAGGATGCCCCTGAGTCAACCAAACAATTATGGAGGTTTTTGTTGAAGAATTCAAATGTCGAGAGGAATGGTGGGACAAAAGGCTTTCCCTTTTTATCTTCAGAGCAAGCGATTATAGTTGGATTACTTCTCAGATCTGTGAGGGATGTATTTTCTCCTTGGTCAGTGCTTGTTATAAGAGTTTCTACTAACTTCAAATATTGTAACATAAAGTCCTTTTGTTGGGGGATTCTACACATGTCCATGACCGATATATTAGCCTTCAATTTTTTCAAATCTTCTACTATGTTGTAGTCTAGCTTGGGCGATTCTCGGGTATGGATGTTTATAGGAGTTCTTTGGGAGACAAAATATTATTTTGGGTGATCAGATGTTTGTTTTCCTCTCATAGTGTGGGCCATGGTAAGGTCGTTTGAGACTACGTGGCCCTTAATTCATGTTTGCACATCCAATACCTTTGTGGGTTGTTCTTGAACCTGAAATAGATCATCGGAAGGCATTGGTAGGTTAGGGTCCCATATCAGCATGGTTGTTTCTTCTAGTGGATCAAGTTCTTCTTGATCAATAATATTCATAGTTGCGCCACTTGATTGTTCGGTAAGCGAAACCTCATCTAGAAACCGTTTATCTATCAAATTCATGGCATGCACCCATTGTGGGAAGTCTCTTTCAGAATTTTTATCTTGGTGATAGGCACAGAAAGAGTCAGATGCTACATTTCCTAGATCAATGTTTAAGTTGGCTAGGGGAGGTTCAATTTCTTTGAACGATGGATTTCTTTTAAAAAAAGGTTTATAGGGCCTTTGGCCTTGGTTTCCTTCCCCTACACTTCTTTTCATGTCTATGATTTCATTTGACAACTTATGCATCAATCGTTTTAGGTCTTCTATGTCTCCACTTCCCTTTTCAGGACCTTGTTCTGTTTGTTTCCCTGGGGATTTGGTCAAAAAGAGTACCCTCCTGGGAGGAGGTGGAACTTCCTTATTAACTAATGAAACCTGTCCTTCTTTACATCCCTTCATTTGGAATTCTATTGTTTTGGCTTCCTCAAAATTCTCGACTGAGGTTGTTTTGGAAACCCTCTTCACAAACATGGAAATGGAAGCAGGGAGAGCATTAGTGTATACCTCGATTTGAAACTCCTGAGTGGGTTTATGCTTGGGTTAAAAAAAATTTAGGATAGTGGTGAATCATTGATTGAAGTCTTTAACCTTCTCCTTTGAACTCATGGTGGCGACGAACAACTCAGCCATCAAAGCTCCTGTAGTGGTTTCTTCTGCAAATTTATCTAAAAAATCCTTTTGAAACTTTGTCCAACTAGTTATGGACCCTACAGACAAGTTAAATACCATGTGGAGGTTGAATTCTCAAAATTATAGGGGAAAATCTTGCATACTACGTCTTCATGTTGGACATTCATCAGTCTAATAGCTAGTATGAATTTTTTGATATGGTCTTCATGCAATCTTGAGGTTTCAGGGTCAAATTTAGGGAGTAGCTTTTGTGGATGTCGGGGAAGGTTATGTACTCGTCCACGGATGGCCAAAGCATATCTATCCAACCACGGTTGATTATTCTGAGGTGGGTTTCCCTTTATTCATTATGATCATTGTTATTTTCCATGTCCTCTGACTCCGAAACTGAGCGTTCCGAGTTAAACCCTTCCTCGTTAGAAAAACCGTCGGGCTTAGAGAAGTTACCGGTTGGTGTTTCCAGGATTAGATTAAGGGGATGTTCAATTTTGGTGAGGGAAAAATCTATCAGGTCTTCTACTGTGTGAACAAAAACCTAGTCGGGGGTGTCAATCACTGGTCTGCTTACTTCTTTTCTACAAGGAAGTAATAGAGCTAAGGGTAGTGCTCCAATTTATCCGACGTAAGATCTTGTGATTATTATGAACTGGTTCAACTCCTCGTGGGGAAGAGCATAAGGTATTTCAAGGAATAAATGTTCTTCCTCTTGCCAGGGTGAGTTACTAGTTTCAGGAGTACTCAGTGTGTGTGGGTTGTCTTGAGAATGACTAGCCATGCATGTGGGATGTTTTGAATCTATAGTTTGTGTGAAATATTATATCAGAAATATTGTTAGCCATTCATTCATCATCCCTCCTACTAGCACCAATTTTGTTGAGGGGTACTAAATCCCTTTAACTCAACAGTAGGAACCAAACCCGCCACCGAGGCCCAATTAGACTCTACAGCATTTGATAATGGAATGGTTCTCTAGATCTTGTGATCTGGCCAATTAATCAACGGGCTTTACGTAGTGATTTACAGGATATCTTCTCATGAAAAAACCTCCTTCAGTTTGAACGTTCTCTTTTTGTATTTTCTCTTATAGGTGGGTCTGATAAAAGATAGATGATGGTATAAACTAGCAAGGTAAAGGAAAAGGGGGAAAAATTAACTACTAAAGAAGGATGAGATCGGGATAACCCTCATGCTCAAGCATGCATACAAATATTTTCACACCTACGACAATCCTAGTACTAATACATCAACTTGTCGGTATTTCAATTATTGACTGAGATACAATTATCGAAAGAAAACATACATGCAATAAAATGATGGAAAGAAAATTAGTTTCCTTAGCTCTAATCATTAATCACAAATTAACACAACATTTTGCTTTCCATCATTAGAGATAAGAACTATAAAAATATTGAATCAACTAACTTATCAATAGATTCAGAAACTCTTACTCATTACAACATCCATTCATGAGATAAAGTCAAAAGTAATTCCTCCTTATGATCCAATCACACATGCCTTTGATGTAAAACATAAACTTGTCTTCGGTCCTATACAGGACTTCTCAATTAAGGTAGCTCTGAAATAGTTCTTTACAATTCCAAAAATGAGGGTCTTTGCAAAAACCATCGACCTTTTCTAAAATCTCGACTCTCTTATTTATAACAAATTATTATCTAAAAATAACTATCAAAAGTGCAAGCTAAGTAAAAAAAAAAATCGCCACATGGTGTTTTCGTCTCTCTATATTCTAAGAGTCATCAAATGGTTTCACTTAAGTGGATGACTCTTCTTATACTCCAACCATTTGACGAAGAGTTCCTCGTCTGTGTTGGCATACAAGAATCTATGTTGATCCATTGGAGCCGAAAGGATCTCCTTTATCTTCACTGTTTGTGCTTGATACTTAACTACTTTAGCACTTAACTGTTGTAATACCATCTGAGCCTTGATTGGTTTCTCCATGAACTATTGTCCTTGACCTGCCGCCATGTTTACCACCTTTTCTATCTCTGTAGTCCACGATGAGTCTTGTTCTGCATGTTGTTTGACTATGTCATGAAAGTCGACAAAGTCATCGAGTGAGCCAAATTCTAGGAGACTGATGTCTCTCATTGCATGATTGATCTTTGTCTAACTTCTTTCACAATTGACCCATTTCTCTTGAATCTCCTGATGATATTCTTGGGCCATATTCATCCAGTATTCGACGTACTTCCTTATGCGATCGATGATGTTTTCCCTTAGCACCCGAATGTCATTCTCTTTAGCGTCTCGACCCTTTTGAACCACGCTGATGTAATCAATTCTTTCCACCGCTTGGTGGCCCTTCACATACCATCTTTCCATTTATTTACACGTTGCTAGTGCCATAAGGGTGTCTTCTTGGAAGTTAGTTATCCCTGTAGTGAAAAGGTGCTGCTCACTCTTAAATTTACTGTAAGTATCCTGGAATTATCTCCTCAAGAATATTGTGTCCTGTGTGGACTCTTGATAGGATTTCTCCAAATGGCGCAGATGCTCCAACTCCTTTAGTGCAGTGGCTAGATCCTCTTCATCTTTCCTTTATCTATCTAGGGTGGCATCTGTGATTTCCATCCCTGTGCCGATAAGCTTGGACGTCTTGTCATGCTCCATGCTGATCAGTTTCTCCTCTGTGCCGATGAGGATGGAACTGTCCAAAGTAAGCCTCATTTTTTTAGTGGTTCTCTTCATGATGGCTTTCCTCTTTCGGTCGTAAGTAGAGATGATTTTAGGGGATAAATTTCTCTCAAGGGCTAATTTTCTAAGGTTTTCCCAAAACAATATTCACTATTCTAAAACTTATTCGCCCAAATTCTATAGGATAAAATTATTTTACCTTAAAAATCGCCAAAATTTTATACAAACTATACAAAATCCTCAGAAATTTGAATATTTTTACAAAAACATCGCCAAACATTTTTAAGTTGGCATATGAAGGATTAGAAAGATTCGCCAAGGTTTCTACATTTTAAAATAAATTTCTATCCTTAAAATCATCTCTGGTCGTAAGCGATGGATTTTATATCAGAAGCCTCATCGACAGGTTCGGGGATTTGTTTCTCTTGCCAAGTAAGAGTTTTTCTTAGGATCCCAATTGTGTATATATGTTCAAGATTAGGTTCCTGAACCTCTTATGTATGTCTCGATGGATCATCCCCTGGTTGTTTCTCATCGGGTGGTAAAGTACTGGTCAAAACTAAGGAATCAAGGGCAGGTTTGGTACTTACTTGGTAATCTACTGTTCAAACGTCGATTTCATGTTCTGTGATTTCTCCTTCTTTTTCGAGCAATCCTAACTCATCCATCGAGTCATCCATTGGGATTCCTGATATGTCAAGTGGCTCAGCATCCAAGGCACTTTCCACCTCTTGTGGATTATTTTGGTGGCTCTAAATTGAAGCATCGGGACCCAGGGTGGATGCCTTCTCAGGTTTTGTTTCCTCTGTGATTTTCACCAGAGTGACCGGGGACACCTCTGAAATCTCCTCATCATCGTAGATGGTTATTAGATTGAACGAGGGATCTAAAACTTCCCCTGGTTATTATATGGTGTACTTTTTCTCCTTGATGTCCTTGCTATCTTAGGTTGAGCTGAAAGTTCCCCTGGTGATCCGACCTGTGGTGTTGAAGCTTCAGGGTTATCTGACCTGGTGGTTTCTTCAATTTGTATTAGCTTTGGAGCACTTGGTCCTCCCTAGCTTTTGATTGGGTTGTCGACAGGAACCCTCATCATCTCAACGAGATCTGGGTCATTCTGCAACTGATCAATGACTCTTTGTGCCTCTTCCATCAAGAGAAATCCCCTTGTCTATGATTCTGGTGTCAATAAAAATACCCTTATTTGTGCCTCTATTGTCTCTACTACTATGATTTCTTCCCTATCTCTGAGGGCCTCTTGAGTCAACATCTCTATTGTTTCCACTTGTTCATCCACGCTCATGGCCTTGAACCTGGTCATGTTTGGATTGGCCATCCTCTACACCACCTCATCCTAATCCTAGGCGTTCTCTGTGAAGACTTTGTCCTCAAACCTATCAAGAGAATAGAACCAACAGAATGATACTTGCGAAGCATGTTGGAGGACCAGTCCATTAGGGTCATGCTTGCGGAATCGGCCTATCAGGAACCTGAATTCAAGTTGGCTCAACCCTCCTTGTTTGGCTTGAGAAATATCCTTTACCAGATAGAACCCCAAATGGAAACCATAGGGTTTGAAACCTCATTTCTTGTCATTGACCAATGTGGTGTTATAGCCCTGCAGGATTGTCTGATAACAGATTTCTCTAATGACAAGTCGGTCTGGGACATGAGCTGGTAGGAGATGTGGTGCTCTGGTGGCCCCAAACATTTTGATGTAGGTTGAGCACGCATCTAAGTACCAATGACCTACCTTGGCTATCATTTTCTTGGCTTCCATCGATAGCCTTGGGAATTCCTTATTAAAAATAATAAAATAAATGTGGGCGATGAATTTATCGCAGATGAGTGCATAAGATTTCTTATACTTGTTCTCCCATAACACGTTGAAGTAAACATGGACTGGGAGCTCTCCAACATGCTAGCTCAAATTCATGCCGACAAATACATTACTTGCACACATGACATTGAGAAGGTATGAGGCCATGTAGAAAGTTGGTGCCTCTCCTTCCTTCGGCATCTGAGCCTACTGTATAGACATGCTTAATTGTTTGGAAATTATCACTCCCTAGTTGAAGTCGGTCCTAACAATTGCAACTGTGTATGACAAAGGCATCCATGCTTCCAAAAACTTGGAGCAGTCCTTTTCTCCATATAACATGCAGATGAGAGCCATCAAATAGATGTATGCCTCCCTCAGATTAATCATTCAATACCAACCATTTCTCCGGTTAGTGAAATTATTTTCCTCCTTCCACCATGATGCCATCATTCGGCTGGTGTCATGGAACTCATAGAACTTTACCACGAAGTTCGTGTTGAGCCGCTCCGTTGGGTCCCTGAGCTTATAGTACTTTTGGACTTCTTTTGGGAGGAACAATATGATGCATCCACCATTCTCATCGTTGATCAAGAATTTATGCATGTTTGTGTGGTCGATGAGCCATTTCAGAACCTCTATGCATGGGAAAACCAAGGTTCTACTTGCCACCATGTGTAAATATGATCGTCATATGTTCGGGAACACCTGGTCGTCGAGCATCCGTACGTACAGTTCATTGTGTGGGATATATTATGTGTATTCTTCTCAGTTGATCCTGTTAAATAGATCCCCCACTATGGGAGCATTATTTTGGAACCAGTTCTTACTTCAATATCCTCGAAGGCCGAAGGCTGGGAAAAATATTTCTTTGTCTAGGTTTTGATGACAAGCTCCACCCTGGGAGTGTACTCCAACTTCCTTGCAGTCCCTGGAGAAGAACCTTCACATATCTCTGGTTCTTTCAACTGTGGTGCTCTCGATGAGCGTCTGGTGGTTGGATTTCTCGGTGGAATTATTCTTGCAACTAGAGCAGATTTTAGAGACTGTGTAAGAAACTGGATGAACATATATAAATTATAACCAACGAATTGAAATACTTGGATACATACCTATGAAGCTTGTTAAACCTAGTTTTGATAATCAAAAGGGTCAGTACAGTCTCGAGTTTCTTGCTTTACTCCTTCGGATGCTTTGGAATTCACTTATGCATAGAATGAATTTGTTCACAATGGTTATAGAGATTTAAACAGGGATGATCTTACTGTGTCACGTCAGTGATTCAATTTGGGTTATGAGTGAAATTTCAACAAATCTGTCGTTGGATCTTCAGAGGAGTTTAAACTTAAATTCATCGTGGGTTGATGGTGGAGGCGCAGGTGGTAATGTGGTCTATCAGGATTTCAAAATGTTGTTTTCTAATCGGTGCACAGGGTAGAAACTAATGTAGGATCAACCATTAACTAGTTCCTTAAATGTCCAAAATCTGATCGTATCTAATGCCAAAAATGTCCTATCATTCCACTCTTTCATTTGGTGGATCAGGGATCAGGATTGTGTTGTTAAAAATTTTGTTGATATCCTCCTGCTAAAGCTCTGACGCTGATCGATCTTACCATACAGTGCTGACGTGGAAAATATGACTTGGAGGTGTGACTAGGACCTAGGGAACCAAATATGACTCGGGATAGAATTAGACCGTACGACCCTCTTACCTAGTAAAGACATGTGGTGTTCGAGACCAGTGACTTAATTTGCTCATGTTAATCGGAGTCGGGACTTTCTTTAAGCCATTTTTTCTAAAACCAAATCCTAACTTGTCGATGCTAAAAAGTGTCAAGGATCGATGATCGATGATAAACCTACCCAAGTTCTCTCGGATTGGCTCCCTCAAAAACGTCTTGATGCCGAAAACGCATCGAGGATCAGAGATAACTTTATCGCGGTTGAAATGTTTGTTGTGATCCTTCTGTATTTTCCCCGTTCCCGATAAAGCACATCGGGCATTGACTATCGACGATTGTTTTACGTCCTTTGTTAACATCTGTCTTCCTTTTATTTTACCAATGCCGAAGGGGATAGACTATCTCTTGAACCTTTATGTGAATAACCTACGTAAATGAAAAAATTCCTTTTACCGATGGTGATGACGATCGACGATCAACGATTGTTGTTTTTATATGGTTCCTTTACTTACTTGAGTTATTTCTGACATCGAACCTGAGTGTGTTAGGTGCAGTGTTTAGCTACTGATTCTTAATTCAGGTGTTAAGGTCCTTTATACATGAGGTTTGATAAGTTCAAACAAACCTTAATAGGTGATAAGAGTCATGAAAGTGAACAAATATAAAACATTTCCCAAAATGAAGTCAAGTGAGACAGTGCAGAAAACAAGTGGTACCCAAAAAGTGACAAAAAATTGATAAGGATTTTTAGGGTGTGTTGAGTGTTCAATAGATCCCAACACCACTAAGCATGCTCCTTACGTTATCCATCAATGTTCTATTCATTCTCTCAGAAAATCCATTTTGTTTTGGGGTATATGGTGTGGTATTTTGGAGTTCTATGCCACACTACTTACAAAAATGATCAAATTCCTTCCAACAGAATTAACCACCATTGTCAGTTCTTAGCACTTTAATCCTCGTCTTTGTCTGGTTTTCCACAAGGTCTTTAAACTCCTTAAATATTTTAAAACCTTTGATTTCTTCCTCGGGAAATATATCCATGTCTTCCTGGAAAAATAATCTATGAAGGAGACATAATATATGAATCCACCAAGTGAAGGCATTGTAACCGGGCCAGACATATCACTATGCACCAGTTCTAGAATCCCATTTTCCCTTGTTGATCTAGATGGGAACCTTACCCGACTTTGTTTTCTATATATGCAATGTTCACAAAATTTTACTTATAAACTGTATTGAGGAAAACCTTCAACCATACCTTTTGTTTGCATATCTCAAAGTCTTTTTCTCCAATCTCTCCTATCCTCTCATGCCATAATCTGGTAGGGTTGAGTTCATCATGTCTTTTCAAGTTGGTTTTAACCAACTTGGCTCAATTTGAGTCTACATCGAGTTGATTAAAGTCAAATTCGAGTCGATTTCAGGAGCAACTTTGTTTTTTCATCCAGTCGAGTTGACATTCCCTAACATCTTGCACAGGGTACCAATCTGAACTCCTCTCAATAATACCATCACACCTCTGACCATCTTGTAGGAATCCTTATGAAACAAAGTATGAACACCTGCATTGCTCATCTTGCTGACAGATATTAGGTTTCTTTCCAAACCTGAAATGTGTAGCACACCTAGAAGGGTTCTTTTCCTCCCATCCCATAGTGTTAGTCAAACTCTTCCCCATCCGACAATTATGGTTGTCGAATCGTCCCCCAAGAACACATCACCCCCATCATATCATTCATATTCACAGAACCATTATTTATGTGGTGTCATGTGATAAGATTTTCCTGATTTGATCAACCAAACATCTTGATCTGACTGTGTACTGGTCAACGCCAGGTACACATCACCTCCCTTCTCTGAGGTCATCTTTCTCTCAGTCAATTGTTTCTCGTCGGATCCAACACTTCCTTATGTTTCCTTCGAATTACATTCCTTTTTATAATGCCCATCTTTACCACATTTACATCATCTTCACATTCACTCAACCAGGGATTTAGATCTACCCTCGACCTATAATTTCTACTGGAGAATCTTCCTTTATCTCTATCTATCGGTCGACCTCTCATTACCATAGCATCTTTGGTTGATCCTTCCATGTTATTTCTTCTCATTTCTATTGACAACAGAGAAACAACCACATTTTCTAGCACTAGTGTGGTTGTGTTGCTCCCAATATCCACGGCTAAGCTATCCCAGAAGTCTAGAAAAGAACATAAAAGGTTGATACACTTCTCCTCATCAGTAATATTAATATCCACATATGATAATTGGCTTAACATGATGTTAAACACATTTAAATGCTTAGTCAAGGAACTACCATCACTCATCCTTAGAAGATTCAATTTTTTCTAAGAAACAACTTATTTACCAGATATTTCGACTGATATAAGATTCTGAACCTGTCGCATAGTTTCTTGGTCGAATCTTCACCCGATACATTTAGTAGCACCGAATCTGCAAGACAAAGAAATATCGCACTTCTTTCTTTTCTTTCGATTTTCTCCCATTCTTCCATCGACATGCCTATTGGTTGGGCACCTGGATAGACCATTGTCCATTGTTCTCGATCTACAAGAAGATATTCCATTTTAATCTTCCAAATCTCAAAGTTTTGGCCATTGAATATTTCTATCTCTATTCTGGAACTGTTTTTCATTCTTTAGTGCGATCTTTAACACAATTTGTGACTTACTACTCTTATTGTACCTAGGGTTTAGTTCTCAGATTCAAGATTTGCAAATAAAGATATGATATACTTTCCAAAGCATTACATCGATCTGATAATTCACTTTTCAGGGTAGACCTAAGAACTGATACCACATGTCAGGAAATGCAGAGCACTTCCACACTAATCCTAGCAGAAGAGAAGAAGAATTTAATCAAGAATGAAAATGAAACAAACAATCACATAGTACATTGATATTTTACCCTGGAAACCCTTAACCAGGAAAAAAAACATTCCTTTGAGTGTTCTTATATCTTGTTGTCTTATTCAATATGAATAAAATCTTACATTTCTAACCTTAGTCCACACCTAAGACACAATCAACATCATACCCTCTTTCACAAGAAAGAAAAACCCTATAGACAAATCAGCTTACATATACATGACCAGTAACCTATGATTTACCATGCATTAGCATTACAAAATTACCATTCTCCAATTAGAATTTGAAACCTTATAACATGCCTCTTTATAGGATTTTAAACAGGAAAACCCCTAAATATTGGCACCCAAAAGTGGTTATAGATTTATGCATATCATTGGCTACAAATCCTCCAAATCCTGGGATTCTGTTACAGTCGAATCCAAGTCAGGTTTACCGGTCGACTACCATTTGTCCTTCATTTGGTATCTAGTTTATCATCTCATGCCCACACTTTTATCTCTTTTCAGTTGACTTGTTTTCGATATCTTCGATTTCAAATTTACTCGATCGACTTCCTCGACCTTCGACTTACTGTCGATCTACCTCGACTTTGACCTGCTATCGGTCCACCTCGAGTTTGATTTGTCGTGGATGTTTTTTATCTACCTTGACTTCAACCATCAATTGATTCACCTCAATTAGAATTTCACTGCAAAGAATATAACACCCCAACACTTCATAATCAAGTTCAGAATCGCCCTAATAGGGAGTTGGCTCCCCACTTTCTCTATGTATGCAATGCAATAGGTGTCGATGTACTCCTCCATAGTCATCCCACCTTTGGCCCCTCGAGATTTGATATTTACCATCTCACCTCAGCGAGACAACCCTGTGATAAAGTAGATATCGTCCACCTCAATTATCAATGGTTTCTCATCGATATTGAATACCTAGGTCTTTGGGTCCCAGTAGTTTATCAATGTTTGGAGCAACCACACTTGAGCCCTCATTCATTTTATGGCCCAAAATTTATAGATCCCACATATTTGAAAATCTTGTGGGCCCCCCATATCTCTTTCTATTGCAACATCAAGGACTGCATACTCCCTCTCTCTCCATTCAATCACCATCCTACAAAGGAAACATCAAATTTTGAGTCATTTTTTATTAGAAAACTTGTCCACGGACTTGTACGCAGGTTACAATTATAACATTCGCATATAGGGATTCATATACGTAGGAAGACTTTGCATTTTCCACGTACATGAGTTAATGTACACGACCTGATGAACTATATCCCACGTACACCCTAGTTTAAAATTTACATTCTCTAAAAATAAAAAATTGAGCACTAAATATAAAAATTAAACCATAGAAATGGAAGAGTACAGGATGAGCACTTACTTGGTCCAAACGGTTTCCAATTCCGTCAATCGTAGCTCCCATAATCATCGTTGGAAGATCGTGGGTAAAATGGCCTCAAAATTACTATGTGGGTGAAAAAATCAAATGATATGGTAAATTTCTTATTTTTTTACTATTTGTAGAAAATTTTCATCCACTTTATATAGTTTTTACCCTATCTTTCCAATTTTTGAGACCCTATGAATTAATTGAGTAGCATAAGACCTAGTTTGAAGTGGTTTTGTCCAGGGTTTTTTATGGATTTCTAGCATTCTTCCACCTATTTGTACCTCCGGCAGGTATATACCATCATTGGCATATATGATAGGTTCTCACCCTGCTTTGCATTTTTTCATCTTCCTATGACCACGATTCATATTCCCTAGGTATGAACCCATTTTTTGATGATACATAACCTTCTAGTTGTCACTAGAAGTGTTGTTATTAAGTAGTAGAGACTTACCAAACATGGGTAACCTAGTTAGAACACTTTTTCCATTTGGTGCCCATGCAGAAGTTAATCCATAGGTCTGAGAGTCCCTTATAGTCATAATATGACTTTTCATTTAAATCTCATTACTCTTACACAATCTCATTATGACCACTGCCTATGGGACTCCCGCCGAGTCTGAGTTAATCTCTTTTCCGATTCTTGAAAAAATGAAAAACATTGTCGAGTGGTCTTGTCTCTTTCACACTCATTAAATGGTTTTGAAAGGACATCTATTTTGGTATAAGTTTAACCCTTTTCTAGATCAAATAGACTACTTACAAAAAATGAATACTCTATTCACCACTGGAAAGAATAGTTCTCCTCGGTATTGTTTTATACTTTTTTGGGCCCAAGGCACTAAAATTACAAAAAAAAACACTTTTTGAGTTAGGTTGTAATTACATCCCATTATTCTTCTTGCATTGTTGAGCCTAATGTCATCTCCTTCTCTCTCATTATAATCCCCTTGCCCCAACAATTATCTTCATTTTCCAAGCATCTCCTTCCATATATCCTTTGCATCTTAACACCCTTTACCCAAAGAGGAAACATCCCCCTAAGTTTCCATGTCCTACATGTGTCCCCTTGCATTGAGTGTAGGTATGTTCCACTGCTTGGAACTAGTTTCTTACTCGCGACACTCATTTCCTCTCTTGTATCTTAGAATTTTTTTTACTATGAAAAAAAAAATACGAGTGAGAAAAGATCATTATCTCCTATCGGAAGTAGGTGTGTCACCTTTGAACATAGCACAAATTATTGAGTCCATTTTATCCAAGTTTTGGGTTTAGCATGGCCTTAGAAAGTTGAACTCGTTACTTATATTCTACTCCTCTGATTGTTTATTCTTCCAATCCCTATGGAGATTTTTTTGATGCCTCCTACATCACAAAGTTTTTCCAATGATCAGTGTTAAGTCTATGTTTCCTAGGTTATCCATCTGTTGGGACCACATATTGTACCTTTTTGCTCATACTTTTTGCCATTGTTATACCCTTCATCACCTGTATTTAGACTCATATTATCACTTCATCTGATCACCTCAAGGTATACAACGTCCTTTCTCATCACTATATGTTTAATTTGTTTTGCATAACACTTTACATTACTTTTGAACCTAACCATTGATTAGAAGTGCAGAAGTGTCCATATTTGCAGAATAGTTTGCTGAAACATAGAACTGCCCAAGCCGTTGTTGAGCTGATGCTGAAACACGGGAGCTGCTACACAGTCCGAGGATGCATATGCCGAAACACGAAGCAGCTACACGATTCAATGCAGATGCCGAAACACGGAGCTGCTACACAGTCCGAGGATGC
>ML776804.1:1587603-1613704 GCA_009831015.1 Picea engelmannii
TTCTTTACTACAACACTAAGTGCTTTTGGAATTGAGCATATATAGTGCGCAGCTATCTTTGAAACAAAAGACTTCCCTGGGTTGATAATTTATGTTCCACTTGGTTGTTTGAAATTAATTAAGCAATTATAGTGACCAACACCATCCATATCATACTCTTGTTCAAAGGAAGAATAAACCTGTGTCAACCATTCCTCATGTCAGTCATCCTTTTACAAGTGAATCTCATAATCCCATGAAGTTGTTGTCCTACCTTGCACCCTAGACCTACTTTCATCATTGGTAGGTAACCTTGAAACCAATAGATGACATCTCTCTATTGGTCCTTGACTTGGGAGTTTCCCTTGTGTTTGACAACAAGAAATTTGTGCATACATTGGGATTCGTGTAGTGTCTTGGATTCCATTAGACCTTATTAGTTGTTTCCTTTCCTTTTTAGAAAATTTTCATTATTGGTTTCTAGTCAGAGGGTCTCTTTTGTGTACTACTTTCATTTGGTGCATGCAAGAGACACACATGTTCGTTGGTTCGTGAACATCCTATTTGTTTGTTGGTTTGTGAACATCCTATTCGTTCACGTTCTTCCTAATCATCAAGTTATTTATTTGTACCTCACACTAGATGATGACATATGCCTTAATGCTCTCATTTAAGTGGATCTCATTCCATTGAATTTATCCCATACACTATGGAATCAAGTTCTAGAGTCATAAGAGTACCTAGAGGCTTTTAGTCATGTTGTAGGAAAATACCCCTACGGACAAGTGAATCTCCTCTTGGATTCTAGACCCCTATACCAAGACAGAAAACATGCTAACGTTGGACACTATCATTCCTTTGAATATAACTAACTAATCAGAAAGAGAAGAAGAAGGATGAAAGTGTGGTGCCTTATTTCAATGTTTGTCCTCGCTGCTCCAACTTGAGCTTGATCTTCAGGCTCCTTAGCATTGTTTGACACCTGCAATTCAATGGACAACAAGACAAAAAAATCCTACTCTACTCTATAAGATTAGTACAATCAAATCCATCTATAAGACAAACATATGTAAAGAGACATAGGTTAGACAGAAATAGGCCAAGAAATATATTAATAAGAAATCTTAAAGAAATACTTATAGACTGTAGATGAAGTTGCAGGAGCTTCCCCAAGTCCTCCTCATCCATCCCTTGCACAAAGCTCCGAAAATCATAGGTTTGATATCCTAAAGCTTTCTCCCAAGACCATAGGTTTGATACTTCAAATATCCACCCTTATTCTTCTCCATGTAAATCCCTCATTATATAGGATTTGGAGGCTGAACTACCATGGAGAGGATTACTCATCAGATCAACTAAAAAGGGATCTGAAAGATATTTAGGGAGAAAATATTTCTTAAGGATTTTAGGGATGAAATATCTCTCAAGGATTTTAAGGAGGAAATATTTCAACCATCCATGAGATCCTCCATCTTCGCTAAAAAATAGGAAACCAAATGTGAGGTGGATTCTCACACTTAATTAATTTATTTTTCATGAATATTAATAACAATTCATGTGCACTTGGTATTTTGGCCTTCATGTAATATATTTCTCCTCCACATTGACTAGGGATTGTGACATATGTTATTCCATGGTGTCGAGGTGTATGAGACACTTATATGACACTTACGACACTTAGGGTGAGGTACCTAGGTGTGCAAATTTCATGTGTAACAAAATTCCCCCTAAAGTGTGAGGTCAAAAGAGATAATGATGGCTAAAACACTTTAAAAATATTTAATGCAAGGGTGTGGAGTTGGAGAACCTGGAAGAAGATGCAAACAACCATCAAACAATATTAATATATGTTCCATTTTCGAGGTAGGCATACCTATGCTCAGAATACGAGATGACTCAAATCACGACCACCAACCAATACACTGTGGATCCATGAAAAATATTGACTAAGGATATGGCCACCAAAGATACAATGTGGATCCATACCTCCATGACATGAACTGATCGTAGCCACGAAAAATACACAATGGAGATACAAGATGATAAAACATAGCCATGGACCAATACAATGTGGATCTATGTGACAGTATATACATAAACATACTCAAATGATCTCCTTCGTAGCCTGGGCAAAGAAGTTTAATAGAGTGAATGCTCAACCTGGGGTCTTCATCCCAATCCTGATGTTGTACGAGTATATCCATGTGAATAGATGTTTTGATGTTGAACATGGTAGAAACCACTTGATTACCGATCATTGAGGTAAACCATTAACAAGTGCGAGGGAAATCACCAATGATGTCAATGACTCCCAAGGTACCCTAGTACATTCCAATGAATGTGAATAAATGAGAAGAGGTCGAACATTCATGGAATAATTTGATCAGAATTCAATGATGTAAACCTATTGTTGAAGGAGAGGAGGCTTGTCATTGAGGCATGCAGGTCCCAAGGTACTAAATAGTTTCTAAGTTTAATTCCTAGATGATGTGTTGAAGTTGACAGGAAAAGAATCGTTGAAGGAGGGCCTTGATATATCCCCCATCATCGACACGAAACTAACATAGGAAAGTGGTGTAAGATGGTGAATCAAATGAGTATGGACTGACACAGGAAATGGAAACTGGAAATACTACAAATGGATGGTTTGAAGTGAAACTTCCCTTGAACATGATGAGGCATGAAAACTGACTTGGAAGCATTTACTCGACAAGTACCAAGAATGTAATGTGACAACAATAAGAGCACTCTTCGAGTTGATGAAAAATTATGGTGACACATGGAATTGGTATGACTTAGAGACAAGCAGATTACCCAACTTTAAGACAAGACACAAACATGTGCCATGTTCAAGGGAAACAAAAGATGTCATAAAGGATTCTCAAAAAATTGACCCACTTCCTTCAATTTTCTCCCCACCCAGATAGATAAGTACCTATTTTTAATGTAACAAGCTTGAGGAGGTTAACTTATTCTCAGTATAACTCACCTTCAGTAAGTTCCTCTTCCTTTGTTTAATGAATTGGAAGAAGTAAGGGTTAGTTCCCATATGGGCCCTTCACTGTGTAGTTTAGCGAGTCCAGAGAAGGAAAAATCGGTGGTTTTTCATGTTTAGAGAGTCTGAAAAGAACTTAAAGGTGACTCCAGGGTTGTCATTTTTCGTAATTTAAGTCTTGCAAGGACAAAAAAGAGATAAACTACCACTCGAAAGATGCCCTTTCAAGACTTTTAACAAGTGTGAAATGAAGCAAGATCACCCACAAATATTTTCATGTTTAGAGATTCTGAAAAGAGCTTAAAAGAGAATCCAGGGGGGTTCCTTTTTCGTATAACCTTTACAAGTCTGAAAAAGTGATAAAACTATACCCGGTTACATTCTCATGTTTTTTCGAGCGTGAAAAAGAACAAAGACTAAGCTCGGTATTGGTTTCATTTTTACACAAGATTGAAACAAAATTAAACTATGCTTGTAAATTCCCAACGTAAGTTCCAAAGGTAGGGATACCCATGGATGGTTGGTAATCTACCCCCAACTTAAAAAGCTAGTGGCTTAACTCCAGAATGATAATCAAAGGCTTGAGACATGCCCCCCCAAGATTCAATTCATTCACCGACTTTGAGGTTGTCACAAATTTTTGTACTGGATGGAGAAAAAGGATAAGGGTGGATGAAATGAAGGTTCAAATATGAGACCTAACTAAAGACTCGACTTGGAATCTATGAGATTTAGCTAAAGACTCAACTTGATATCTACGAGATCTAGCAAAAAGACTCGACTTGTTAGGAGAGGTGATTGTTTCATTTTTTAACAAGATTGTCATAGGAAAATAACTATGCTCAGGACCTTTGTTTCATTTTTTAACGATCTTTCCACAGAGAAGAAAAAACTATGCTCATAGCTTCTGTTTCATTTTTTAACGAGCTTGCTACATAGAGGAAAACTATGCTCATGGCTATGGGTTCAATCCCTAGATTTATGTTTCATTTTTTAACGAGCTTACTACAGAGAAGAAAAACTATGCTTGTAACCTCTCCTTGATCATGGCTTCCAAGAGGACAATTATTTGGAAGGAATACATGTCAAGGGACAAATGTTAGCCATGGATTCCAGGAGTTCTTCACTATATGGAAGAAAATCACTCTGGAAGGAATACATGTTGACGACCTCGATAAAGGTAGGGATATCTAACTCCCATAGCCCTATCGAAGAGATGACCATATAAAATATCGGATATAAGTCAGGAGAAGGGACAAATTACCTCTTGTGCGAGTTTGAACGCATGGGGAAGGTTGTTACATAATTTACTTGTGGTGGGGCAGACATCGTTGGCATGTAAGGACCGTTCAGGGAAGGCAGATGGTTGACCATCAGATGAGGGTCAATGAATGAAAGTTGGTTGATCGTTACTATGTTTCCATTGTGATGGAAACACATCACTCGAAAGAGAGTGGACACAAAATCTCTCATAACATAGACACAATCTCTCCCAAGGAGCAGGTTAAATTCCAAGGGGTCATGAACTACCATCACATCGATGTAGACCATTTTTCCTCCCAAAGTAACTAGAAACTGAGGAAGGATCCCTAAAGGTTGACTAACTAGTCTTTGATTATCATTCTGGAGCTAAGCCACTAGATTTTCAAGTTGGGGGTAGAGTACCAACCATCCATGGGTATCCCTAGCTTTGGAAATTATGTTGGGAATTTACAAGCATAGTTTAATTTTGTTTCAATCTTGTGTAAAAATGAAACCAATACCGAGATTAGTATTTTTTATTTCTCACGCTAAAAAAAACATGAGAATGTAATCGAGTATACTTTTATCACATTTTCGAACTCGTAAAGGTTATACGAGAAAGGAACCCTCTGGAGTCTCCTTTAAGCTCTTTTCAGACTCTCTAAACATGAAAATATTATCGAGTGATCTTGCTTCCTTTCACACTCATTAAAAGGTTTGAAAGGGAGTCTTTCGAGTGGTAGTTTATCTCTTTTTCATCCTTGCGAGACTAAAATTATGAAAAAGGACAACCCTAAAGTCACCTTTAAGTTATTTTCAGACTCTCTAAACATGAAACCACCGATTTTTCCTTCCCTGGACTCGTTAAACTACACATTGAAGGGACAATATGGGAATGAACCCTTACTTCTTCTATTTCATTAAAAAAAGGAAGAGGAACTTACCGAAGGTGAGTTATATCAAGCATGTGTTACCCTCCTCGAGATCGTTAAATTAAAAAGAGGCACTCATCTATCTGGGTGGGGGAAAAATTGAAGGAAGTGGGTCAAGTTTTTGAGAATCCTTTATGGCAGCTTTTGTCGCTCTTGAACATGGCACTTGTTTGCGTCTCGTCTTATAGTTGGGTAATCCTCTTATCTCTGAGTCATACCAATTCCATGTGTCGCCATATGTTTTCGTGAAGTCAAAGAGTGATCTTATTATTGTCACATTACATTCTTGGTACTTGTCAATTCAATTCTTTCAAGTTAGTTGTCATGCCTCATCATGTTCAAGGGAAGTTTCACTTAAAACCATCCAACTGCAGTATTTCCAATTTCCATTTCCTATGTCAGTCCATACTCATTTGATTCATCATATTACATCACTTTCCTATGTCAGTTTCATTTCGATGATGGGGGATACATCAAGTCCCTCCTTCAACAAGTCTTTTCATATCAACTTCAACACATCATCCAGGAATTAGACTTAGAAACAAGTTAGTACCTTGGGACCTACATGCCTCAATGGCAGGCCTCCTCACCTCCGGCAGTAGGTTTACTTCATTGACTTCTGATCAGATGATTCCACGAATGTTTGACCTCATCTCATTTATTCACATTCACTAGAATGTACTAGGGTACCTTGGGATTCATTGACATCATTGGTGATTTCCCTCGCACTTGTTAATGGTTTACCTCAATGATCGATAATCAAGTGGTTTCTACCATGTTTGACATCAAAACATCTATTCACATGGCTAGATTTGTACAATATCAGGATTGGGACGAAGACCCTGGGTTGAGCATTCACTCTGTTAAATTGCTTTTCCCAGGCTGTGAAGGAGATCATTTGAGTATGTTGATGTATAGACTGTCACATAGATCCACATTGTATTGGTATGTGGCTATGTTTTATCATCTTGTAGTTCCATTGTGTATTTTGCGTGGCTATGATCAGTTCATGTCATGGAGGTATGGATCCACATTGTATCTTTGGTGGCCATATCCTTAGTCAATATTTTTCATGGATCTGCAGTGTATTGGTTGGCAGTCATTCTTTGAGTCATCTCGTATTCTGAGCATAGGTATGCCTGCCTCAGAAATGGAATGTATATTAATAATGTTTGATGGTTGTTTGCAAATTCTTCCAGGTTCTCCAACTCCACACTCTTTCATTAAATATTTTTAAAGTGTTTCGGCCATCATTCTTTCTTCCGACCTCACACTTTACGGGGTATTCTGTTACACATGAAATTTGCACACAAAGGTACCTCGCCCCAAGTGTCGTAAGTGTCATATAAGTGTCTCATACACCTTGACACCATGGAATAACATATGTCACAATCCCTAGTCAATGTGGAGGAGAAATATATTACATGAAGGCCAAAATACCAAGTGCACATGAATTATTATTAATATTCATGAAAAAAAAATTAATTAAGTGTGAGAATCCACCTCACATTTGGTTTCCTATTTTTTAGGGAAGACTAAGGATCTCATGGACGGTTGAAATATTTCCTCCTTAAAATCCTTGATATATATTTCCTCCCTAAAATCCTTAAGAAGTATTTTCTCCCTAAATATATTTCAGATCCCTTTTTAGTTGATCTGATGAGTGATCCTCTCCATGGTGGTTAAGCATCCAAATCCTATATAATGAGGGATTTCCATGGAGAATAATAAGGGTGTATATTTGAGGTATCAAACCTATGGTCTTGGGAGAAAGATTTAGGATATCGAACCTATGATTTTGGGATCTTTGTGAAAGGGTTGGACAAGGAGGACTTAGGAAATCTGTTGCAACTGCATCTACAGTCTGTAAGTATTTATTTAAGATTTATCATTAATATATTTCTTGGCCTATTTCCTTCTAACCTATGTCTCTTTACATATGTTTGTATTATAGATGGATTTGATTGGAATAATCTTATAGATTAGAGTAGGATTTATTTGTCTCGTTTTCCATTGCATTGCAGGTGTCAAAAAATGCTAAGGAGCTCAAAGATCAAGCTCAATTGGATCAACGAGGACAAACATCAGAATAAGGTGCAACACAATTTCTTCCTTCTCCTTCTCTTTCTGATTAGTTAGTTAGATTCAAAGGGATGTTAGTGTCCAATGTTAGCCTGTTGTTTGTCTTGGTATAGGGCTCTAGAATCCAAGAGGAGATTCACCTGTCTGCAGGGGAATTTTCCTACAACAGAAATTGGCGACTCCACTCGGGATTCCTTTTTCTTATAACATTTACGAGTCCGAAAAAGTGATAAAATTATACTCGGTTACATTCTCATTTTTTTTCGAGCATGAGAAAGAACAAAGACTAGGCTAGGTATTGATTTCATTTTTACACAAGCTTGAAACAAAATTAAACTATGCTTGTAAATTCCCAACGTAATTTCCAAAGGTAGGGATATCCATGGATGGTTGGCACTCTACTCCCAACTTGAAAATCTAGTGGCTTAACTCCAAAATGATAATGAAAGGTTGGAGACATGCCCCCCCAAGCTTCATTATTATTCTCCAGCCTTTTATTATCATTTTGGAGTTAAGCCACTATCTTTTCAAGCTAGGGGCAGAGTACCAACCATCCATGGGTATCCCTACCTTTGGAAATTACGTTGAGAATTTACAAGAATATTTTAATTTTGTTTCAAGCTTGTGTAAAAATGAAACCAATATCGAGCTTAGTCTTTGTTCTTTCTCATGCTTGAAAAAACATGAGAATGTAACCGAGTAGACTTTTAGCACTTTTTCGGACTCGTAAAGGTTATACGAAAAAGGAACCCCCTAGAGTCTCCTTTCTGTTGTAGGAAAATCCCTCTACGGACAGGTGAATCTCCTCTTGGATTCTATACCCCTATACTAAGACAGAAAACATGCTAACATTGGACACTAACATTCCTTTGAATCTAACTAATTAGTCATAAAGAGAAGGAGAAGGAAGAAAGTGGGATGCACCTTATTCCGATGTTTTTCCTCGCCGCTCCAACTTGAGCTTGATCTCCAAGATCCTTAGCATTGTTTGACAACTGCAATGCAATGGACATCGAGACAAAGAAATCATACTCTACTCTATAAGATTAGTCCAATCAAATCCATATATAAGAAAAACATATGTAAAGAGGCATAGGTTAGAAGCAAATAGGCTAAGTAATATATTAATGAGAACTCTTAAAGAAATAATTACAGGCTGTAGATGTAGTTGCAGCAGCTTCCCCAAGTCCTCCTTGTCCATCCCTTTCAAAAAGCTCCCAAAATCATAGGTTCAATATCTCAAAGATTTCTCCAAAGACAATAGGTTTGATACCTCAAATATCCACCCTTATTCTTCTCCATGGAAAGCCCTCATTATATAGGATTTGGAGGCTTAACCACCTGATGTTGACACCCTCAACCTGCAGGTCGAAATTCCACGTCAGCTCAGGATCTTTCCTTTTTCCATGGCCTGAAGAACTCCAAACGGTTCTTTTATTTCCCTATCGGGAAATCTACACCCACAACAATCCTCACGTGATCCCCTCTTTCCACTCGGGAGATCGGACTTCGCAACTTTGTGAGTCTAGTGGTCAAGCGTTGGTTTCACGAATCCCTGAAACCCGACAACAGTCAATGCTGACCCTTCCTTTTCCTTTCGGGACTTTCTCTATCACGAATTCAACACTCATGATGTCAAGGAACTTGTTTTCCCAACTCCTGAATCCCGATTAGTTGAAACTTCGATACACACGCGAGTTGACCTTTCAACGCTTCACCTCATCGGCATTTCGGACTTCACAGTATCGTGAATCTTGATGCAATTGTTTCGGGACTTCTTGCCAAGAAACCCCGATATGGTGTGCCACATGTCCACCTCGCCGACTCCTGTGGCCCCACACTATTCTCTTAGTCGTCGGGATATCGTGTTTCACGATTTTGCGATTCCTGTTGCAATGTTCATGGGATTTCCACCCACGAAACTCCGATTGTGGGATTCCACATGTAGATCCTATGGCCCTTATGGCTCGGATCAATGGCACTGCCCCTCCTGATCTTTGAACCTCTCGAGAATACCTGCAATATCTCCCCTTCTTCTCTGTGGGATCTAACGACTCACGGGACTTCGCAAATTCTCCTCGAGGAATTATGACCGTTCGTTCTTCCTTGGTGATTTCTGCGAATGACCAAGTGTCCCTCCGTGGAACTCATCCACCTACATGCAAACTTGCAACACCTTCTTAAAAACTTCAAAGTACTTAACCTTTCCTTCCTTCAACTCCTTCGAATATTTTCTTCCCTTTAGCTTTTCCACGACTCTGCGTCTTTAACAAAAACCTTTGCACGCACTCCTTGCGGCAAATCTTCAACCACTTCCAAGTGTTGAAAATATTTGAATCTGCGCACACCTGCAGCAGCAGTCTTTCAATGCTTCACTCAGGTTCACAACCCTGAGACTTCCCTCGTCTTACGCACTCCTTGCACGGATCTTGTGCCCAACTGCACTTCTGGGGAAATGAGAACAAAATTAAAACTATCTGAGCTTCAAAGACGCAACCCTGAATTCTTGTCGACACACTCCTTGCAGAGACTTCAACTACGCTCCTTGTAGGAATTCTTACTCAGATAGAGAAACAATTGAAACTCATTCCTTCTTCCTTTCAGACTTCAACCTCAAAGCATGAAATCATATACACAACACATAAAGCAAATGTATAATAGGAAGCAAACATTCATGAGCATGTCATTCAGCCTCAATACACAAAAAACAACACAAAACCATGAATTTGAATCAAACTCTTCTATTAATCCAAATATATGTACATGGATGTTCTTACACAGCTCTCTACATGCTCTTACTCTAATCTTCCATCTAATGCCTTATGTTACAATACACAATGAGGGTGTCTATATCCCATTTCCCTCTTGCGCTCTAAAGCTGTCTAATCTAGAATTAAATTCTATCTACTTGCATTAACTACTTTAAATGCCTTCTACCTACTAAGGATGAGAGCAATCTCTCAAGGTCCGTTTACATTTTACAAGTGCACCATTTCTTAATGAATTCATTTAAGATTGCGCATCAACTTCAAGGTGATTTCAAAATTTGTGCTGGCGCTTGCCCAGCTGTCTCTTGCCTTCGCGCTGGCTCGCTTGATGTTGGCGATGCTCCTACATCATACTCTCTCACTTGAAAAATTTCATGGGCTCCTACCCATGAGCTCACGCACGGTCTATCCATGCCTCTGTATCTCTGCTTCATTCTCCCAGCTGGCATCTTCAATTGGATGGTTCTTCCATTTGACCAGATACTCAAAATATTGCTTTCGTTTGGTCCTCTTGCTTACTCTTTTATCCAGTATATGCTCCATCAGTGGATTATCTGCCACTGGCATCTACTTCGTCCACTAGATCATTGGCTGCTCATTTCTAGTCTCTGCTTCCCTAGCCTTATATGGGTACAAATCTGAGATATTGAATATCGGAGAGATTATGATCCCATCGGGTAATTCAATCTCATAAGCATTCACCCCAAATTTATTCAAGGCCCTACATGGCCCAATTTTCTTCATATTCATCTTATTATATGTTCCTCTCGGGAACCTTTGTCTCCTCAAATGTGCCAGAACCAAGTCACCAACCTCAAACTGAAGTTGTCTCTTGTGTTGATCTACTCTACGCTTGTATTCCTGGCTTGAATTCTGCAGTCACTCCTTCACCTGACTGTGAAGTTCCTTCATCGCCTCTACAAACTCTTCTGCACTAGTGCTCCTAGTTGCAGTCTGTTCTGAATCCCTCAGTTCATAAATTCCTCTCCACTGCATGTCATAGACAATCTGAAATGGACTTTGCCCTGTGCTCATGTTAACCGAGTCATTATAAGAAAACCCTGCCTGTGGTAATATGTTGTCCCACTGGAAGTGGTGTTATGTTACCAATCTTCTCAGCAAGTCTTCGAGACTTCTGTTTACCACTTCTGTCTTTCCATCCATCTGAGGATCATAAGCTGAACTAAATAACAAGTTAGTTCCCAACTTCTTCCATAAGGTCCTCCAAAAATGCCCTATGAACTTAGTATCGCGATCTGAAACTATGCTTCTTGGTAAGCCATGAAGTCGAATGACCTATTTGAAAAACAGTTTCGCAATGTGAGTTGCATCATTGGTTTTCTGGCATGGAATGAAGTGTGCCATCTTGGAAAATCTATCCACTACCACAAAGATTGAGTGAACACCTCTTTGTGTTCTAGGAAACACCAATACAAAATCCATGCTAATTGCATCCCACGGCCTCTCTGGTATGGGAAATGGTTGATAAAACCCCGCATTCTATTTCATTCCCTTCGAATGATGGTAAATTTTGCATCTGTCCATGAATCTCTTGACATCTGCTCGCATTCCCGGCCAAAAATATGACTCATTCAATTTTGTGAACGTCTTGTCGTGACCAAAATGTCCTGCCAATCCTCCACTGTGTTTCTCCTTCAGCAGATTCTCCCTCATGGAGCATTTTGGAATACAAAGTTGATTGCCTTTAAACAACAATCCTTCCTAGATCATGTGTTCTATCCATTGGCTTCTGTCTCTGAGAACTGGATTCTCAGCTGCTTCATACGCTTCCTTGAAATCTTGATCATCTGCGTACATGTCCCTGAGATCATCAAAACCCATCGTTTTGACTCTGAACTCCTGCAACATCAAACACTTCCTGCTCAAAGCATCAACAACTTTGTTAGAGGTACCAGAAATATGTTTTATCACAAAAGTGAAATTCTGCATATAATCAACCCATTTAACATGTCTCTAATTCAACTTCTCCTGTTGAGTCACAAACTGCAGTGCATGATTGTCACTGTACAAGACAAACTCTTTCGGGATCAAGTAATGCCTCCATTTCTTCAATGCCTAGATGATAGCATAAAACTCCTTATCATACGTGGAGTATTTCAATTTCACTTCATTCATCTTCTCGTTGAAGTATTCTATCGGCCTGTCTTCCTGACTCAAGACTGCCCCGATTGCAAATCCGCTTGCATCGTATTTCACCTGAAATGTCCTTTGGAAATCCGGCAACACCAGAATTGGTTGTTCCGTAATCTTCCTCTTCAACATATTAAAACTATTTTCAGCCTCCTTTGTCCAGTGAAAATATTTATGTATTTTCTTCACTGTATCCATCATCGCTGTGCTAATTCCACTGAAATTCCTGATGAACTTTAGGTAGAAACTAGCCAATCCGTGAAAACTTCTCACCTCAAAAACATTCCTCGGTGATGGCCAATTCTTGATTACCTCCACCTTATCTAGATCCATCCTCAACTCATTTTCCGAAATAACAAACCCCAAGTAAATGAGCTATGTCTTCATGAATGAGGACTTCTTCATGTTTATCAACAGTTTCTCCTGCTGCAATTTCTGCATCGCCATAGTCAAATGCTTCAGATGCTCTTCCACTATCTTACTGTAAACCAGTATGTCATCCAAATACACAATGGAAAATTTTCCGATGAACTCCTTCAGGACTTCATTCATCAACCTCATGAAGGTACTCAAGGCATTTGTTAAGCCAAACGGCATAACAATCCATTCATACAACCCTTCATTTGTTTTGAATGTTGTCTTTCATTCATCACCTTCTCTCATGCGAATCTAGTGATAACCGCTTTTCAAATCAATTTTTGAAAAATACTTTTCTCCACTCAAGCAATCCATCAGATCATCCATCCTCGGCAATGGAAATTTGTACCTGATGGTTATCTTATTGATTGCCCTTGAGTCAGTACACATCCTCCAGCCTCCGTCTTTCTTCGGACTGAGTATTGTTGGAACAGCACATGGACTCAAGCTTTCCCTGACCAAACCTTTGTCCAACAACTCCTGGACTTGCCTCTTGACCTCTTCATTCTCTGGCGGCGTCAATTTGTATGCGGATTTGTTTGGAAAACTGGCTCCTGGTATGAGATCAATATGATGACTCACACTTCTGATCGGTGGCAACGAACGAGGTAATTCATCCACTAATATGTCAGTGAACTCTTCCAGCAGTTCCTGAATTTCCTCTGGTAAATCGTCCATTCTTGTGCTGGTCAAAACAATTCTAGGATTTCTGACCACAATGAACTGTGGATCCTCCTTCTTCTTCACCTCCGTAAGAATTTCCTTCCCACTCATGAGAAGTACCATGTTGCTTACTTCCGGTTTCACCTCCTTATCCTTGATTGGAAGCAACATGTGTGTCCTCCCATTTTTCTCTAGGGTGTATGTCTTCATTCTCCCATCATGAATCACATTCCTGTCATATTGCCATGGTATACCCAGCAATAGATGACAAACATCCATAGGAATGACATCACAAAGTATTTTATCATTATATCCTCCTATCTTAAATTCAACTAAACACTATTTAGTGACAGTTACCTGGTGTCCTTTCTGTAGCCATGAAACTCTATATGGGCTTGGATGATCAGTCGTCTCCAGCTCCAGCTTCTCTACCATCTCTGTAGAAATGAGATTATCCATGCTACCACTGTCTACAATGACCTTGCATACCCTGTCCTTGGTCTTGCAGGCAGTCCTAAGAAGTCTGGCCCTTTGGACTGAACTCTCCACCTCCTTCTCTAGTGTCAAAAGAGCTTTTTGCATCATCAGTGATCTTCTGCCTTCAGCGTCTTCGGCCTCAACATCCCACCTTTGTGCTTCGGTGATGTGAGCTTCTCCAGTCTCCTTCTTTTTTTCTGGACACTCATAAGACTTGTGCCCATTCTTTCCACATGTGAAGCATGTGATTACTCCACCTCTTCCTCTTCCTCTGCCTATAGTACGAGGAAAAGTTTTTTTGTCCGCATAATCTCCTCTTTGTTCAGTATGCTGCCCTCGCTGTGAGGTTCCACCTCTCTCAGTTTGGGTCTGAGGTTTCTTCCAATCCTCCTTGGGCTTCTGGTATTTGTCCTGGGCAATTGATTTGCCTCTGGGATGACTTCTACCTCGTCCTCTTTGACTTTGCTTTCGGCTCAGCTTCTCTTTCGCTTTCAGAGCCATCTGATAAGAATCTTCCACCGTTCGGATGGTTACCATGATCATCTCATCCTGGATATCATATCTTAGGCCATTCATATATCTGGCAACTTTTTCATCATCGCTCTCCTCATGACCTACCCTGATGTTCAGTTTGTAGAATTCCTCAGTGTATTCTTTTATTGTCATCAGTTTCTGCCTCAGGTTCTGCATTCTCCTGAACAGAGTAATTTGATAATCTCTCAGGATGAATTTTTCCTTCATCTTCGTGATCATTCTGTCCCATCTTTTGATCTTATGCTTTCCCTTCCAGTGTCTGTCATCTTGTAGTTCATCCCACCACAATGCTGCATGTCCCTTCAGTCTAGTGACAGCATGCATGACCTTCTTTTCCTGCTCGACATATTCATAGTCGAAGTATGTGTCCAGAGCTCTAATCTAGTCTAGAAGCTCCTCTGCATCCAAGTTTCCCTCATAAACTGGAATGTCCATCTTTTCTCTTGCACCCATCCTTGCAATAGCTCTGATCAAATGTCCATTTGATGCATCTTCAGCTGCAACTTCTTCTTCACGTTCAACCTCAATCTCACTTTCGGAATCACTGAGATCCACCACACTGACTGTGCATCTTTGTGTTGTTTCCATGTCTTCGAGTCTAGCTCATAGATCATGCATTTCTCTCTCCATGGTTGGATCTGTCATATGCCTACATATTCTTCGCACCATTTCCCTATCCTCTGGTGGATCGGGTGATAGTCTATCCCTTCTCCTTGGCGGCATGGTGAATTCTCCTCCTTCTCTGCTACCGAAAGAAAAGAACCTTTCTGCACTCTGATACCAAGATGATGCCGACGCCCTCAACCCGCAGGTCGAAAGTCCACGTCAACTCAGGATATTTCCTTTTTCCATGGCCCGAAGAACTCCAAACAGTTCTTTTATTTCCCTATCAGTAAATCTACACCCACAACAATCCTCATGCGATCCCCTCTTTCCACTCGGGAGATCAGACTTCGCAACTTTGTGAGTCTAGTGGTCGAGCATTGGTTTCACGAATCCTCGAAACCCGACAACAGTCAACGCTGACCCTTCCTTTTCCTTTCAGGACTTTCTCTATCGTGAATTCGACGCTCGTGATGTCAAGGAACTTGTTTTCCCGACTCCCAAATCCCGATTAGTCGAAACTCGGATACACATGCAAGTTGACCTTTCAACGCTTCACCTCATCAGCATTTCGGACTTCGCAGTATCGTGAATCCTGATGCAATTGTTTCGGGACTTCTCGCCATGAAACCCCGATATGGTGTGCCACCTGTCTGCCTCGTCGACTCATGTGGCCCCACACTATTCTCTTAGTCGTTGGGATATCGTGTTTCGCAATTTCGCGATTCCCGTTGCAATGTTCATGGGATTTCCACCCATGAAACTCCGATTGTGGGACTCCACGTGTAGATCCTACGGCCCTTATGGCTCGGATCAATGGCCCTGCCCCTCTTGATATTTGAACCTCTCAGGAATACCTGCAATATCTCCCCTTCTTCTCTGTGGGATCTAACGACTCACGGGACTTCGCAAATTATCCTCGAGGAATTTCGACCATCCGTTCTTCCTTGGCGATTTCTGCGAATGACCAAGTGTCCCTTCGCGGAACTCGTCCACCTGCATGCAAACTTGCAACACCTTCTTAAAAACTTCAAAGTACTTAACCTTTCCTTCCTTCGACTCCTTCAAATATTTTCTTCCCTTTGTCTTTTCCACAACTCTGCATCTTTAAGAAAAACCTTTGCATGCACTCCTTGCGGCAAATCTTCAACCACTTCCAAGTGTTGAAAATCTTTGACTCTGTGCACACCTGTAGTAGCAGTATTTCAATGCTTCACTCAGGTTCGCAACCCTGAGACTTCCCTCGGCCTGCGCACTCCTTGCACGGCTCCTGTGCCCAACTGCGCTTCTGGGGAAATGAGAACAAAAGTAAAATTATCTGAGCTTCAAAGACGCAACCCTGAATTCTTGTCGACGCACTCCTTGCGGACACTTCAACTGCGCTCCTTGCAGGAATTCTTACTCAGATAGAGAAACAATTGAAACTCATTCCTTCTTCCTTTCAGATTTCAACCTCAAAGCATGAAATCATATACACAACACATAAAGAAAATGTATAACAGGAAGCAAACATTCATGAGCATGTCATTCAGCCTCAATACACAGAGAACAACACAAAACCATGAATTTGAATCAAACTCTTCTATTAATCCAAATATCTGTACATGGATGTTCTTACACAACTCTTTGCATGCTCTTACTCTAATCTTCCATCTAATTCCTTATGTTACAATACACAATGAGGGTGTCTATATCTCGTTTCCCTCTTGCGCTCTAAAGCTGTCTAATCTAGAATTAAATTCTATCTACCTACATTAACTACTTTAAATGCCTTCTACCTACTAAGGACGAGAGAAATCACTCAAGGTCCATTTACAGTATACAAGTGCGCCTTTTCTTAATGACTTCATTTAAGATTGCGCATCAACTTCAAGGTGATTTCAAAATTTACGTCGGCACTTGCCTAGCTGTCTCTTGCCTTCGTGCTGGCTCGCTTGATGTTGGCGATGCTCCTGCATCACCACCATGGAGAGGATCACTCATCAGATCCACTAAAAACGGATCTGAAAGATATTTAGGGAGAAAATATTTCTTAAGGATTTTAGGGACAAAATATCTCTCAAGGATTTTAAGGAGAAAATATTTCAACCATCCATGAGATCCTCCATATTCCCTAAAAATAGGAAACCAAATGTGAGGTGGATTCTCACAATTAATTTCTTTTTCATGAATATTAATAATAATTCATGTGCACTTTGTATTTTGGCCTTCATGTAATATATTTCTCCTCCACATTAACTAGGGATTGTGGCATATGTTATTCCATGGCGTCGAGGTGTATGAGACACTTATATGACACTTACGACACTTAGGGCGAGGTACCTAGGTGTGCAAATTTCATGTGTAATGAGTCATCAATGGCAAGTTCTCCTTCCATCAACAATAGGGAATACATCAATGTGTCTTGATTGATAGATTTTTAAGTATTTGACCTCAACACCTTTATTCACACTTATTGAATGTACTCGGTGCCTTGACACCTAATTTCATTATTGGTGGGTTTTCTCGCGCTTGTTAATGATATACCTCAATGACCAGTAATCAAACAAAGTTTCATTTTGTTCGACTTCAACTCCTTTATTCAAATGATGTAGAATTGCACCTTCGACGGATAGTGTAGAAGACCTCCAAATCACTGTAGAAACATCCCATATATTTTTTTGTCTTTCGTCATACCAGTACCTATATGACTTCAGTAATCATGGAAGATCATATTGTACTCCATTGTTTATAGATATATTCAGTTTATTTTGAGATTGGACTCCACTGTGTCTTGTTCATGACGATGACAGCCTATGGAATATGTCCACTTTGTATTTCCTATTCATGGCCATGAAAATCTATTTGTTATATATCCACAAGGATCTGCAGTGTAATCTATATTAGAAAACATATTTATAGAGCCAACATGAATTGTAATATTCTCATGGATGACTAGTTCTTCCAGTTGGGTCCTCACTACTCCACTTCTAGGAATTATAATGTATTTTGTCCATTGTGATTTATCCTCTAACCTAACACATTAGGATGCATCTTTTATAGAATTTTTTTCCACACTCCATGCATATTTCTTTGATGACCTTACCTTTCCCTCTACTTACTCAGATTTACCTTTTTCTTATTCCAGAGTCAAAAATTCAAAATTTTGTACATATATGTGAGCCACAATTAGACAACTTCCATATACGTAGGTTGTTCCATTATATACTATTTACATCAGGTTTTGTGCTCAAAAATTAAAAAATATGTTGGGTTTCCATTTCAAGTCACGAGATCCATGATCCTTGACCTTCCATATACTAGAAACACTCTGACTCGAACCTTCAATTCCACTTGAAGGATATAAATTGAGTCACATACAATCCTTGAGGTGGAATTCATCATTGAGAGCAAAGACACTCTCGAGAAATTTCACTTCATATTGAGTCTACATCCGTTTGTCTTTGAAAGTATGAACTTTTGTTGTGTTTATCCCCAATCTCTTCCTATCTTGAGAAGGAGAAACTTAATTAATCCGACTACTAGTGAACATTAATTTATGGAGCATTGAAGTGGTGAAGGCCGAGGTGGAGGGACTTAGTTTCTTGGTTCTAATATGTGTTGTTATAGAATTTTTTCACTTATGTACTTATTCTGATTACATTAATAGAAATACTCTTTTCTCATCCAATTCTATGTTGCAAATATTTGTATTAATTTCCATGGGAATATTTGTTACACATGTTAATGGATTATGCTAGTTTATATATGGATGTTTTATATAAATTCCATATGTTTGAGTATCTTGGTTTTTTAGGACAAATTGTAGGTATCAAGCATTGGATCATGAGCTCAATCATGGTCTTCTTCAGACATTCAGAAAAGGTAGGATTCTATCCTTCCTTTGCTAGCATTTCCATTTGTCTAGCATAATTGAGATTAGAGTCAATTTCTGGGTGTTATTTTATCTATTGTGGTTTACCCCTATCCATAGAGAGATTTCCCTCATAACAAGCCAACAAGAGCATCAATGCTTCAATGGTGGAAATTTACACGATAAAAAATGCCCCCTAATGTGTGATGTCATAAGAGAAATCGATGGTCGAAATACATTATAAGTCTTCTGAGAGAAGTTAGCCAGGGTGAAGGTCACCAGAATCCAATATAAGGACAATAACCAACAAAGAAACAAGTCAAAAAACTCAAATCGTGAGGTGGGCATACCCATGCTCGGGTGTGATGATAAGGATGGCTACCAATCAAGTACACTAAGGATCCATGAAGAATGTATTTATAGAAAGAAATGATCATGGCCATGAAAGTGATACACGATGGATCCATGTCAAATAGAGATCATAGCCACGAAAGAGATACACAGTGGATCTATGTATCAGAATCAATGAAGGATATCTAGGGAAAGAGATGGATAACTGGCCCTTCATGATTATCGATGTGAACAATGGTACTATCTAATTGTAACTCAAGAAGTAGCATAAAAGAGGTGAATCTGCTACTACATTCCTGAGGTCTTTAATCAACTGTCAAGGTATGAGTCTTCACATTGTGAATATATGTGTTGGATTTGAACACAGTGAGACATCATTTGATTATCATTCATTGATGTATACCATTAAATAATTTGAGACAACCCACCGATAATGATAATGGGTTTCAAGGTACCTAGTACAATCTAACAAGTGTGAATAGAGGATTTGATGTTGAACACCTAGTAGAATCTATCGATCAAGGGACATTGATTTATTCCCACAGTAAATAGTGAGAGAACCTTCCATTGATGACTACAAGCCCCAATGTACTAATAATGACTCTATATCCCTATCCCATATCAATATGCATTGAAGTCAATAGAAAGAGATCTACTAGAAGAAGAGCATTAAATCATCCTCCATCATCCAACACGAGGAGCAGCAGAAAGAAAAATATTTGGAAGCAATCTGATGAACTATTGAAAGGAATACCATGAAATACATCTCTTATGTGCACTAGATGTAAATAGGGAAAGAAAGAAACCCTCTAAATAACAGGCAATGATGAAGACTATAGACAAATGAGAGGAAACCACTAATGGGGAAAAATGGAATCCAAGGTACTATATGAATCCCAATGTGTGAATAATTTTCTTACCATCAAACATAATGGAAACCACTCAATCAGTGACCAATGATGGAATGCCATCTTCTGAGCACAATATCACCTATCAATGATGTAAAGAGGGACAGGGTGCAACTCTAGGTCAAACTCTCAGAGAAATTTGTCTTAGTCGATAAGAGATTAACCCACCGGAAGGAATTCAATGGGGACCTTCCATACCATCATGCGTATAGGACAAATATATTTATGTTTCTGAGATGTACTTGAAACATGGTAAGGTAGACTTGCAAAGCCAATAATTCTGCAAAATGGTGGACACAGGAAAAAAAATTCTCTGAACAAGAACATGACAAAATATGTGACTTAGGAAGCATGAGATGAAAATGACCATTGACATAAGTCTGATATGAAAGAAGCAATATAGGAATCTCCATAATGACTAGTAAAATAACCAGTCAGAGTAGTAACAACTTTGTGTAACTCATTCATTTTCCTAAAGCCATACTAACCCAAATTGTTGAGACTTGACTCAAAAATTTATGATTTTTTCAGAGGTGACTCGACTGTTGCCAATAATGGTAAAGAACACTCATTCCCACACTCTTTTTTTTTTATTTGTTTTTTTTCATATTATAAAGCTTGAAAAAAGAATTCTATAATACATGGAGGAAACAAGTGTCACAGGCAAGAAAACCAGTTCCAAGCGCAAAGAACATCACTATGCTCAATGCAAGGAAACATGTGCAGGATATGGACACTTGGGGGAATGTTTCCTCCTAGGTTATAGGTGTCAAATTGAAAAGGAAAAACTTGCAAGGCTAGCAATTGATAATAATGCATAAGAAAATGGTTAAGCAACAACAAGATGAATCTGATATTATGCTCAAAAGCATAAGCAGTAGAATGCAATGCAGTATTACATCTTCAAACATAAGTATGGGAGCCCCATGGATAAATAGCTAGAATAAGATTAAAAAGAATATGAGGTTTCAACACAATGTCATGGTGGGACTAACATGACTCTCGAGCCTAAGAAAAACTTTAGCATGGGAATCGAAAGCAAAAGAAGGTGCTAAACTAGGATTCCCATGACGGTAGGCTCTACCAAGAATTGAATGACACTTAAGTGTATTAGGCCACTGATGATTCCAAATTCAAGGTGTAAATGATCCTACCCTATATGTCAGTGACAGGAACATTACCTCAAAGAGTCAAAAAACATACTTAGTGGGTACAAGGATACTATCCCAATCATCCTTCCTGCAATATCTCAACTCAAAAAGTCATCGTGTACTAAAAATATAGACTCTTGGGCATTTTAACGACTAAAATGATAGAGACTATATAAAAGTGGGTTAAAAAATTATGTATAATATGGAAAATAACCCAAAAAATATTTCATTTAAATTTTTTACCAAATTTAGTAAAAGAGTGGGAAAAATATTTTGAACTTTTAAAGTCATAATGAGAGCTACAATCATCAAAATTCCTCTCTATTAAGACTAGGTAGACAAGCTCTGATCTCTCTTCTTTTCTATCCAAGCCTTTTTGTTTTCCTACAATTTTTCTTTTGCATTTTTTATTTTGAAAGAGGGAGCGTCATACACACTCTTACTTAGCATGGGGCGCATATACCCCGTCATATATGAGAGGGAATTTAATGATGGGCGCGTATGTATGTGCATGTCACCAAATGCATTGGCATATATATCCAAAAAATATGGAAAATTTTGATAAAAAAATGTCCTTGTTACTTCACAGGGATTCAAAAATGACTATTGAATGGTCAGAGCAAGAGAATGAATACATTGATCAAGAACTTCATGATCACCCAGAGGTACTAGAAGTCCTCCAAAACTATGGGTTGAGAAAGTTTTACGAGTTCCCAAACATGTGGGAGCAAAAAACAAATTGCTACAACTGATGATTGGTTATTGGAATCCAAATGCAGATTTTTTTATGCTAGATGGTCAATACTTGACCATAGAGGTGGATGACATATATTTAATCACTAGTATATATCGTTGAGGTGACGTGTTCAACCTCAGAACTTGAGGAGGAATTGGAATGAAAATAGAATATTACATATAATCTTATTGTACACCTAGTATGCAATGAATCGGGAGCCAAATCTCGATTCGTAACATAGAGGATTTGGGATTGAAGGTAATTCTTCACACTATCACTAGGATTAAAGGGTCCTCCATACTATACTATGCCTCCATACCAAAAATATTTTATGTGGTAGAGTGCCTTCTCCATGTGATATATGACTAGAGCACATCCTTACTGCAGAGAATGAACGCATGATTGACTGACACCTTTTGACTACCTCAACACAATCTTTAAAGATTGTCGTCCAAAAGTACTCAACGCACAATATTTTTTGGGTTGTAGCCAACCCAGATAGATGACGGCCACATGCTCCACTATGACAATCATTGAGCATGGACTTCGCTTCCTCATGGGTCAAGAAATAATCAAGAATTGAATCAACCCCTAAGCAATACAAAGTGTCATTGATAATGAGGTAATTCTTCACCTAATGGTGAATCCGACGTTGATTGTCTCGTGAGTAATGCGAAGAAAAATTCAAATCCTGGAGATATACAAGGATGTATCCATACCAAGGATCATTGGAAACAATAAGGAATATATTATCATTCGTATATGAGTCCATGATTACATTTTCCTCATCCTTCTAGGGAAATTTGAACATCAACTCGATGAAAACCAAACCCATTTTGGACTTAGATGAAATGAAATCCAATTCAAATTATTGTAGAATGACTATCCACTTATTTCCATTTCCCCCAATTATACATGATGTTAGGACATACTGAAATGGATTCACATCAACGACTATAGTTGTTTTCCGAAGTAAAATATAATGTTGTAATCTCTGGACAATGTGAACAACTTCCAAGGCTAGCTTCTTGACATGCGAATAACAAGTTCAATACCAATCAGACCATGACTGAGATAATAGATGGCATGCTCTTGCGAGTTATAATCTTCCTAAACCAAGACCATACCAACAGTGGATTCTTCTACCATGATATAGAACAAGAAATCACTACTATAGTTGAGACTAATTAGAGGCGCAGACATAAGTGCGTTCTTAAGCGCATCGAAATATTGTTGTGTGAATTTGTCCCAAATGAAGGGAACCCCTTTCTTCAACAAGTGCATGAAGCCCTTGGTGATGTCGGCATAGTTTTCTATGAATCGATGAAGATACTTTTCCTTTCCTTGAAGACTCTATAATTGATGAATATTATGTAGGGGAGGTAACTAAACTATTGTCTCCACTTTCAACGGATCAACCATGATCCCTTTTTTAGATATGATAAAACCTAATAGAAACCCTGAAATGACACAGAATATGCATGTGTTCATATTTAACCAAATACAATAGTAATGACACCTTTCATAAATGGGCCTAAGATGCAATGTATGATCTACTCTCATGTGAGAGAAAACATCGAGGTCATCCAGATATGCTTCAATAATGTACTTCAAATCGTGGAAAGCAAAAGACATGGACCGTTGGAATGTAGCTCCATCATTTTTTAGACCAAAAGGAATATTTTTGTATGCAAAACTCCCCCAAGGACATATCAACACTATCTTAAGTTGATCCTCGAGCCAGATCTGAATTTTATTATGTTGGACACACCTACCACACTTAGAGGGGGGGGTGAATGAGTGTGGGGATCTTTTTCCCAAAACTTCCCTCTTACACAAAACTCATTAGTTATCACTCGACATTTACTCATTACTCATTGTTGTCATTAATAATCAGTTATATGTGAATACATATCAGAAACATATATCAGCAATATATCATCAACAAATCATCTCCACAAGGAACACGCGGAACACAAGATGTATGTACAATTTTTCTTTTTATTATGGACTTCAATCCAGGGGTTTTTCAACAACAACTGAATAGAGTACAACTCTACAAGAGAGACATCTCTATATGCAAGAATCATCTTACATTCTTAGCACCAACTGAGATGAGGCAACAATCCTCAACATATATTAATATGTACCATAAACAAGTGCATCAACCATGCAGCAACCTGTGCCAAACAACATGTAATCTACTTGTATCATAAACAAGTGCATCCAACCATGTACCAAGAATATACCAATCATGTGTCAACTACTCATCAACAATGACTCATCAATATGTACCAACATCATCAACTATACACCTCATGTATGTGCCAACTCATCAAGTGCTTGTCTCAACCATGACTAGTTTTGGATTAGTCAACAACCCTAACTTGAAATAATCATAACTTTGTACTTGTAATGAATAAAGATATGAAACTGATACACAATGTTCTTCAGTGTGTTTTATGCAATTCCTTCAGGTGTCACTACTTGGAACCTCTCAGAAAAGGAGCTATAGAAAAAATGGCATACCTTGCCGAATTATGGCTTATTCTAGAGAGTGACCTTGTAGAGCGTTCCCCGCATGGAATATTTGTTGAATCGATATGAAACTATTACAAATAATACTAAAGACTGTAATGTAACCAACACAATTGGTCTCACTGAATTTGTATCTGTTATGAATAAGTTATGACGTTTTTACTCAAAACACCTGTTTTAGACTAGTTTCAGGACTAGCCACAAACCCTATTTTCCACGGTGTGTATATCCAAAAATACAAAGACCCACAAGATGAATGTTGTACCACAGATACTTGGATATTTTTTCTTAGTGGCATATAAATCTCACAGTCTGAATCATTATAGAAAAAAAAGTTATTACGAAAATGGTGAGATGACATGTAAATAACATACCTTAGAAAGCATCATGAAAAGAATTTATCCTCCCTTGAATTCTGGCCCTATTTTCTTCACCTTCCCTCTGAAATTAGGCTTATATATCCTTTGGTTACCTCAGTCACCTATATATCTTCAATATTCTCAAGTGTACCACACCAAAAATGCTCAAGAAGCTCTCACAAGAAGCTCTCCATCAATACTCCAAAATATATTCTCACGGGAAGCTCTCCGTTGATCCACAAAAAGGATGATCTGCAAGAGACCATTGCTATATTATTTATAATTTCATCCTCTAGGTCACTTAACCCATTTTTAGGTCACTTAACCCATTTCTAGGTCACTTGACCTATTTTCCTTATTTTAGGGTTAACCACTTTCCATAAATAGAAAGTTCTCCAATACTTTATCATTTAAATATTCCTTCTTGATTTTGTCACTTCTCTTTATTATGTAAATAATCCATCTTGACTTTGTCACTTTACTTTATCATCTAAATAATGATTTCTTCTTTTAGGTCACTTTGACTTCTTTGACCTTGGGTAATATTCCTTCTTGATTTTGTCACCTTACTTTATCATTTCTTGATTTTGTCACTTCTCTTTATTATTTAAATAATCCACCTTGACTTTGTCACTTTACTTTATCATTTAAATAATGATTTATTCTTTTAGGTCACTTTGACTTCTTTGACCTTGGGGGCTTCAAGCCTTCAAGTGGGGGTCCTTCATCTTCGTAAGGCCATAACTCTCAAATCATGAGGAGTTATGTGACATTCCACATACCACCTGAAATGGCATGACAAGTACTATCCATCTAGGATAGTTTCACCAACAATTTCCTTGATCTTTGTCTCATTATTCCACATACAAGCATGGGTCCTCCAACCATTCTTCTAGGATAACACAATCTGCAAAGCGTCTTCCCGTGAGGGCTTTCCCCATAAGGGGACCACTTTGGATTTCATCCATTTGTGCACCTTATCAATCATGATAAGACAATAATGAGAGCATGGGTCCTCCAACCATTCTTCTAGGATAACTCAATCTGCAAAGTGTCTTCCCATGAGGGATTTCACCATAAGGGGACCACTTTGGAGTTCATACATTTGTGCACCTTATCAATCATGATAAGACAATAATGATTCATCTATACACTTTTCCAACAATGCATGATATACCAATGAAACCACATCAATCCATCTTCATCATGTATCAATGAAAACTCATTGATCCATCTTCATCATATCAATGACAACTCATTGATCCATCTTCATCTATGCATTCTCATCAAGGAAAATACATATTACATTACATCAATCATCAATCAATCAATCCTTTGGCATCAATCAATCACTTGAAATCA
>ML776804.1:1618430-1651417 GCA_009831015.1 Picea engelmannii
TCTTTTAGGTCACTTTGACTTCTTTGACCTTGGGTAATATTCCTTCTTGATTTTGTCACCTTACTTTATCATTTCTTGATTTTGTCACTTCTCTTTATTATTTAAATAATCCACCTTGACTTTGTCACTTTACTTTATCATTTGAATAATAATTTCTTCTTTTAGGTCACATTGACTTCTTTGACCTTGGGGGCTTCAAGCCTTCATGTGGGGTTCCTTCATCTTCTTAAGGCCATAACTCTCAAACCATGAGGAGTTATGTGATATTCCACATACCACCAGAAATAGAATGACAAGAAATATCCATCTAGTATAGTTTCACCAACAATTTCCTTGATCTTCATATCATTATTCCACATACAAGCATGGGTCCTCCAACCATTCTTCTAGGATAACTCAATCCACAAAGCGTCTTCCCGTGAGGGATTTCACCATAAGGGGACCACTTTGGAGTTCATCCATTTGTGCACCTTATCAATCATGATAATACAATAATGAGAGCATGGGTCCTCCAACCATTCTTCTAGGATAACACAATCCGCAAAGCATCTTCCCATGAGGGATTTCACCATAAGGGGACCACTTTGGAGTTCATCCATTTGTGTACCTTATCAATTATGATAAGACAATAATGAGTCATCTATACATTTTTACAACAATGCATCATATACCAATGAAACCACATCAATCCATATTCATCATGTATCAATGACAACTCATTGATCCATCTTCATCATATCAATGAAAACTCATTGATCCATATTCATCTATGCATTCTCATCAAGGAAAATACATATTACATTACATCAATCATCAATCAATCAATCCTTTGGCATCAATAAATCACTTGACATCAGTCAATGGAATCAATCAATCAAACCATTGGCATCAATGACAACATGATCCAACAGATTATACCTAGAAAATCCATCCATGAAGGAAAACACTTATGTTCTCGCACACTCATCGATAATCTAGTCAATGAAAGGTGTGGGGAAGTTGTCCTTCAGACAAGATTTGTTCACATCTCATAAATCCATGCAAATGCATATGGTTCCTTGCTTCGTATCCACCATAAGGGAGTTTGACACCCATGTAAGAGGAACTAGATGGATAAAAATGGATTTAAGTAGCTTTTCCACTTCAACCTTTATAGCCACCACCTTCCTAGGATTCACCAGTCGTAACATTTTCCAAACATGCTCCGTGTTTTTGTAAGTTTGAATCTCGTGTTCAATAATGTGGGGGTCAATGCCTTGAATTTATTGATAGGACCAAGAAAAAACATCACATAATTTTTCAAATGAAGAGGTATATGTACATATTTATTCCAGATAATAGTTTGCAACCATAAAAATGTTTTCAACAATGCCATGGGTCTTATAGATGTCAATCGGAATGGTTTTTGATATACTATATATGTTCCCTTCAAAATAAATGTTGTGGTTTTCTAAGGGGTTCATATATTGATCGACACCTCCGCTCACAACTGATCGGAACTCTCTAGCTTCGACTCAAGTGAGCTCCAAAAGGAAATATGATTGATGATGCATATCCTCCCATGGTCATTCTTACCCTGTTATTTCCTCTATAATGGATTCTTCATAAGGAAGTATAATGTCGAGGAAGTCCAGGGAAGTTGAATAATTTTGATCCCGGATAGGCTCTAGAAATTGATCGTCTTCCTCCATCCATGAAGAAGTTGGATCAGAGTCTGCAATGGCTTTCAAGATATCTTGATAAGATATATCTAATGCATATAGTAGCATAGACATATTACATGTGCAATACCTTCAACCGATTTTCATGGTAAGGGTAACACCCACGAATCTTTAAAATATGAAGTCCTAAATGAACCTACCCACATAACGGGAATTGTGGGGTTCAAATTTTGATAGTCGATTGAATTAGCATGAATATACAAAGTTAATACTGTGAAATTGAAATTTACCATAAGCGAAGGATACATTCCACCACCAATTCTCTTAGTTTCCATCTGATATTTTTCGATCAACGGGACTATAGATCCTAGATATTCACGGAGTCGGAGCGGTTGAATGACATATGGTCTATCGTTACTACATTTCCTTCACGGAGGAAGAAAAAATCTCAGAAAACTAAAAATAGGCCAGTCATTATCTCATAGGTCCAACACCTTCCTAACAAAAGGTTATAGTCAAGTGGAGAATCAACTACTTCAAATTCCAAGAAAACAAACTTTTATCCTAACTGGATCAAAAAAGAGGAAACAAGATTGTGTGGTCTAAATGATAACTCATTGAATGCAGTTAACAAGGTAGGGGAGGGGGTCAAATCAAGAGATATGATTTGTTTCTAGCAAGACAATGACATAATGAATGTTGAAGTGCCCTCATCGACGATAGTTCTTCCAATGATTTTTTTTATGTACACAACACTAATTTAGAATGATACATGGTAAGGAAGATGAGGCTTCACCTTAGTAGAATCAAACTTCATAACAAGTTGACTTTAAGAGTTACTAGCCTCAATCACGAAAAACAACGCAATTCGTTGGGTAGGGAAACTTTGTATCACTTCTAAGGTATATATCACACAAGTTGTTTGAGCCAAGACCTCAAAAATCAAATAATTGGGTGTGGCTCGATCATTGGGGTTGTGTGACACACACTTATACACACCTTTTGATATGCATGGCATTGTTTCCTTCTCAGGATTCTCTATATGGATAAAATTTTGAGGATATGAAGTTTATTTTCCTTTTGACAATGACTTAATATTACCATAATCATGAGTTATGGTCGTCAAATAAATTTCCTCCTCCTTCGTATGGTTCACCATGTTCATGAATGACATTGATTCATTCGAAAATGGTGCAGTTTGGGTGCCCCTTGCGGATTTCTAGAAGAAGATCCAGCCTGCATATTCTGTGTGTGTGGAAATAGATTCTTTAGCACAACAATATGTTATTGTGATAGCACGCATGGCTTCTTCCAAATTTGGGAACTGATGAGTCAAGTGATCTTCATTGCAAAGCTTGCAAAGGAATTTCACCTTACTCTTCTCCTTTCTGTCCCTCCAACATTCACATTAGATTTTTGGTTTTTATTATTATTTCCACCACCTTTTTTATCCTTTCCTTTCTTATTCTTCCATCCACATTTTTAGGTACACTCAGGGGTTGTCGATTGTATAGTGTGAACATCTGACAGCTAGACAATTGAAATGGTCGAAGTCGTGGCTTGACCGACCACAAAAAAATGAATTGTCAATTGTTGCATTTACTTCACAATGAGATATGTGGTAGTGATTTTTATGGACCCAACAATTCCATCAACATGAGGTCTGGATTTCATTTTCGAAGGATCAAAACTGAGTCTCTATGCATCCGATATAATCTCATAAAGAATCCCAGATTGGGAGTAGATAAGATCTAATTGTTGGGCCCTAAAAACTTCCTCTTCCTCTGAGGATAATTCTGATGTAGATACATATTTAGAGATGTAAGTAAATAGGTACTTTAAGAATCATTCCAAAAATAAATCAGGAGGGACTTTGGCTTTGTTATTCCTCTTCCACCTCCACCACTCTTGGATGTGATACAAAATATGAGTGGCCTTTCCCTATTTTAACATAAACAAGAGGTTGGTGTCGACATCATATTGGAAAGGAATATGGAATTGGTTGAGGAAAACCAAAGTCAGATCATGAAATATGTGAAACACTTCACCATCAAGTTCAATGTACCATTTCACGGTGACTCTCATAAGAGTGTGTTGGAAGAGACAGATTGATATGGAATCATCATTTAAAAAATTCAATGAACATCACAAATGAAACTTCATCACGTGATCTCTTGGATATACTTACCTTCGAATTTTGGGATGTATGAATGCAATTTGGTGGGGAGTGGGGGCTATTTTAGATCATGGAAAATTGGATCATTCATAATAGTTGACAGGTATGGAAATTTTAATGTCTTCAAAAAATGTAACCTCGACGAGGGTTAGAATTCCAACTTGCTGAGTTGGAGCTCTCGGGTTGAGTGTCTGCCAAAAAAGAATGGTCTAGGTTGGTACTAACACCAAATTTCTAGGAATATCTTGTGGATGTACCATGATTTGGGATAAAACCTTGATGACCTTAGTTATACAGAGGAAATATTCCACCCATCTTATTCCCATAAAACAAAGCAGGGTTTCCCCTATTGATATCCCTTGCAATAGAAATTTCCCTTGCATTGGATAGTTCTGACCGAGAAAGGGGTTTCCCCCTAATGAAGTCACTTAAAAAGAATAATATCCTAGCATAGGATTCCACTGGGCTTGGAAGGGGTTACCCCCTTTCCAAATTGTATCCGAGGGAAAGGAATTTCTCTTGAACCCACCAAACAAAGTGAACTAGTTAGATGAAGAGAGAATGATGACGGGATGGAATCCAACACCCATAGGACCAACCCATCCTACAAAATTATTGGGACCATAACATGGAGTATACCCACTCTCGAGCGAGGGGGATGATAGAGGGATGTTCCCCCCACCCCAAGGAAAAACTCGAAGGGGAGTTGAAGAAATCCCTACATCAACATTACTACTTTGGGGAAATGACTGAAACCATCCGACACGTTCTACATGTCGATTGATGACATCCCAAATGAGAAATAATTATATATAAATGGTGATGAAGATCCCACACTCAAATTCTGATTGGACCCAACTATCAACGCCAAGGAGTTGTTGATCGACATGGCTACCATGGATTGAACCACACTAGTCGTCTAGTTTGATATGAAAGGGGGTAGGATTCCTCCTGAAACAATTGTCTATGTGGGGTTTATAGGATCCCCTAACCCATAAACTTCTAAAGTGTCATCCATGATATCCCATCGAAGAGGGTGACTATCAGTGAAGTCCGACCAAAGAGCCAGAATATGTGAAATAATCGGATTGTGATGTCTAGTTAACGAATATTTGTATGGACAAATGAAATCTTCAACTTCGAGATACGATATGTGAGTAACCTCCACTAACCATCCCTTCTCGGTGAAAGTATCCATGGTTCATGAGGCACCCTCAAAAGCTATTGAAAAGTGTGATACGATGCCTACCCCAGGTACCACAAGAAACCCCTCCAATCACCTCTAAGAATCATAGGAACATAAACTAAGTATACCAACTCACAGTTAACATCCAAATGGTATAGTCAATAGTGGGGATCAAATGTATGGGCAGGGTAACAAATCTTGAATCCTCAAAAGTGTCGCCTCTCACGGAATTAAAGGCACTGACGAAACCCTTGAAATACGTTCTCTCCATTATGTTTAGTCTATCTTTAGAGGAGTTATCTCCTTATCTCTCCTTCACATGACCTTCTGTTTAACTTTTGTGTTAGAGGATTATATTGGATATACTTGTACAAAAATTGGATTTTTCACTCCTTATCTCAGAGTCTTAAGTTTTTTGTGGCCTTGGAGAATTAACTCTCCAACCTAAACCAAGGCCTTAGACTAAACTAGTTTGTTTACCATAGAAAATGAAGTGTCGAGTTAATTTTAATTAAACATTCATTTTATAGAGGTTGTTATTTACTCATAGAGTTAATAGATGAAACTAAATGGTGTTTTAAAGACTCGACAGAAAAACACTTAAGAACATAAAATGAAAAATGGTGTTCTTCATTAAAAATATGAGTGTAAAACACTTCAGAATTAAAAAACAAACTCTTTCTTTTTGCAATATGAAAGAAATGCAATATTTATTTTAGATGAAATGCATTGTTGATGTAAATTTATTTTGACATGTAATACAACTGAAAATTTGTGGAATTGTTTTCATCAAAACTATGAAAATGACAATTTTTTTCATTTTCAAGGATGCAAAATGCAATTTGAATACTAGCAAGCATTATAAAGAAAGAAATCACAATACAAAAGTTTTTTTTTAAGCAAAACAATGGAAAGGACTGAAAAATAATACTAAAGTATACTTCCTGCAAGTATTTTTTTTCCTTGCTTAAGAGGTAAAAGAAACAGGAAATATTTGAAAAGACAAACTTTCTCCTTAAAACCAGCAAGAAAGAACAAAAGAGAAGGTCGAAAAAAAACCAGACCTATAAAAAATTTCCAAGAACAAAAATGGAAGCCACTCTAGACAAAATATCTTGGAAAGCAACTTCTCAAACTACCTTCCAAAGCTTAAAATGATCCAAAAAAGGAAATGCATAAAAATATTTTGTTTTCTTTATAAAAGTCAAACCAAAATACTACAGAACTCAACAAGAAACATAAACAGAGTCTTAAAGTCCTAAGAGAGACCCAAGACACCTGGCTAAAAACCCTCAAACCAGAAAAGATTAGAAAAAATCCTTCTTGAGAAGATGTATGCACATATGCACAAGGAATCATGTGTATATGTGACTATCTACATTGGTGGGTGTGTATATGTATGTGATTTTGAGAACTACAAAGTGCGTATATACCCCAAAAATATGAAAAGAGAGAAGAAAAGAGGCAACATAAATGGCTCAATGAAAAGGGAAAGACTCAAATGATTGTAAATTACTAATCTAAGTATCAATTAGTATTCTGAAACAGACGAAAAGAAAATAAACCAAGAAAACACCACAACAAAGCCCAAAATAGGCACACTAGGAAACAAACCCCAATATGGTCAATGGTTATTCTTTTGGGGAAAACTCCCATATAGTAGTGGGCTTACTGCAGTGTACCAATAACTATATAAGTAACAAATTACACAAAGAATACTCAACAAATATATTATAACTGAATTCAAATAAACAAATAACTATTGGGAAGAGGAGAAGGGTTAAATCACCAGGAGTCCTATGGTTGATGTTGTTCTCGATTGTCAGAGTCTCCTCACTCTTTTTTCTAATAGTTCCTCTACAATCTACAAGAACCTCAAATAGACAAACCTACATAGAAAAAGGTAGTTATATTGATAACTACCTGTTAGATTAATGAAAAAACAATGGAGTGATAAAAGAAATTAGTATTCTATGAAGCATATATAAAATAATTGAAAATTTAAACAATACAAGTACAATGCACTTCGAAGGAATGAGTTTCTATAATATTGATGAACAACAGTTATATGGTTACAAATTATACATGTCTATTTTTGCACTGCCCTATTGAAAGAGATCCAGGATTCCTCCACCCGGATCCTGCTATAAGGGTTGGCTTTGACTCTGAATTCACCATAGACCCAAAGAGAATATATGGGAGACTCTTGGTCAGATAAGTTGGTGATTAGAAAGAGGTTGGAAACAAGGGTTTCCAGGTCAAAAAACCAGCAGAAACAGGGATATGTATGGGCTTATAGAGTCAATGAGTATATCCAAATAGGTGTTTGCTTTAGGTGTGAAAAGAATCATTACTTTTATCCTTGAGGAAAATGCTCCTTTTATTTGGTATCTAGTTGGTTAGAGACGGTTGTGTATGGGAAAAAGGAGTTAGGAAACTAACCAAACCCATAACTCAACATTTAATTAGGAATAATTGTATTTTTTTTCAACATTTATTATCTTGTATGTGATTGTCCCTTGAGTATCCCGCATATACAAGGGTTGAATAACTGTGAGGGCACGTACATCCTCCAAAAAAATGGTTTTTAGAAGGACTCAAGGAGGTATGGGGAATATTTGTCAGTAAGTAGGATAGAGATTAGGGAAAAAAGATCATCAATGCTTCAATGGTGGCAATTGACATGATAATATATGCCCCCTAATGTGTGAGGTCAAAAGATCCATTGATGGCCAAAATACATTATAAGTCTTTGAAGATAAATTAGCCAGGGTGAAGGTCACTAGAATATAATCTAAGGACAATAACCAACACAGAAACAAGTCAGAAAACTCAATTCCTAAGGTGGGCAAACCCATGCTCAAGTGTGATGATAAGAATGGACACCAATCAAGTACACTATAGATCCATGAAGAATGTATATATAGAAAAAAATTATCATGGCCATGAAAGAGATACATGGTGGATCAATGTCAAACATAGATCATAGACATAAAAAAGATACATAGTGGATCTATGTCTTAGAATCAATGAAGGATATATGGGGCAAGATATGGATAATTGATCCTTCATGAGTACCAATATGAGGAGTGGTATTATCTAATAGAAACTCGGGAAGCAACATAAAAGAGGTGATTCTACTACATTCATGAGGTATTCAATTCAACCATCGTGGTACAATTCTGCACCATGTAAATATATTTCCTTGGATTCAAACACCGTGAGACATCGTTTTATTACTACTCATTGATGTATACCATTAAAAAATGTGAGACAACCCATCGGTATTGATAATGGGTGTCAATGTACCTAGTACAATCTAACAAGTGTGAATAGAGGATCTAATGTCAAACACCTGGTAGAATCTATCGATTAGGGGAAATTGATGTATCCCCACTATAAATAGTGAGGGAACCTGCCACTAATGACTACAAGACCCAAGATACTAATATTGAATCTATATCCCTATCCCAGGGAAAGGTGTGTTGAAGTCGATAGGAAGATATATGTTAGAAGGAGGGCATTAAGGAATCCCCCATCATCCAACATGAGTAGTAGCGGAAGGCCAAATGTTTCGAAGGACTCGGAAGAAATATAAAAAATACCACCATGAAGTACGTCTCTCACATGTACCACATGTAAATAGGGCATGAAAGAAACCCTATGAATAACATGCAATTATGAAGACTGTCAACAAAGACGAAGAAACCACCAATGGAGAAAAATGGAATCCAAGGTACTGCACAAATCCCAATGTGTGAATAAATTTCTTGTTGTCAAACGCAAGGGAAAGGACTTAATCAGTGACCAATCATGGAATGTCATTTGTTGATCACAAGGTCAAATATAAATAGGGCCAGGGTGTGACTCTAGGTCAAACTCTCATAGCAATTTGTCATAGTCTATAAGAGCTTAAATCAGCGATAGGAAGTCAATGGGGACCTTCCATAATAGCATGATTATCGGACAAAGATACTTTTGATTCTTAGATGTACTTGACACACAGGAAGATCAACTTGCAAAGCGAAGAATTCTACGAAAATGGACGACACAGAACAAAACTTCCTCTGAATGAGAAAATGACACAATATGTGACTTAGGAAGCATGAACTGAAAATGAACATTAATATAAGTCTGCAATGCAAGAGGCAATGATAGAATCTCCATAGTGACTGGAAGAATAACCATTTAGAGGATTAACAACTCCGTGTAACTATTTCGGTTTCCTAAAGCCATACTAACCCAAATTGTTGAGACTTGACTCAAAAATTTGTGCTTTGTTCAAAGGTGACTCGACTACTTCCAATAACAGTAAAGAAGACTAAGTCCCATGCTCTTTTTTTTTATTTGATTTTTTTTGTCTTTTTCATATCATAAATCCTGAAAAGGAATACAAGAATGTTAGAATACATGGAGGAAAAAAGTGTCGCGGGAAAGAAAACTAGTTCCAAGCACAAGGAACATACATATGCTCAATACAAGGAAATATGTGGAGGATATGGACACTCGGGGGAACATTTCCTCCTAATTTATAGGTGTCAAATTCCAAAGGAAAAACTTGCAAGGATAGCAACTCATGACAATGCATAAACAAATGGTTAAGAAATAGCAAGTTGAAGTCAGCATTAGGCTCAAAAGCACAAGAGATAGAATGAAATGCAATATTACAACTTAACACATAAGTATGGGATCCCCGTGGGTAAATAGACAGAAGAATATTGAGAAGAATATGAGGTTTCAATGCAATGGCATGGTAGGACTAACATGATTCCTAAGCCTAACAAAAAATTTATCATGGGCACCAAATGAAAATCAAGTGCCAAACTAGGATTTCCATGATGATAGGCTCTACCACAAATCGAACGACACTTAAAAATGGATGGAAAGAATTGTGTCACCAATAAGTGGGGTTGAACCTAAGGTAAATTTTGTGAGAAATATTACCCTATGGATAGGCTAAGCTCCCCTTTGAACCAAGACTCCTATCTTTGGTCCAAAGATAGAAGTAAACAAATGGTCTCTAACATCCCTATAGATCTAACTCAATCAATCAATCAAGAGAGAAGAAGAATGTGGTGTACCTTGTTGCGATGTTCGTCCTCGTTGCTCCAATCCTTTGGCTTGATCTCCAAGCTCCTCAATGAAAATGAATTCCTACAAATAATACCAAAGGAACTCTTCCTCCTACTCTATCTGATTAGACAAAGAATATCTATCTATGAAGATTGAAATGGCAATAGAAAAGAAAATGTAGAACACATGAACTTGAAGGGAATATGGCAAGTTATCATTAATTGGAAAGCCAAAGAAGGAACTTACAAAGAAAAATTGGAAATGCATTCACTTCTCCAAGATCTCCTCTCCCATCCCTTGCATTAATATTGACGTCAAAATATTGATGCATCCTCCACAATCAAAGGTTTGATACCTCTAATATCCCCCTCCCCCACCCCTTCACCTTGGAAATACTTTCAATATATTGGATTTGAGAGGTGAAACCACCATGAGAAAATGAAGGATATGGTTGAGGATATGGATCCTTAAGGTCAAGATATGATCCTAATATGAATCCATAGTATAGTGTTTGAACACAACCAACCTCATCCCAAGAGATATGGGCCCTTAGAAAGAGGTGGAGGATCCCATGATTCCCTCTAACTAGACTGGCGCTCCGCTAGAGTTAAAAATAGGGCACCATCCTATAAATTGGTGCTCCCATAACATGGAAAGGGGGGTTCCATTCCATTAAGTGGCACTCCCCCAGCATGGCTAGGGGGGCACCACCCTTCATAAATGCCCAAAAAATGGTCGATTTTCCAAGAAAAAGGTGTGTTTTTGGCCTTGAAATGATTGGTTTCTTCCTCCAATATGACTTAGGGGTTATGGAAAGTGTCTGTTGTGAGGGAAATCTCCTTACGGACTAGAAAATAGGGTTATGCTTTGCATGCAGATATAACCAAGAGAAAATCTACTTTCTACCTTCGTCCCTAGACTTAAATCCTATTTATTTTCAGTAAAACATGGCTAGATCAATCTACCTCATTCTAGGCGTTTGATGTCGATCCCTTGTCGCACTTGACCACTTGTTCGCAGTTCTCCTTCCAAATGCTGACCTGCATACAAGACAAGCAACGACTACACATGCATCTTACCTATAGACTAACAGGTTAGAAATTCAAACATGTACTTAAAAAATTATGAATAACTCATGAATTGGGATGGGAAAAACATTTTCTTTATTACTTTGAATGAGTCAACTTACAAAAAGTCTAGACCGGCCACCGCTCTGCGAACCTGATCTTGGGCTCCTCTTCAACTGTCCTCCAACTGCTTTTCTTTGTCTCTTTTCTGGCATAAGGATGGCTAAAGGGTTGGGACAATGGGAATAGGCAAATGGGCGGAGTTTCTTTGCTATATTGTTCCTCTTCCAAATAGGACCCCTAGCCCTTCTTTTATAGGCTTAGAAGAAGCTAGGTATTTGGACGAACCCTCGGCCATGCATGGCTAGGAGTTTCAGTTAACTCACCCAGAGATGTGTGTTCTGTCGGAAACTTTCCTTTTTTCGTGCTTTTTTTGGTCCACGCCGGTTGTTTGAGATCAGATAGCATGTACACGCATGTAGTAATGGAGTAGGGTATGTGGGCCTTTATAAAAGAGGATTTTTAAAGAGTTGTTCAGCAGTGCTTTGGCAAAGAAGGGATACGAGATGGCTTGATGTCAGGTAAGCATGTAAGGTGCAATTTAGGGTTATAACAGATGCCCCCTAATGTGTGAGGTCAGAAGAGCATTTGATGGCCGAAATACATTACCAATCTTTACTGATGTGCCGAACGATTGAGCCCAAGGATCAGGAACCGGGAGGTGTCATCTGCAAAATAACAAATGTCTCACCGAGGCGGGCATACCCATGCCCGGGATAAAATAGAATCATGGCTACCAACCAAATACATTGTAGATCCATGTCATATAACTATATAAAGAGTAGCCATGAACAATACACAGCGGAGCTATATCTCGAAATCGAAAAGATATACATATAGAGTATCCATCTTCTAGAAGCTGATACGGCTTGATGGTTGGAGATGAGATCTTCAGAGCTCGAGCAACAACTTCAAAATATTCAAAACTCGGGTAGAAGTGTAATATGAGTGTCTGACTTCACTACCCAGAGGTCTTCGACAGCTCGTCATTCATGGACTAGATAATCTTGATGATCAAACTGAAGGCTTCCTTGATTTCGAATAAGGACTTGATTTGACATTCAGGATGGTCGGGTATGAGGAAAAGAGGCATATTGCAGAGGAGGTGACTCAGGCTTGGTGACAAACTTCCTTTAGACAATAGCACGACAAATGATGAGACTCAGGCAGCATGGCATTAATCATAATTCTACGAAGCAGGAGGCAACGCAAACTCTCCATATGTTTGGAAGGATAACCAAATGGTGGAGGACACAACTCTATATAGCGAGAAAAATATTCCTAAGGTCGTACTACATCCCATAGTCTAATGAACAAATAGACAGATGTGCTTTATCCAAGGGTGACTCATTATGCTGCCAATAAAGAAAATACGTTTCCCTTCCTCTTTTTGGGGTATATTTTATTTTTTTTGTCTTTTTCAATAATTTTGGGAAAAAGAATAAAGGAATATTACATTACAATGGAGGAACGAGTGTTGCGAACATACAAGTTCAAGGAACAAGGACAAGACTGATGTTCTAGTAGAATGATACTCGGGAAAAATCCTCCGGGGGCCAAAGGTGTTAAGACACAGAATAAAACTGTTACAAGGCTGGCGTATAAGGTATGTAAACGTGGTTAATAAAACACACAATGGTAACGTCCTTCGATGTAAGTTTAACGAGCCCGAAGAAGGTAAGCTCGATGGTTTTTCATATTTAGAGAGTCTGAAAAAACATAAAAGGAGACTCCGTTGGGGTACCTTTTTCGAAGATAGTCTAGTCGGTTCGAAAAAGGGGTAAACTAGCACTGATAAGATGTCGATTCAAAACCATTTTAACGAGTGTGACAAGGACAAGATCACTCGGCCATTTTTTCATTTTTAAGGAGTCTGAAAAAAGATGAACTATGGACTCTGTCAGGAATGTTCTTCTGGACCAGTTTAACGAGTGTGAAATAATAAGGTCACTCGACGATATTTTCAATTTTAGGGAGTCTGAAAAGAGATTAACTATGGACTCCGTGGGGGTTCCTTCTTCGTAAGTTTAGTCCCTCGGGCTCGAAAAAGGGATAAAATTATACCTGAGAGTACTCTTCTATAGAGATGAAGTTCCATAGAGTATACCTTTGTTCATACAGTTGACTGTCCGGACCGAAAAAGGGGTAAACTATCGCCGGACAGACATGACTTCAAATTTCAGTTTAACGAGCGTGAAAGGCCACAAGATCGCTCGGCAATTTTTTCATATTTAGAGGGTCTGAAAAGGGCTTAAAAGAAGACCCATTATTTTTTGGGAGTCATGGGGGTGAGGTCAAGAGAGAAGAAGAATCATGCAAATGAGGCTCAAACTCGTATTCAAAAAAAACTACAAGGACTCCTGAGCCTACAATGTTTTTAGGGGCAGCATGAATACCATAATGCAACCAGGATCTACCTAGGGCATTCATGTTCCGGTAAGCTCTACCACCAAGTTGTGACACTTCTAAAGCAGAGATGATGGTTCAATGTCACAACCTAATGGGATCAATCTTATGGTAAAGAAAAAATACAACGAGATACAAAAATTAGGGTAGAAACCTAACTTGTATGTTCAAGTTGATCGTCGAAAAACAAATTCCACGGACCGTCGAAAAATACTCAAAACTCAAAAAAAAAAAAAATTGTCCCAATACCCGATCAAATCCCTCCTAAATAACTCTTGAATCACTCTAAATGATTTTTGGTATAAAGAAAATGATAAGGGAGGCCAAAAAGGTGACAAAAAGAGGCCAAAAAGTCTATAAATAGAAGTTGGCAGCTCATTATCACCATTGTTGATTTGGAAATTGACTCAGGAGCCAAAAGACCCCCTTTGATTAAAGTGGTGATTCTGGGAGCTACAGTGGATGAAACGAACTTCTGTATGGACCAAGTAAGTAAAAAATTCCTTGTATTGCATTTCATATCGTTATTTATGTATTGGGTTTCAATTTTTAGGGGGGAATCAACCTTTAAAAGGTCATCCCTAGGTCCACGCGGGCTGTCTCAAGACAGGCTGCATGTACACGCGACTACCTCCAAGACAACATGGATGGTCCCCCTTATTGAATGCTAAAGACACAAAAAGAAAGGTTTTAACTCTCCTGAACCTTTTTGTTTTGTAGGATGTATGTCCATTGGAGAGAACGAGAGCATGAAGAGGTAAATGATTTGGTTGGGGAAGACCCCAATGTTGTGGCTACTTTGATGCAGTGTGGGTTACTCAAGTTTTTTCTATGTCCTTTCATGCGGGCACAACCTAGGCTACTAAATGCCTTGGTTGACTACTGGCATCCGAATGCAGAGGCATTCATGTTAGAGGGGCAGTCATTGGTGCCCATGGTTGAGGACATTTACTTTTTGATTGGCCTCTCTAGGAGAGGGGAACCAGTCAATTTCTGGACTTTTCCTGTGGGGCCGCATAACATAGCGGAATTGATAGGCCTATATTGTGCATCTAATATAGACCGTGTGAGAACGCAGGTGCCTATAAGAAAGATCACTAACCTATCGCTACAGGCGATAGTATTTCTTATTGGGCACATTACTGGTTCTGTGTCTCTACATCAGGCATCCCGCGCACAGATGAATTGTGTTGTCCAGTGCTTGAATGCACAAGTTTTTTATTGGAGTACCACTTTGCTTGAGTGCATGAAGAGGCAATTGACAGGTTTTCATTTGTGGACACATAGGAACTTCGGGTTCGATACCATTCTGTGTTCATTATTTTTTGAGAGAGTTCTGAGCTTTAGTCCTTGAGTAGTGGTATGAGGACACCAGGCCTCCCTTCCTGCTGTGTGTAGATGGGAAGTACCACTGCTGCGACAGGGTGGTGGAAGGACCAATGAGTCCTTCAATGATGACTTTTTTGCATGGTTGTCATGACAGATCCCGGTTATAGAGGACTACCCCTATGCTGGGATTGATTTTTTGAGAGACCTGGAGATACCAGTACCTCCTGGTGAGGTGCGAGGGGAGATGGGTAAGTCTCCACCTTTGTAGTTTTTTTGTTGTATATGTAATTTTTATATTGTTTTGTTATATATAGCATTTTTTTGTTATGCCAGAGTACTTGACGGATATGTGTTCATTGTGTGCAGATGTGGGACCAGTGCGACCTCCTGACTATGCAAGGAGCAGGTGTCATCCTCGGCCAGGGGCCACACCTACCATCACCGGGGGACTAGCAGTAGAAGGAGATCTTCCAACCGGGGAGGCTAAGAGGGTACTGAGATGGGTTGAGCGTAACTTCACTACGCTCACTCGCACGGTCCCAATGGCAGAGATTGAGGACCTGCCACCTTCTATGCAACCTCATGTAGTGGGGGCACCACGGACGTGGGTCTGGTTGTTTCGACGCTTAGCCAATGCTATGGAACAGTATAACAGGGCCCACAGGCCCTAACTTTAGCTAGACATTTTGACGTGCCATGAGCACTACTTGTATATATTTTTTGAGGGTATAAGCCCTATGACTCGTTGTCGGTCCTATTTTTGAGGCGCTTGCATCCATCCATGTACTCTAGTTACTTTATGATATTATATATGGTTTTTTGGTTTTTTGTGTCTTATGGATCATGTGTGAAAAAATGTATTTACATGCTTATGTCAATATTCTTTCATATGTGTGCAAGATGCCAATCTAAAATTTGATTAGCTAGAGTATCTGTAACTTGGTTTAATCTCCTAGGAACATGAAAATATGTAATATAATCAAAGTTGCGTTCTAAGAGACGTACCCTATGGAATCGTTGGTGTAAAGTTGGATCATGAACCCGGTACACTCTATTTAACTGAGACACAACCATTTGAGCATCGAGATAGACCCGGAGATGAGAGATACCCAATGACAAAGTGTCATGAAGCAACTCAATAACTGTGCTATACTCGGCAACATTATTTGTGGTGTCACCTAAGCATATACCTCTAGAAGATAATAGTTCGCCTTGATGTGTAAAGATTACCCAAGCTGTGAAGGCAAGCCTCCGAGTGTGCCGACTAGCACCGTCTGCATACCCAATGAACACCTCAGAATCACTTGACATCTGCCACAGTGACGAAAGATAATATCAACGACACGTCCATAATACTAAAAGAAACTAAAAAGTAATATTACAAAGACTATACATATGTTACAAAAAGTTACCCACAGTGACCTGTCTATGAGTAATACTTCTTGAGGTAGAGCCCATTTCTAGGCTCCGCCAAAGAATTCCCATCAAAATCAACCAGACGATAAGCACCCTTTTTTAAAACCTCTTTTATGATGAAGGGTCCGAACCACATGGGCTTGAATTTTCTTGCCCCCAGGGGGTCCCTATCTTTTTCGTAGACCAGGACAAGGTCGCCTTTAGAGAAAACCCGAGGATGAACGAACCTATCATACTGACAATTGACCTTATGTTTGTGAGCCTCATTGGCCAGGGCCACATCACGACACTGCTCATTGAGATGTTCAAGGTATACTAACCGTTCTTCAAGTGGAGAAGTGTCGGGCAATAATTGTACTGCCAACTTTAGAGACAGGATCTAACATTCGATGGGCAAGACTTCCTCCAACCCGTAAACAAGTTGAAAAGGTGAAAATACGGTTGCAGTCTTAACAGATGTTCGGTAAGCCCATAATGTCGATTATAACATCAAATGCTAATTTGACTTGGCTGAGTTGATAGTTCGTTGTAAAATAGTCTTAAGAGTTTTGTTTACAGCTTCCACCTACCCATTTGCTTAGGGGTAGTAGGGTGATGAATGTTCTTGCCATAACCCAAGATTTTATGTTAACTCGATCATCATTTGGTTCTATAAGTGGCTGCCATGGTCAGTGACAATCTCCCTCGGGACGTTGAACCTTGCTATTATCTGATTGAATAAAAAGAGAGTTGCAGTCTCTCCATCATCTTTAAACGTTGGCATAGCTTCGAACCACTTTGTGAAGTAGTCTACAGCTATGACGATATAGAGGTGCCCCTTGCTGAAGGAGGGTTGCAAGTAGTGTAATCAATCCCCCACTTGGTGAAGGGACCAACGGTGATGACAGGAAACATGGGAGTGGGATGTTCCCTCATCTTCCGAGAGAAGATTTGGCACGGATGGCACTTCTTGACCGATTCGATACAATCTTTGATAAGTGTCAACCAGAAGTAACCTGCTCGTAGAATCTTTTTGGCTGTTGCCAACCTAGACAAATGACCGCCACAAGCTCCGGTGTGGAAATCATTAAGCACGATAACTGCTTCCTCATGAGTGAGACATCGGCGTAAGATGCTTTCTACACCACTCCGGTACAACATTTCATCGATTATGAGATAATTATTAGCCTGATGGCGTATACGTCAACGCTCATCGTGAGAAGCAGTGGTGGGACACTTCAAGGTATAGAGATAGATAAGTATATATCCATACTAGGGATCTAAATATGTGATCAAAAACATATCTCCTCGGATAGGCGATTCTTCAGGCACAATGTCACCTGACTCAACCGAAAGTTCCAAAATAAGTTCTGCGAAGACCAGTGACTTTTTGGACTTTGCTGAAACAAAGTCTAAGTCAAATTCTTGGAGGATGACTATCCATCTACTGATTTTTCCACCTATTACCTGATGCAGGAGAATCGCCAACTCATCAAGCGAGCCAGCACATCAAGCGGAGATCAGCTGGATAAACAAACCCAAGTTTTTGAAGTGCTTTGGGATTGTAGTGCAAGTCTTAAATGAAGCCATTTATGAAGGCACACTTTGTATATTGTAATGGACCTTGAACGGATAGCTCTCGTCCTTAGGTAGATGAGGCATTTAAGATAGTTAATGTAAAGTAGATAAAATATTTAATTCTAGATTTGATAGAGTAGAGTCCAAGAGGGAAAACGAATACAGACACCCTCATTGTATCAATGTAACATATCAAGCATTTAGGAGAAGAGAAGAGAAAGAAGAGAACTGTGTGAAGAAAACCCATGTACAGGCATTTGAATTAATAGAGAAAGTTGATTCAAATCCATGGTTTTGTGTTGTTTCTCTGTGTATATTGTTGATGAGCTCATGAATGTTCATTTCTTGTCATACATTTTATTTTATATGCTGTGTATGTGATTTCATGATGAAGTTGAAGTCAGAAGGGAAGAAGGAATTAGTTTCAATTGTTTCTCTATTTTGAACCAAAGGATTCCTGCAAGGAGTGTAGTCGAATTGTCCACAAGGAGTGCGTTGACAGAAGGGTTCAGGTAGAGATAACCTTTGTTCTCATTCCCTCGAAGATACAGATAGGCACAGTGTCGTGCAAGGAGTGCGCAGGCCAGGGAAAAGCCTCAGGGGTGCAAACCTGAGCAAAGTTCTGAAAGATTGTTGTTGCAGGAGTGCACAAGGTTGAGCTACTTCAACACTTAGACGTTGTTGAAGATTTTCCGCAAGGAGTGTGCGCAAGAAGTTCTCAGAAAGACTAAGAAATCGAGAATAAGCTCAAGAGGAATAGGCCTTAAATTCACCGAAGGATAAGTGCAGGGAAGTTTCTTGTGGAAGTCTGAAACAAGCGTTGCAGGTTGGCTGGAGCCAATGGACGAGTTCTGTGGGAGACACTTCTACAATTCGTGGATTTACGAAGGGAAGAACGGATGGTTGAAAACCTCTGGGGAGATTTCACGAAATTCCAAGGGCCTTCAGATCTCACGAAAGTGCAGGGAGATTATGGCGAAGACACCCGAGTGTTTGAAGCCCAGGAGGGAGCAGAGCCATCGATCCGAGGCAAAAGGAGTCGTTGGATCTGCACGTGCCATCGCATATCGGGTAATCGCGAATTGAAGCTCCAATAGATTGCCACAAGGATCGCGATATCGCAAATAGCGATATCTCAATAGGATCAGAACCGTTTGCTGTGGAGGATGCGTGTTAGGAGATCCTGAGGAGTCGGGGTTCGGCAGATCGGATGTTCCGTAGGTAAGAAACTCTTGCAGGTTGGAATCACGATACGCGATATTCCGATGGAAGGGTCATGTGGGCCACACCCGGAGTTAGTGGGAGTCAGGTGGCGGAATATCGGGGATCGGCAAAAGGAAAGTCCCGAGTCCTTTGACATCAGGATTCGCGATCCCGCGAATCCCAAAATCTCGACAGAAGCGACGGAAGGTGGAAGGGTCTATCCACATGTGTGCTTTGGAGTATCGGCACATCGGGGTTCGGGGGTTGGAGACTCCATCAGTTAACATCATGAGTAGCGATTTCCCGATAGGGAGAACTCCGATAATAGAAGGGGAGGAAGTCAACAATTGACCCATATCGGGTTTCGGGGAATCGTGAGGCATAAGGTACGCGAACATAGAATTCGCAAAATCGTGAATTCTGATTTTCCCGGCCATTAAGGGAGATCATTGAAGAGTCGTTGTGGTTGAATAATTCCCAATAGGGAATTAGAAGAACATTTGAGTTCTTCAGGCCGAAGAGAAAGAAGATCTTGAGGGAGCGGACGTGCCAGTGAGGGTGGCGCGTTCGTGTCAAGTGGTATCAGAGCAGGAAGTTCTTTACTTTCTGTAGCAAAGAAGAGGATTCATCATGCCGCCAAGAAGAGAAAGACAATCACCCGACCCAGAAGATAGGGAGGTGCGAAGAAGAGGCAGGCCAGCACAGAATCCAGAAATGGAGAGACAGATACGTGATCTCCGAGCGAGACTAGAAGATATGGAAGCAGCGCAGAAACGCACAGCCAGTGCTGGAGATATGAGTGAATCCAAAGGTGAAGTTGAAGTCAAACAACAAGGAGAAGTTGCAGCCGAATATGCAGCCAATGAGCGATTAATTAAAGCTATCGCTCGGATGAGTTCCAAAACAAGGATGGACATTCCAACTTATGAAGGGAATCTGGATGCAGAAGAGCTTCTAGATTGGATTAGAGCTCTTGACACCTACTTCGATTATGAGGATATCGAAGAGGATAAGAAGGTCAGGCATGCTATCACAAAATTGAAGGGACACACAACATTATGGTGGGACGAGCTACAAGCTGATAGACATTCCAAAGGTAAGCAAAATATCAAAATCTGGGATCGAATGATCGTGAAGATGAAGGCGAAGTTCATCCCAAGGGATTACCAAATTACTCTGTTCAGGGGAATGCAGAACCTAAGATAGAAGTTGATGATAGTGAAGGAGTATACTGAGGAATTCTACAAGCTAAACATCAGAGAAGGTCATCGGGAGAGCGATGATGAGAAGGTTGCCAGATATCTGAATGGTCTGAGATACAACATTCAGGATGAATTGAGCATGGTAACCATCAGGATGGTGGAGGATGCTTATCATATGGCTCTGAAAGTTGAGGAGAAGCTGAGCATAAGCAAAGTCAGAGAGGGTGAGGCAGAAGTTATCCCAGAGGCAAGACAGTTGCCTAGGAGAAATTTCGGAAGCCCAAGGAGGAATGGAAGAAACCTCAGGGTAGAGTAGAAAGAGGTGGTACCTCACAGAAAGGACCATACATCGAACAGAGAGGGAAGTATACAGAGAAGAGCGGAGGATATGATGATGCAAATAATTTTCCTCATACCATAGGTAGAGGAAGAGGCCGAGGTGGAGTTATCACATGCTTCACATGTGGAAAGAATGGGCACAGGTCATTTGAGTGTCCAGAAAAGAAGAAGGACGGAGGAGAATCTCACATCACTGAGGCGCAGAAACGAGATGCTGAGACCGAAGATACAGAAGGCGGAAGGACGCTAATGATGCATAAAGTTCTCTTAACACCTGGGAAGGAGGTGGAGGACTTAGATCAAAGGACCAGACTGTTCAGAACAACTTGCAAGACCAAGGACTGGGTATGCAAGGTTATTGTGGACAGTGGTAGCACAGATAATCTCGTTTCAACCGAGATGGTAGAGAAACTAGAGCTGGAGACAACTGATCACCCGAGTCCATACAAAGTTTCATGGCTACAGAAGGGACATCAGGTGAGTGTCACTAAACAGTGTTTAGTTGAATTCAAGATAGGAGGGTATAATGATAAAGTACTCTGTGATGTTATCCCCATGGATGTATGTCATCTATTGCTGGGTAGATCGTGGCAATATGACAGAAATGTGGTTCATGATGGGAGAATGAACACATATACTTTAGAGAAGGATGGGAGGACACACAGGTTGCTTCCGATAAAGGATAAGGAAGTGAAACCAGAAGTGAGCAACACAATACTTCTCATGAGTGGGAAGGAACTTCTTACAGAGATGGAGAAGAAGGAAGATCCACAATTCTTTGTGGTCAGGAAGCCAAGAATCGTTCTGACTAGCACGAGAGTGGACAATTTACTAGATGAGATTCAGGAACTGCTGGGAGAGTTCCCTGACATCATCGTGGACAAATTACCTCGTTTGTTTCCACCGATAAGGAGTGTGAGTCATCACATTGATCTCATTCCAGGAGCAATTTTTCCAAACAAAGTTGCGTACAGATTGACGCCACAAGAAAATGAGGAGGTCAAGAAGCAGGTCCAGGAGTTGTTGGACAAGGGATTGGTCAGGGAAAGCCTAAGCCCATGTGTTGTTCCAACAATACTTAGTCCAAAGAAAGATGGGGGTTGGATAATGTGTACCGATTCCAGAGCGATAAACAAGATAACCATCAGGTACAGGTTTCCACTGCCGAGAATGGATGATCTGATGGATTGCCTAAGCGGGGCAAAGTATTTTTCAAAGATAGATTTGAAAAGAGGATATCATCAGATTCGCATGAGAGAAGGCGATGAGTGGAAGACAGCCTTCAAGACAAACAAAGGATTGTATGAATGGTTAGTCATGTCGTTTGGCTTGACCAATGCACCAAGTACTTTTATGAAGCTGATGAATGAAGTCCTAAGGGAATTCATCGGGAAGTTTGTCGTCGTATATCTGGATGATATATTGATTTTCAGCAAGACAAAGGCTGAACATCTGAAGCATTTGGCCATTGTGATGAGAAAGCTACAGCAGGAGAAGTTGTTGATCAACATGAAGAAGTGCTCATTTATGAAGACAGAACTCATTTATTTGGGTTTTGTTATTTTGGTGAATGAATTGAGGATGGATCCAGATAAGGTAGAAGTGATCAAGAATTGGCCATCACCAAGAAATGTATTCGAGGTGAGAAGCTTTCATGGTCTGGCTAGTTTCTACCAGAAATTCATCAAGAATTTCAGTGGAATTAGCGCAATGATGATGGACACAGTCAAGAAGCGTCATAAGTCTTTTCATTAGATAGCAGAGGCTGAGAAAAGCTTCAATCTGTTGAAGCAGAAGATAACAGAACAACCAGTTTTGGTGTTGTCGGATTTCCAGAAGACATTTCAGGTGAAATGTGATGCAAGTGGGTTTGCCATAGGAGCGGTCTTAAGTTAGGAAGACAGACCCGTTGCATATTTCAGCGAGAAGTTGGATGAGGCAAAGATGAAGTACTCCACGTATGATAAGGAATTTTATGCTATCATACAGGCATTGAAGAAGTGGAGGCATTACTTGATCCCGAAGGAATTTGTATTGTACAGTGATAATCATGCATTGTAGTTTGTGAGTCAACAGGAGAATTTGAATCAGAAGCATGCTAAATGGGTAGAGTATATGCATAATTTCACATTTGTGATTAAACATATTTCAGGTACTGCTAACAAAGTGGTTGATTCTTTGAGCAGGAAGTGTTTGTTGCTGCAGGAATTCCGAGTCAAAGCATTGGGTTTTGAAAATCTCAGGGACATGTACGCAGGAGATACAGATTTTGGAGAAGCGTATGAAGCCACTGAGAATCCAGTTCTCAGAGACAGAAGCCCTTGGATAGATTATATGATTCAGGAGGGATTACTGTTCAAAGGCAATCAACTGTGTATTCCAAATTGCTCCATGAGGGAGAACTTATTGAGGGAGAAACACAGTGGGGGCTTAGCAGGACATTTTGGTCATGAAAAAATGTTCGCAAAGCTGAAAAAGTCTTACTTTTTGCCAGGCATGCGAGCAGAGGTCGAGAGATTTGTTGACAAATGTCGAGTTTGCCAGCATTCGAAGGGTAGAAAACAGAATGCGGGGTTTTATCAGCCATTGCCCATACCAGAGAGGCCATGGGAGGCGATAAGCATGGATTTTGTATTGGGGTTTCCAAGGACACAAAGAGGTGTTGATTCAATCTTTGTGGTGGTGGACAAGTTTTCTAAGATGGCACATTTTATTCCATGCCAGAAAACCAGCGATGCGACTCACATCGCAAACTTGTTTTTCAAAGAGGTCATTCGACTTCATGGATTGCCGAAAAGTATAGTTTCGGACAGAGACACAAAATTCATAGGGAATTTTTGGAGGACCTTATGGAAGAAGCTAGGAACTAATTTGGCATTTAGTTCTGCTTATCATCCTCAGACAGATGGGCAAACGGAAGTGGTCAATAGGAGCCTGGGAGACTTATTGAGAAGCTTGGTGACAGAGCACCATAGCAGCTGGGATAGCATATTGCCACAGGCAGAGTTCGCGTGAAATGATTCAGTGAATCGGAGCACAGTGAAAAGTCCATTTCAGGTTGTATATGGAATGCAACCGAGAGGAGTTTCTGAATTGCGGGATTCAGAACAGACTGCGACTAGCAGTGCTAGTGCAAAAGAATTTGCTGAGGCAATGAAAGAACTTCACAACAAGGTGAAGCAACGACTGCAAGATTCAAACCAGGAATATAAGTGCAGAGCATATCAGCATCGGAGACAACTTTAGTTTGAATTTGGTGATCTAGTTCTGGCACATTTGAGGAAGGAAATGTTCCCAAGGGGAACATACAACAAGCTGAAAATGAAGAAAATCGGGCCTTGCAGAGTCCTGAAGAAATTCGGAGAGAATGCGTATGAAATAGAATTGTTGGATGGCATCGAGATATCTTAGACATTCAATGTCTCATACTTATATCCATATAAGGCTAAGGAAGCAGGAGCTGGAAGTGATGAACAGCCAGAAGTCCAGTGGCAGAAGCAGATGTCGATAGCAAAGAAGCCGCAGATGGAATGCATACTGGACAAGCGAGTAGGTAAGAAGACCAGGAGAAAAGAATACTATGAGTATCTGGTCAAATGGAAGGGCCATCCAGTGGAAGATGTCAGTTGGGAGACTGAAGCAAAGATTCAAAAGCATGGACAGACCGTGCAGGAGCTCATGGACAGGAGCCCATGAAAATTTTCAAGCCGAGGAGTATGATGCAGGAGCATCGTCAACTCATCAAGCGAGCCAGCACATCAAGCGGAGATCAGCTGGATAAACAAACCCAAGTTTTTGAAGTGCTTTGGGATTGTAGCACAAGTCTTAAATGAAGCCATTTATGAAGGCGCACTTTGTATATTGTAATGGACCTTGAGAGGATAGCTCTCGTCCTTAGGTAGATGAGGCATTTAAGATAGTTAATGTAAAGTAGATAAAATATTTAATTCTAGATTTGATAGCATAGAGTCCAAGAGGGAAAACGAATATAGACACCCTCATTGTATCATTGTAACATATCAAGCATTCAGGAGAAGAGAAGAGCAAGCAGAGAACTGTGTGAAGAACACCCATGTACAAGCATTTGAATTAATAGAGAAAGTTGATTCAAATCCATGTTTTTGTGTTGTTTCTCTGTGTATATTGTTGATGTGATCATGAATGTTCACCTCTTGTCATACATTTGCTTTTATATGTTGTGTATGTGATTTCATGATGAAGTTGAAGTCAGAAGGGAAGAAGGAATTAGTTTCAATTGTTTCTCTATTTTGAACCAGAGGATTCCTGCAAGGAGTGCAGTTGAATTGTCCACAAGGAAGGCGTTGACAGAAGGGTTCAGGTAGAGATAACCTTTGTTCTCATTTCCTCGAAGGTGCAGATAGGCACAGTGCCATGCAAGGAGTGTGCAGGCCAGGGAAAATCTTAAGGGGTGCAAACCTGAGCAAAGTTCTGAAAGATTGTTGTTGCAGGAGTGCACAGGGTCGAGCTACTTCAACACTTAGACGTTGTTGAAGATTTGCCACAAGGAGTGTGCGCAAGAAGTTCTCAGAGGGACTGAGAAATCGAGAATAAGCTCAGGAGGAATAGGCCTTAAATTCACCGAATGATAAGTGTAGGGAAGTTTCTTGTGGAAGTCTGAAAGAAGCGTTGCAGGTTGGCTGGAGCCGGTGGACGAGTTCTATGGGAGACACTTCTACAATTCATGGATTTACGAAGGGAAGAACGGACGGTCGAAATCCTCTAGGGATATTTCGCGAAATTCCAAGGGCCATCAGATCTCACGAAGGTGCAGGGAGATTACGACGAAGACACCCGAGTGTTTGAAGCCCAGGAGGGAGAAAAGTCGTCGATCCGGGGCAGAAGGAGCCATTGGATCTGCACGTGCCATCGCATATCGGGTAATCGCGAGTTCAAGCTCCAAGAGATTGCCACAAGGATCGCGATATCGTGAATAGCGATATCTCGATAGGATCAGAACTATTCGTTGTGGAGGATGCATGTCAGGAGATCCTGAGGAGTCGGGGTTCGACAGATCGGAGGTTCCGAAGGTAAGAAACTCTTGCAGGTTGGAATCGCGATACGCGATATTCCGATGGAAGGGTCGTGTGGGCCACACCCAGAGTTAGTGGGAGTCAAGTGGCGGAATATCGGGGATCGGAAAAAGGAAAGTCCCGAGTCCTTTGACATCAGGATTCGCGATCCCGTGAATCCCAAAATCCCGATAGAAGCGACGGAAGGTGGAAGGGTCTATCCACACGTGTGCTTCGGAGTATTGGCACATCGGGGTTCGGAGGTTGGAGACTCCATCAGTTAACATCGCGAGTAGCAATTTCCCGATAGGGAGAACTCCGATAATAGAAGGGGAGAAATTCAATGATTGACCCATATCAGGTTTCGGGGAATCGTGAGGCATAAGGTGCGTGAACATAGAATTCGTGAAATCGTGAATTCTGATTTTCCCGACCGTTAAGGGAGATCATTGAAGAGTCGTTGTGGGTGAATAATTCCTGATAGGGAATTAGAAGAACATTCGAGTTCTTCGGGCCAAAGAGAAAGAAGATCCTGAGGGAGCGGACGTGCCAGTGAGGGTGGCGCGTTCGTGTCATTACCCGTCATGTCAACATGTACTGGAATGGATTCACGATAGTAATGACGGTGGTCTTGTGAAACATAACATAATGATGGAACCATTGAACATCATGAACTGCTGCCAACGCAAGTTTTTTTATATGAGAATAATTAAGTTCCAGTCCTACGAGGCCTCGACTCAGGTAATAGATCATGTATTCTATGAACAAGTCATCTTCCTGAACTAAAACCATGCCAATGGTTGACTCTGTGCAGCCAGATATAATAAGAAAAAAAAATTATAGTTAGGTGGCCAGATCAAAGTTGCAGTTGTGAGGGCATGTTTCAATGCATCAAAATATCATTGAGCCACATCGTCCCAGTAAAAGGGAGCGTCTTTCTTCAGTAAGCGCATAAATCCCTTGGTGATTTGGGCATAGTTGGCGATGAAGCGTCATAAAAAGTTCGCCTTGCCTTGTAGACTCTGAAGTTGAAGGATTGTACGTGGGGGGGGAAACTAAATTATTGCCTCAACCTTCAGAGGATCGACCATGATCCATGTTTTTGACACTATGAAACCTAACAATCGTCCTGACGTTACACAGAAGATACACTTGTTTGGATTCAGACGAATCTGAAAGTAGTGACAACGTTAGAAAATAAGTCGGAGGTGTGTGGCATGATCCGTTCTCTTGCGAGATCGTGATGTTAAATCATCTAGATAGGCCTTGACTATATGCTTGAGGTCATGAAAAGAAAAAGACATGGCCCGTTGAAACGTGGCTCCAGCATTTTTGAGACCAAAAGGCATTTTACGATATGTGAATGTACCCCATGGGCAGATGAATGTCATTTTGTGCTGGTCTTCGGGTTTGATTTGGATTTGATTATATCCTGAAAAATCATCCATGAAAGAAAAGGCTTTGTAACCCGCACATTCATTAATGATCTGGTCGATGAACGGTGTGGGAAAATTATCTTTGGGACATGCTTTGTTCAAATCATGGAATTCAGTGTATACACAAATCGTGCCTTGTTTTTTATTGACCGGCACGGGGTTTGACACCCATTGGGTCAAATGGATTGGATAAATAAACTCGACTTTTAGAAATTTCTCAACCTCAACCTTAATGGCTGCTGCTTTCTTAGGATTAACTGGATGAAGCTTCTGCTGAACCAGCTTGGCATCAGGATACGTTGTGATTTCATGTTCAACTATTCTTGGATCGATGCCTGGCATTTCCTCGTAAGACCAGGCTAAAACGTCACGGAATTCTTTGAAAAGATCTGTGTAGATTTGAATCTCTTAGAAAAAATAATGTGACACTTAGAAAAACTAATTTGACACTTGGTAAGGTGCATACGACACTTGCGACAATGCATGTGACACTTAACAAGGTGCATACGTCACTTTGCGACACTTGCAACACTTAGGGTGTGACATTTTGGTGTGTAACAATAAGTGTATAATTGATCATTGATAATTCCAAATGCAAGGTGGAAATTATCCTACCCTATATGCCAGAGATGGGAACATTACCTCAAATATTCGAAAAATGGACTTTGTGGGTACAAGAATACTATCCCAATCATCCTTCTTGCAAAATAACAACTCAAACACTCATCTTGTACTGAAAATGTGGTCTATTAGGAATTTTAATGACTAAAAATGATAGAAACTATATAAAAGTGGGTTAAAATTTTCTATATAATGTGGAAAATAACCCAAAATTTATTTTATTTAAGTTTTTAATCAAATTTAGTAAAAGAGTGGGAAAAAAATTCGAACTTTCAAAAGTCATAACGGGACCTATGTTGGCACAGGGGCATTCCCAAGGTTCAATGCTTAACAACACACCAACAAAACCCCGACTACTGACCCTTTCGGCAACACCTACGAAGCAGGCGAATTCTCACCCAAGGTAGAAGTAGGGGGGGTTACAGGACACATGTGTCTGTAACCAGGATGGGACACGATTATGAGATAAGAGCACTTTGCAGAATATTTTGTTAACGCTTAGGAAGTGAAAAAGCATTAGTTTATTAACCTTATTAACACTGCAAAGCATAATCAAAGACAAATAAGCATAGTAACCACAAATAACACATCATAATCACCATGAACACTTAGCACTTAGCACTGTGAGTTAATTCTAGCATCCATTTACCCTTTAACATAAGTAAATCACTTAGCAACAAAATATATATTCATTGCACATCATAATCAAAGAACTAAGCAAATTCTTAACATTAATGACACTACACAAAGCAAACCATGAGACACCAGATATATATGGTTCACCCCAGGGTGGGGCTACGTCCACAAACCGCTTCCCCTCTTTATTATTCACAAAAATCTTATATCTAGTCACTCCTATGCACTAAGCCACAGAGTCGAACTTCGCACAAGACAGGAGATCTGCGCACTCAACACTAGATCCTTCTTCTCAACCTTCCAAAAATAGATCAAATGCACAGAGCGAGAATCTCTTATCATGACACTTAGCACATGCTCCACACTAAGCATCACAAGCATTGAGAATAGTCTACAAAATCACAATCGAGCACAAAGCCTTGACCACACACATTCCTTCTCACACAAAACTACTTGAACTATTGCTTCTACAATACATTCCTCTTTATTTATACTTACAATAAGGCCTAAACATGAGGAAAACCCATGGGCTGACATCCCATAAACCCATTACAAAACTTAGAGGACCCCTTATTGGGTCAACATAACCCTCAAATAGGTGAGATCCACGATCTCAACTCTGCCTGGGTGCTCCTACTTAGACCAATGTGTCGAAGTCCAAAAGTGGGCCAAAACCTCCAAAACTAACCAAAGTTTCCCCAAAACTTGGTTGAGGGCCAACAGGCCCCCAAAACTCACATGTGACTCATCCCGAGTCACTCAGGTCCAGACAATGTTTCTTCAAAATCCTTGAGCTTAACTCGAGCTGCCTCGCCTGAGCCTCCTACTCAGCAAGCTCCTGGACTGTCTTCTTTGTAACATGCCCTTCCAGGCATTGTTCTACTATTGCAACTACTTGATCTAACTTTGAACCATGGCTATCGATATCCTCAAACACATTGCAAGCTTCATCCTACACAAGTTGTAAATTTTGTGTTACTTCCATCACCTTACCCTAGAGGGTAGTGATCTGTTGTTGTACTGTGTGTTTCTCCTGGGATCTCTTCATCCTTTCCACTGTTGTGAGTAGCTTCATTTGTGACTGCAATGAAAATTCTTTTTGTTGCACCTCATGTGACTGAGACTCTAGCTTCTTTAACTCTAGATCCTCGGTGAGGCGTTCATATGTCTGGGTGCTTCTGTCACTCAACTGTTTACATGCCGAGGTGAGGGATTTTATACTTGCTACTATGTTTTTGGTGGACTCCTCCCTCTAGTCACGCACCTCCTGTAGAGTGCTCGACAATGTTCGAGTCTCTAGTTCAACTATCCTAGCCTAAAACTGTTGGAGGGTCTCTGCGAGATTCACTACTTGAGCTTCGACAGGCTCTTGCTCCTCCTGTACCAAGCCTAGAATAGAGTGACATGATTTTATTACTGCTTCTTTGACCATGGCCTTCTCTGCGAGAAACTAATATTTTTCCTTCTGTAGCTAGGCTTCTCTAGCTTTCTTTTCCTCTTGAAGCTCTCCTTTATAGCTTTCACAGGCAACTACACTATCTTGCGCTTCTCGTAACTGTATTAGGACTTCGTCTTTTTCCTTTTGCAAGGTTGTAGCCTTCTCCTTCTCTTCCTGAGCTCTCTAGAACTGAGCTTGTGTTGCATCAACAACCCTTCTTAGTTGGGCTTCTCTTTCAGCGATCATTTTTCTTTATTCCCTTCTGTATTCCTTCAAACCTGCCTCCAATCCTTCGACCTGTTATGGATATATTACTTTAAGGTTAACCTCAACATCCAAGTTGGGGCTAGCCTATAGTGATGCGGGGGTGGGAAACTTGATGCTATACTGGGGGATGGTGATCTAAATCTCTGGTTCACCCTGCGGATTTGGTTCCTCCCCCAAGTCTGTGGTCTGTGATGAGGAAAGTGCAGTAGGCAATGCGCGAACCAATCAGACAACCTGCAGCACTTCCTTCAACTCCCTCTCAATCCTTTAATATAACTCCACATGTTTCTCTTTGTATCTATACAACATGTCTTCAAAGGAATCCTCCATAGCTCCACAGAATATACTAATGTCGTCGTCACTGAGAGTGGCTTCCAACTATGTCTTATTGGCGCGCATTTTCTTCCTTGTTGAAGGTTTGTTCGGAGTAACTTTCCTCTTTTCTGGGGTAACAGGTGGATCTTTAGGTGGTGGGGTGCTAGTAGCTTCACCTCCTCCTTATTCTTCTTCTCTTTCATCTCCTCCTCCCTATCCTTCTACTTTGTCTTCTCCTCCTCCTAGCGAGATAGACCTATTATCTACACAGGTTTCCTCTTCTTCCTCTTCGTCAGTCTCTATGTCCTAGACTTCAACCTTCTTTTTGTGTTCTCTCTACTTCTTTGTCCCACTGGATTTTCCGACATGTTCAGCTCACATAACCATCGGGATTCCTATAGTATCAGTTTCAAATAAATCTGCATCGACGACAGGTACAAGAAATGCTTATGGCCAATCCTTTATAATATGTTCCATATCTTCATCAGTGAGCTTATAGTATGACTGCAATCTTTTCTGGTGCTCATCTCTTTGCGCAGTGATGTAAATGAAGTGGGGATTAGCATGGAACTTCTCTATGGGTTGGTACTGATGAAAGTTACATGGTATCATACGAGGGAATGCTTCAATGGAGACTTTCAACTACTGATAATATCTATGAAACGTGGCATTAGGCTGCCATTTCTTCGTCATTTCATTTGTATATCATAGGGTGGAAAACCGAGCAGCTAGGGGCTCCATAGGTTCAATCTCTTTGAAAGTAGATCCTTTAGGAATATGCCAAGCCACAAATGTAATCAAGATGATCAACCAACTGTAGTGAAACTCATATCCTAAGTCCTAGGCTTCGCGCAATTTTTTTTTATCCTGTTGACGAGGTAGTTCACCCAGTTCATCTGCAGGCCCTCCACACACTTTCCTATGAGGTCCACCATGAACCTGGTGACCTATGTGGGGTGGTTATTCCTCACTAGCTTGCCATCTAAGAGTTTACAAGCAAGGCGCACTACGCCATCCTGTATGGAGGCTACCTTGTAACCTCACTTCCACTTTTCTACCTCTCCATAGGCTTCTTTGATGTGATGTGATAACCAATGGTCTAAGGTATTCCCTAGGTAGACCTTTTGTGGGTCATGACCCTTCAAACTTAAACCTGTGATCCAGTGGATCAGCGTCGGATCCACAATAATTCTTCTATCAATCCATAGATATCCTCCATGATAGCACGACAGAAGGAGTTTAACGCAAGCGTTAACCTCCTGGTGGCAGCCAAAATGCAGAATCTTCATTATGTTTAATATGGTTGAATGTGCCAACTCCTTGATCCATGGCTGTAAGACAAGGTGAGGTTTCTTTTCGGTTGTCTTCATTAAGTAATGATGAGGAGATAGTGCGGCGTAGTTCTTCCGGTCTCCTAAGTTGAAGTCACTATGCTTCAACAACGAGATCTTCACTAACTGACCATTTGTTGGCATAGGGGAAAACCCAGGGTTCAATGCTTAATAGTGCACCAACAAAACCCCAACTACCATCCCTTTTGGAAACACCTGCGAAGAAGGCAAAGTCTCACCTGAGGTAGAAGCAGGGAGGTTTTAGAACACAGATGTCTGTAACCAGGCTCGGACACGATTATGAGATAAGATAACTTCGCAGAATATTATGTTAATGCTTAGGAAGTGAAAAAACATTAGTTTATTAACCTCATTAACACTGCAGAGCATAATCAAAGACAGATAAGCGCAGTAGCCACAAATGATTATGCACCCTGAACACTTAGCACTTAGCAGTGTGAGTTAATTCTAGCATCCATTTACCCTTTAACATAAGTAAATCACTTAGCAACAAAATATATAATCATTACAAATCATAATCAAAGCACTAAGCAAATGAATAACATAAATGACACTACACAACAAACCATGAGACACCAAATATACGTGGTTCACCCCAGGGTGGAGCTACGTCCACAAACCGCTTCGCCTCTTTATTATTTGCCAAAATATTACATTCAGACACTCATGTGCACTAAGCCATAGTGTCAAACTTCACACAAAACAGGAGAGCTATGCACTCAGCACTAGATCCTCCTTCTTAACCTTCCAAAAATAGGTCAAATTCACAAAGCCAAAATATCTTATCATGACACTTAGCACCTGCTCCACACTAAGAATCACAAGAACTAAGCACAATCTACAAAATAATAGTCGAGCATAAAGCCTCGACCACACACATTCCTTATCACACAAAACTACTTGAACTATTGCTTCTACAATACATTCCTCTTTATTTATACTTACAATAAGGCCTAAACATGGGGAGAACCCATGGTCCGACATCCCATAAACCCGTTACAAAATTCAGAGGACCCCTTACTAGGTCCACATAACCCTCAAAATAGGTGAGATCCATGATCTCATCTCTGCCTGGGTGTTAAGGTCCTAACCCACACATAGGTAGATCAATGTATTCGGATGTAATAAAGGTCAATATTAATAAGGCCTTTCAATAAAATAGAATAAGGCGGATGTAAGAAGACCTAATAGAAGCTTTCGCTTCTAGAAGGATCTTC
>ML776804.1:1652187-1694303 GCA_009831015.1 Picea engelmannii
TTTCCCCAAAACTTGGTCGAGGGCCAGCAACCTATGATTTTCATAATTCCTCATCATTGGGACCAGGTAGACAAGCTCTGATCCTTGTTCCTTTATGTTCAAGCCTTTTTATTTTCCTTCAATTTTTATTTTTCATTTTTTATTTTGAGAGAGGGTGGGATCATATGCACCTGTGCTTAGCACGGGGTGCATATACCTTGTCGTATACATGGGGGTCCTTAACAATGGGAGAGTATGTACGCACATGTCGCCAAAGGCACCCTTGTATATGTCCATAAAGATGGAAAAATATAATAAAGTCTTTCCTTGTTACTTCATGGGGCCTCAAAAATGACTATTGAATGGAGAGAGTGATAGGATGAAGACATTGATCAAGAACTTGATGATCTCCCAAAGGTATTATAATTCCTCCAATGTTGTGGGTTGAGAAATCTTTACGAGTTCCAAAACATGCGGGTGAAAAAAATATTGCTACAACTACTGATTAGTTATGAGATTCCAGATGCAAATGATTTTATGCTAGATGTTCAAACCTTCACCATAGAGGTGGACGACATATATTTCATCATTTATATTTATTGTCGAGGCAATGTGGTCACCCTCAAAACTCAAGGAGGAATTGGAATGACCATAGAATTGTATTGTACACCTGGTACACAACGTCTTGGGAGCCAAATCTTGATTCATAACATAGATGATTTGGGCATGAAGATAATTCTTCAGACTATCACCAAGATTGCAATTTCTTCGACACTACACCATGCCTTTAGAATAAAAATGTTTTATGTGGAAGAGTGCCTTCACCTAGTGATATATGACTGGATCACATCTTTACTGTAGAGCATGAAAGAACAATTGACTGGCTACAAGAATGGAAAGATGAAACACTTCAAATATGGAAACATATTGTGTTTTTTATTTGAGATAGTTTCGACCATTATCCCACGATTCTTCATGCCACCACATAGACTTAGGGAATCATGTTTACTATGATGGTCTAGGGTGATACAATGCTTAAGAGGTGGGAACATACTTTATGCACATGACGACACATTTTTCCAGTGGTGGGAGCATCAAATCATCACTATAGATGACTACCCCTATGAGGGAATAAGTTTCTACTGTGATCCATACATGCCCATGCCTCCTAGTGGTGCGTTGGAGGAGATAAGTAAGAAAATATTTAAATTTTCAAAATTATGTAATTTTTTTTTTTTTTTAATTATTTCAAAAAGAGAAACAAAGATATTTTTGGATGGATTATAGTTAACAAAAATTTGTGAATGTGCATATAGCGGATCGAGACGGCCAAAGGGGTACCCATGTCAGTGACATAGGGGTCATGGTGAGGCCCATCTAGGCTCAAATGCTACTCATATGTAGCACACCTTATAAAGTGTCAAGACAAATATGGGCCATGTTACACATCATATTCCCATGGTTCATATTGGGGACTTGCTAGAGCAGATGCAACGACACATAGTTGGTGTACCACAGGCCTGGGTATGATTATTTCTACGTTTGTCCAACATTGGTGTATGCTACAAAGACACACACATGTGGGGGACGGGCCATCGACATAGGTAATCTATGACTCTCTTTATGTAATATATATATATATATATCATTGGTATACAAATTTTATGTACAATTATGTGTTTGTTTCTTATTTTATATATGTGACAGATGCCAATACAGTACATAGTTAGCATATGCATCAGATATGAAATTTGCACTTCTAAAAATGTGAATATAAGTAATATAGTTAAAATATCATTCTAGAAGATGTACCCATAGGAGTCATTAGAGAAACATGGGATCGTGCACATGGTATTACCCATTTAGTTGTGACACCACCAACTGGGAATCGAGGTGAAACTCTAAACACGAGATACCATGTGTGATAGAATCTCTTAGGAGTTTTATCATGGTGATATACGCAGCCATGTTATTTGTTGTTGTCCCCAGAAAAGTTACTCTAGACACAACCACTTGAACCTCAGGAAAATAAATCACCCATGCAGTGAAAGTGAGGTCCTGAGTGTTAATTCTATCACCATCTATGAAACCAACATGGACCAAAGATTCCATATACATCTTCCAATCAAACAGAAACATTATAAGCAACCAAGAGAAAAACTAGAGAAAAGACCAAACATTATTATTTATGAACAATAAATATAAGGGGAAAATGCCTGAGTGGGAAAGATCAAGTGTAGTACCTCTTCAAGTAGAGTCAATTTCTGGGCTCCGGTATCACATTAACCTCATAATCATATAACTCGTAAGATCCCTTCTAAAGGGTATGCCTCACTATGTAAGGATCGTGCCACATCGGATTGAACTTGGTGTCCCCCTAAAGAGTCCTTATCCTTATCATAAACCAAAACAAGGTCACCCTCAGAAAATACCCTCAATCGAACATACTTGTCATATTGAGACTTGGCATGCTACGTATGGGTCTCGTTCATTGTAGTAGCATCATGACACTACTCATCTAACTACTCTAGGTGAACAAGACGAGCTTCCAAATCTTTCGTGTCAGGTAGAATCTCAAATGTGATCTTTAATGAAGGGATTTGACATTCAATAGGCATGATTGCTTCCACCCTGTGAATGAGTTGGAAAGGTGAGAATCATGTGGAAGTCTTGACCAAGGTTTGGTATGCCCATAATGTCGGATAAAGATTCAAGTGCCAATTAAATTTACTCTCATTGACAGTGTGTTGGAGTATAGTCTTGAGATACTTGTTCAGGACCTCTACCTGACCATTTTCTTGAGGATAGTAAGGATACGAATGATTCTACTTGAATTCCAATTTAGACACTAACTCCAACATAATTTGATTCTGAAAGTGATTTCCATGGTCAATGAAAATCTCTCTCATAACTCTGAACCTAGTGATAACATGATTGAAAATAAATAAGGATGATGTCTCACCATTGTTCATAAAAGTAGGCATGGCCTCTATCCACTTCATAAAGTAGTCAACGACCATGATTATATAACAATTCCCCCTTGAAAAAGGTGGGTGGCATGTGGTGAAAGCAATTCCCCACTTCATAAACAGACCGACAATGACAATAGGAAAAAATGGAGCAGGATGTGCATGCATTTTCCAAGAAAAAATATGGAAAGGATGACACCTTTTTATGGCCTCAACATAATATTTAAATATTATCCGCCAAAACTACCTCACACGCAAGATATTTTGGGTTGTATCCAACCCATATAGATGACCTCCACATGCTCCACTATGGAAATACTTAAGCATGGAATTTGCTTCCTCATTGGTTAAGCAACAATGAAGAATTGAATCAACCCCTCAGTGATAAAAAGTGTCACCAATAATGAGGTAATTCTTCACCTGATGGTGAATCTGATGTCGATCGTCTCATGAACAATGCAAAGAAAACTTCAAAGTATTGAGATATACAAGGATATATCCATACCAAGGATCACTGGAAGCGATAAGGAACATGTGGTCATCTAGAAATGAGTCTGTAATTACAATTTCCTCATCCTCTCGAGCAAATTCCAACATCAACTCAACGAAAACCAAATACTTTTTGGACTTAGCTGAAACAAAATCCAAGTAAATTTATTGTATATTGACAATCCACTTATTGTATTTTCCCCCAATTATACGTCCTGCTAGGGTGTATTAAAATGGATTAAGATCCCCCGGATGGGGTGATACCAGGCAACATGTGCACACAAGACACGGAGAGGCCAACTGGCCAGCTAGTCAGCCAGTTGGCACTCGCAGGTACCAGCACGTCCCATCCCCCTCCAGGCATTTCACCTCACAATTTAAATCTCCACGCCACCACCATGCTGAACCTTCATGCCAGGATCCCGTCGCATGAGCTGGAGAACTTGCAGGAGGAGAGTGCACATGGAGAGATGTACATCACCTTGGCAGTCACCTCTCCATCCCGAACCAGGAGCCCTCATAGTTGAACTCAGGGTATTTTTCACTCTAACATCTCCTGACGCCCTCCCTCCTCCTTAAAGGTTCATGTTGATCTTCAAGCTCTGCGCATCCACCCTCCCAGTGATGAAATCCCTTATGCCACGCCTGAGAGGCAAGTCTAGAAGAGGTGCATCCTAGTACATAGCCAGGGGTAGGAAAATGCCAAACTCGGCCCACCTCTCAGGCACTGATATGTCGTGCGCTGCTCCCCCTCCAGTTCTTAATGATCTCCCTTTCCTTCCTTCTATTTTGGCTCATACTCCGACAGAGAAGTAGCTTGAAGCCACTCAAGAACTCTCGCCTCTTTCAAATGAGTATGGCTATCGAGTTGAATGGTTTGACACCCTCGGAAACTCCCTGGGCTTTGCACCACCCCCACCCTCGCCTCCTTCAGCGAGACAACCACCTCTAGCCCTCAACCTTCCACGCTACCTTTCTAAAGCCACCTCCGCCACCCTGAAGGATTCCCCTTTTCATCCCCCTTTCCACATCCATGCTAACCAGGAAGAAATTATTTAGGCTCTGACCAATTTGGCCAAAGGACACTATGATATCAAAACAACCTTCAGGGATTTGCAAGCGCAAGAGGAAGAAAAAAGGAGAAGAGTGTACAAACTGCTACTCTTCCTCCAAGACCTCAGGCAAGCAAGCACAGAACGAGACAAGCAGAATGAGACAAGGGCAAGTTGAAGAATACGCAAGTCTTCGCAGGCCCTTCCTATGGTCCAGGTCTCTGAAAAACTCTCCTTTTCTAGTCTTTTACTCCATTTTTTTTCAGTTCATTAGGAAAAAGTATAGACAGTTGGCTCTGCTTAGATAGTTAGCTCTGCTTAGCTTAAATTTTAGACAGCCCAGGGCCCTGTGCGGCATAGTAGGTTTTCTTAGCACGACCACATATGTGTATGTTTGGACAAGTGGCATCATTTTTTGGACAAGTGGCATTATATTTTTGAACTAGGGCGAACAGTGGTTTCCCAGCCGGGCACTGTTGACACCTAGAACAGACAGTCTGTAAATTTTTAAAAGGCTCTAATACAATTACTAACTTACAAAAAAAAAAAAAATGGATTAACATCAATGAATATAGCGGTTTTCCAAAGAAAAATATAATGTTGTAATATATAGATGGTGTGGGAAGATGATAAGGATAGCTTCTTGACATGTGAATAATTCAATTTAGGCCCAATCAAACCACGATTGAGATAATAAATGATGTGCTCTTTTGAGCTATCATCTTCTTGAACAAATACCATACCAACAGTGATTTTTCTACCACGATACACAACAATAAATCCCTAATATTATGGGGAGGACTAAGCACAAGAGAATACATAAGCGTGTTCTTAAGAGAATTGAAATATTGTTGCAAAAACTCGTCCCAAATAGAGGGAACCCCTTTCTTCAACAAGAGCATGAAACCCTTGGTGATGTTGGCATAGTTTTCTATGAATCGATGAAGAAAATTTTCCTTTCCTTAAAGACTCTATAACTGACGAATATTGTGCAAGGGAAGAAACTGGATAATTTCCTCCACTTTTAAGGGATCAACCATTATCCCTTTGTTGGGTACAATAAAATCCAAATGACACATAAGATGCATTTTTTCGGATTCAACTGGATATGATAGTAATGACACCTTTCAAAAATGAGCCTAAGGTGCATTGGATGATCTACTCTCTTGTGAGAGTGAGCAACAAAGCCATCCAGATATGCTTTAACATAAATAATGAACGCATCCGCACCTCAGCCTTAGCAGAACACTCCTTGAAAATAAAACACCATGTGTACCTAGAAGAGACGAAAAATTTGGCAAAAGAGGATCACCTATTTAAACGTCACATTAGGGAAGCGATTGAAATCCAAATAAATCCAAGCAACCTTAATAGAGATAATGGCCTAAAACAGAATGAAAATTGGCTCCCCTTAATAAAAATGAAATATTAATTAAGTAATCAACTTTATAGAAAACCCTAATTTCAAATTAAAAACACTTTTAATTCAAAAAAAATTAAAAATTCTAGTTTTTCTAACACATGATTAACTAAAACTATTCTTTACTAAAATAGTTATTAATTAAACTTAAAATCATTAATTTAATTCTCAAACATAAAAAATAAAAACAAAATAAAAAATAAAAAAAAAACTTTTAATTTAAATCATTATAATTATTAAATAAATAAAAAATTGACCCTATTTATAAACAACATTAAAATATATAAACATTTAAAGGGAAAAAAAAAAAATTTAATCAAAACAAAACCTAAAAACATATAATAACTCAAATTTCGTCAAAACATAAAAAACCTTTAAACACTAATCATTATAATTACTAATATTTTTATTTAAAAGAGAAGAAAATTCCAAATTAAATTAAAAACCTAAAAACAAATAAAATTTGAAAAACTTAAATTAAATTAATTAAAATTAGGGTTCTCTCTAGTCGACCCTTAGGATTTATTCCTTCCCTTTAGTATTTATATTAAGCTTCTCTCTTCAATTATAATCCAGGCTTCTTGTCCTGAAGATGGATCCTGATATGGATCTAAAACATCGACAATCTATTAGCAACACTGTGGTTTTTCCAAACATTGTTGAAAATCCTCACCACAAAAATCGCATTGATCAAATGTGATTCAAATCGTGGAAAGCGAAAGGCATGGCCCACTGGAAATTATCTCTATCATTTTTTAGACCAAAATTCATATTTTCGTACGCGAAAGTACCCGAAGGACATATGAACACCATCTTATGTTGATCCTCAGGCCAGATCTGAATCTAATTGTACCCAGAAAATCCATCCATGAAGGAAAATATTTATCTTCTCACTTACTCATCGATAATATAGTTAATGAAAGGTTGGGGAAGTTGTCCTTCAAACAATATTCTTTCAGATCTCAGAAATCCATACAAATGCATATGTTTCCTTGCTTCTCATCCACCAGAATAGGGTTTGAAACCCATTTTGTTAGAGGAACCAAATAGATAAAACCTACCTTAAGCAACTTTTTCACTTCATCCTTTATAGATTCCACCTTCATGGGATTCACTGGTCATATTTTTTTTTGAATAGGTTATCATTTTCGTAAGTTTGAATCTTGTATTCGACAATGCAAGGGTCAATGCCTAGAATTTCTTCATAGCACCAGGCAAAAATGTTGCGAAACTCTTTAAATAAAGAGGTATACATATGGATTTCTTTGGGAGAACAGTATGCACCAATGAAAAAGTCTTCAATGACGCCAGGGGTCTTAGAGATGTGGATCATAATGGTTTAAGGTATATTATCCATGTTCCTTTTAGCATAAATGTTGTGCTTTTCTGAGGGGTTCAGAGACTGATTGACACCTCCACTCACAATTGATTGGAACTCTCTGACTTCGACTCGACTGAGATCCATAAGGAAATATGATCGATAATTCATATCCTCCCATAGTCGTTTTGGCCCTATAATTTCCTCTATAATGTCTTTGTTAGAAGAAAAGACAGTGTCAAGGAAGTCCAGGGAAGTCGAATAATTTTGAGCCCAAATAGGCTCTGGAAACTGATCATTTTCTTTCATCCATGAAGAATTTGGATCAAAGTCTACAGTGGCTTGTTGGATATCTTGATAAGAGATCTTTGATGCAGACAGTGTCATAGCCATCTTGGCATGTGGAATACCTTCAACCAATTCGCATGGTGAGGGTAACACTCAAGGATCTTCAAAATACAAAGTTCTAAATGAACCTACCTGTGTAATGGGAATCATGGGGTTTGAATTTTGATAACTGACCAGAGTAGTGAAAATATACAAAACTGGTGTTGTGAAATTTAAATTTCCCATAAGAGAATGATACATTCCAACACCAATGCTCTCAATTATCATCTGAGAGTTTTCAATCAACAAGACTGTAGATCCTGGATTTTTCATGGAGTCAGAGTGGTTCAATGACTTCTAGTTTATCATTACTATCTTACATTCATGGGGGAAGCACAAAACTTGAAAAACAAATTAGATGACAACCATCATCGCATAGGTCCAACTCCTTCCTAAAAAAAGGTTATAGTCGAGTGGAGCATCGACTACGTCAACTTCCATGAAAATGGACTTACCTCCTAACTGGACCATAAAAGAGGAAATAAGATTGTGTGGTCTAAAATATTGTCCATCAAACGTGGTTAACAAGGTAGGGGAGGGGTTCAACTCAGAAGAAATTATTTCTTTCTAGCAGTACAATGAAATAACGCATGTTGAAGCACCCTCATCAATGAAATTTCTTCCAATGATGTGTTTTCCATACACAACATTGATATGGAATGTTACACGGTAAGGAAGACAAGGCTTCACCTCAATAGTGTCGAAATTCATAATGAGATAACTCAAAGATTCAGTAGCCCCGATCAGGGACAACAACGTGGCTTGTTGTGAAAGGAAGCCTTTTATAACTTCTAAGGTAGACAACACACAAGGCGTATGAGCCAAGTCCTCAACAATATAATAGTTGGGTGCAACTCGAGTATTTGAATTGTGAGACATATGCTTATACACACATTTCAGTATGATTGGAATTGTTTCCTACTCAAGCTTCTCTATATGGAGAGAATTTTGAGGATCTAAAGTTTATTTTCCTTTAGACATTGACTCAAGATTACCATAATCATGAATTATGATCGAAAAATAAATTTCCTCCTCCTTCTTATGGTTCAACATGTTAATGAATGACATTGATCCATCCATCTGACAAGGGTGCATTTTGGGTGACCCCTTGCGGATTTCTAGTAGAAGAGCCATCCTACATATTTTATCCCTATGGAAATGGATTCTTTAGCACAATAGGCTAGTGTTGCGCTAGAAGGATTTGGGCTTCTTCCAACTTTGGCCATTGATGAGTCAAGTGATCTTCGTTGCAAATCTTGCAAGTGAATTTCACCTTCCTTTTCTCCCTTTTGGCCCCTCCAACATTCACATTAGATTTTGGATTTTTATTATTATTTCCACCACATTTCTTATCCTTGAATTTCTTATTCTTCCCTCTGGGTTGTTGGGTACCCTTCAAGTTCGTCGATTATACAACATGAACATCCAACGACTGGATAGTGGAAACAATCGAATTCATCACTTGACCAGCTGCAGATGGATGAATTTTCATCTGTTGCATCTGGTTTGCAACCAGATATGTGGTAGTTCTTTTTACGGACCCCATAATGTTATTGGCATGAGGTCCGAATTTCATTTTCAAAGGATCAAAAATGGGTCACAGTGCATCCAGTTTAATCTCATAATGGATCCCACATTGAGATTAGATAAGGTCTAATTGTTGGTCCCTAAAAATCACATCTTCCTATGAGGATACACCTAACGTAGATATATATTTATATATGTAAGGAAATATGGACTTAAGGAACCATTACAACAAGAAACCGGGAGGGACTTTGGCTTTGATAAACCTCTTCTGCCTCTGTCACTCTTGGATGTGATCCGAAATGTGAGTGTCCTTGTCCTATTTTAAAGTAGACAGGAGGTTGGTGTAGACATCATACCAGAAAGGAAGCTGGAAGTGGTTTAGGAAAACCAAATCCAAATCATGAAATCTGTGAAATTTTCCACCATTAAGTTCAATGTATCATTTCACAACGACTCCCATAAGAGTGAAATGAAAGAGATAGAGACAAATGGAATCATCGTTTAAATAATTCGATGAACACCATAGATGAACCATCGTCATGTGGTGTCATGGATCTTCTCCAGACTTAACTTTTAATTTTGGGATGTCCGAAGGAAATTTGGTGGGGAGTAGGAGTCGGCTCAGATCATGGAAAACCAGATTGTTCATAATCTTTGAAAGGTATGGAAATTTTAATTCCACCAGAAAAGGTAACCTTGGCAGAGGCTTTTAATTACAACTAGACAATTTGGATCTCCCGAGTTGAGTGCCTATCAAAAAATAATGGCTTGGGTTGGTACTAGCACTAGTTTTCCAGGACCATCTTGTGGATGGGTTGGGGTTTGCAATAAAACCTTGATGACCCTGGTTATATGGAGGAAATCCTCCACCCATCTGGTTCCTGTAAAACAAATTAGGGTTTCCCCCTACTGAGATCCATTGCAATGAAAAATTTACCTTGCATTGGATAGTTCTAACCGAGAAAGGGGTTTCCCCTTTATGACATCCCTTGTGAAGAATAATATCCTATTGTAGGATTCCAGTGGGATTGGAAGGATTTTCCCCCTACCAACATTCCAATTGAGGGAAATGGATTACTCCTAAACCCACCAAAAATCATGAATGGGTTAGACGAAGATGAAATGTTGATGGACTAGAATATGCCACCCATCGGACCACCCCATCCTACAAAAGGATTGGGGTTGGAATATGGAACAGAATCACCCCCAAGTGAGGGGGACAATGGAGGGATGTGCCCTCCACCCCAAGGAAAATATTGGAGGGGAGTTGAAGAACTTCCTACACCAACATTACTACTTTGGGAAAATGGTTGAGAACTAGCCAAAATGTTTTTCATGTCGATTGATGACATCCAAAATGAGAAAGCATTATATATAAATAGTGACGAAGAGGTTGCACTAAAAGGCTAACTAGTGGACCCAATTATCAATGGTGAGGAGCTTTTGATCGATGCAAATATCGTGGATTGAACCACACCATTCATCTAGTTTGATATGAAAGGTGGTAGGATTCCTCCTGACACAATCCTTGACATGGGGGTTACAAGGGGGCCCAACCCAGACACTTATGAAGTGTTGTCCATGATAACCCATAAAAGAGGGAAATTGTCATTGAAGTTTGACTCAAAATTGTACATATGAATGAAACCTTCGGCTTCGAGATCCGATATTCGAGTAACCTCCAATGCAGAAGCATTATTTTTTGTGGGATCTATCTCTACGATTTAAATGGGACTAGTCGATACTAAAACATCGGTTTGTAACACCCCTGTTTCTCCAAACTGTAAATATTATTATATTGTGAACAAGACTATGGAAAATATATGTTTTGTGAATGTTGGAAAGAGAATGAACCTTGATACATAAGGTAATGTATATATTCTTTTATTAAAAAAAAAAGGAATTGTGGAATGACTATTTAAAGAGGGTTTCCATTATAGATCATGATGCATGAGAGGGATGGTAAGGGGAACCAGTAATGGTGAGATGACCCATGTCAGGCCAGTATTCTACTGGATATAAACTGCTCAGACCCAGGAAAATATTTTGGCCCATAAAAATTAATTACCAGTCAGGTTGGTAGTTGGGAAGTATTCCTCAAGATTCAACGAGGATATGGGAAGAGTACCCATCTGGAAATTTCTTGATATGACCCGCGGAATATTGTTGGGAAAGGAAAGAAAATAAAGGTAAAAATTGTGGGTAGAGGGAAGAAGATGAAAGACACGAATGGGTCTGAGGACCAATCAAGAAGAGAAGAATGCATGAGGCTCTCTGGTTCTGAAGAGAACTGAGAACTAAGTTTTTCTAGTTATAGGAGCACTTGGACAGTGTTTTCTAATCAAGATGATAAACAGAGTTGCAGTGATTGAGTGGAAAATCCCAACAGAATCCCTTGCTTGGTGGATATAAAATTGAACTACTAGGTTCCTGTGGGAAAAGGAGAGTAACATCCATACCTTGTTGTTGTTGAGATTAATCAGAACCCCTCTCATGGAATCATGATCTAGATAGGGGGTGGCCAGTTGAGGGATACTCCAAGAGAAACTGTGACTATGGTTGGGTGGAAAAGGGAACCTCTTTCAGCAGTTTCCAACTAATTTCCAAGTTTCATATAAGTGTGATTCTGATTTTATACTGTATTGACTGGTTTTTTTATAATACGAGTTTCTTGAGCTAGATGATGGCATAATTCGTTTGTCTTGTTGAATGGTAAAATTTGTAACTTTGATGGCCTAGTGGCCTGGGAAATTTGAAGTACAATTTGAATATCATATTTTGTCAATGGATTTTTGTTTAATCATTTTTAGCAAAGGAGGACTATTATTAATGGGTTTTAAATGAAATTGGGGAAAATGGTGAGTTGACCTTATGTATGAATATATTTGCGCTAAACCTTAAAAGGATTGTCCAAGGATAAAATATGCAAATACAGAGTCGAGACAGACTCTACATGACTGTTTTGAACTCGTCCATCCCTCGAAATCCCTTTTCCTGTTATAGAATTGGATTCCTATAGACGAAAGGTTCTTCCCTCAACACACTTTACCATGTGACCTTCGGCCCAAAACCACGGGCTTAACCAATTCTCGGTTAAGACTCTAAATCATATCCTTCTGGGGCGCGTAGAGGTTCCAAGCGACTATAATCCTGAAACCGTGAGATTATTACCTTTCATGTGGGCTTACGGACTTGATCCCTCGAGCCACTAGGAGTTCCATAATACCAAGGCCTAGGAACCCTGCGCTACATATAAAATATGTTGACAAACCTTTAGCCCAAGTCTCAAAATAAATGACCATCATATGACTAGGATCCTAGAACCCTTCACTACACTTAAAAGAAGCTAATATTTTTGAGCCTTCGATACTTCAGAGGTTCAAGGCTTCAGGATGTTTGAACCTCACAAAACTCAAATACTTCTGAAAGAAACCTACGGACATGGTCACCTGATGGTTTGACCAACAACTAGAAATTCCTTATTCGTCACCGTGGATTCCACCTTCTCGTTAAACCCTGACCAACTTCTCAACCACGGGTATTTTCTTCATCATTGATCATGATCACATATCAATGGTATAATATTCATTTTCATCCCCTTGTGTATCTATGGTTGAAATGATACTCGAAATATCCACTTGATCGGACGACTGACTAGATTTCACAATTTCACAACTTCGTGACTCATGTGACTCTGACCTTTCAACCTCTCTAGAGTATTACTGGCCAAAGTGGTCATGAAGTAGTAACAATCATTTGGTTTTGTTTATACTTCCAATTATTCTATCCTTCCACTACTCTCAATCGAATGGTCAAAAATGATCCCGAAGGATCTTAGATCGATGACCCACAGAACTTCTTGGTTTCGACCTTCGAGACTTTGGGAGTTTGAATTAGGGAGTAACTGGGCTATGTCCCAAAGGTAGGAAAATACTTAATTTATGGGATTAAATAAATCTTGTAATTATCCCTAAGTCATGTTCGTAATCATATGTGAGGGACCCACTTTTGTACTTCGGGACTTCGGGGCTCCAAGAGATTTGTTATGTTGGTGCATAGGCCAAATGTTGAAGCGTCAAACATAAAAATACCCTCGCTGAAGTGTCAAGCCTCGATTGGATGGGCCTGCATATTCCATGGTGATGTGGCATGTCTGGGTAGGTCCACTTGGCGTTGTGGTATTAGACGTGAGTTAGGTGTGGGAGCCCCCCCCCCCCTTTCCTTCCTCGTCATATCTAAACCATGTGTTAGGTGCAGAAAACCCTCTTCTGTTAGATCCAAGGATGGACAGATCTCCACTGTAGATATTCGGAGTGGATGTATCCCTTCGGACTTCGGATCTCCAGGAAGTTTTAGACTTGTGCGAGAGTGTCAAAAAGTCAAAGGCCCAATATCCACGAAGACCATGAGACATTCCTACAACCAGTAGCCACGTCATTTCTAGGGGATGGCAACCCAGGTCATGACTATGCCATCTCAGATGACACAAGAGAGTTGAAGCTACATGGATGCCATGTGGCGAAGGGGATGGCCATTGGCCAATGACACCCTGAAAACTTCTGAAGCCCATAACTTTCAAACCAGAGCTCGATTTTGGACAAGGTTATAGTCGTTGGAAATCTCTCGATGAGCATAATTCGATGGTTTTATCACTTGAATAATTCATAGAGTTGTAGGAAAGAAACAAAATATTCCCCATTCCTTTTGAAGAGTACTTAGGGGGTCGAGTGTGTGACACAGTTTGATCGAGTCGATGCCTCAAAGGAGGCAGTGGAGAATTCACTTCGAAGGGAGGAATACATTGAATTATCCTAGACTGACGAGGTGGTTGATCATCCACTTTAAGTTAAAATATCAAGGTGACCACCAACACACCTACCTATGTCATCTACGGTCACAGAGCACACCACTAGAAAATTCCTAAAGGAAACAACAAACACAAACAACTTCACTAATACTCTGAATCACATGGATTAGTTATTGAGACTTTAGTAGTAATGAAGTTGGGTAGGGTTCTTCCAGACGAAGGAAGGAGTTGATTACGTCATGTGAACCAAAGAATCAAGGAGTAATAAGAAGCTACCCAAACCTCCATTAACCTTCCCTTCTCGGTGCAAGTACCCATGCTTCTCGGGGAACCCTCTAAAGGTACTGAAAATTGTGATACAACGTCTTCCCAAGGTACCATGAGAAACCCCCCGTAGTCACCTATAAGAATCCTAGGAACAACAACTAAGGATACAAACGAAGGATTGAATGTATGGGGAGGGTAAAAAATATTGAATCCTCAAATTTGATGCCTCTCACATAGGTAAAGGAATTGATGAAACCCCCCCAATACGATCTCTCCACTATGTTTAGTGAAGCTTCGGAGGGGTTATCTCCTCAGCTCTCCTTCATGCAACCTCATGTTTAACTCCTATGTTAGAGGATGATCCTAACTATACTTATACGAAAATTGGATTTTGTGCTTCCTATGTCAGACTCCTAAGTTATTTTTTGTCCTTGGAGAATTAACTCTCCAACTTGAATCAAGGCCCTAGCCTAAACTAGTTTGTTTACCCTAGAAAATGAAATGTATAGTTAATTTTAAATAAATGTTCATTTTACAGAGGTTTTTATTTACTCAAAGGGTTAACAAATGAAAATAAATGGTGTTTTAAAGACTCAATAGAATAACATTTAAGAACATAAAATGAAAAATGTTGTTCTTCACTAAAAATATGAGTGTAAAACGCTTCAGAATTATTAAAAACAAAAAAAAAATCTTACTTTTTGTAATATGCAAGAAATGCAATTTTTATTTAAGTTGAAATGCATTACTGATGCAAATTTATTTTGAAATGAAATACAACTAAAAAATTATGGAATTATTTTCACAAAAACTATGAAAACGACAATTTTTTCTTTTTCAAGGATGCAAAATGCAATTTTAAAACTAACAAGCACTATAAAGAAAGAAAGCACACTACAAAAGTTTTATTTTCAGTGAGAAGGACTAAAAAATAATACTAAAGTAGACTTCCTGTAAGTATTTTTTTTCTTGTTTAAGAGGTAAAATAAATAGGAAATATTTGAAAAGATAGACTTTCTCGAGGTTTATTGTCGGATAATCCACAGTTGGTGTCATTTTTGTCATCGACGTTTCGAATCCGAATCAGGATTCATCATCAGGACTAATCGTCAGTTACAAAGCTTGTTGATCTTGGTCAATTAATAGTAGATGCAGGACAGTTTTGAATCCCAATTCGGATTCTAAACGTCGATGACAAAAATGACACCAACTGTGGATTATCTGGCAATAAAACTCAAAACTACTCACCACAGAAATATGAAAATAGTAATAGAATTTCTCCTTAAAACCATCAAGAAACAACAAAAAAGGACGAAAAGAAACCAAACCTATAAATATTTTCCAAGAACGGCAATGGAAGCCACTCTAGACAAAATATCTTGGAAAGAAACTTCTCAAACTACCTTCAAAAGCTTAAAAATGATCCAAAAAAGGAAATGCACAAAAATATTTTGTTTTCTTTATAAAAGTCAAACCAAACTACAACAAAAATCATCAAGCAACATAAAAAGAATCTTAAATTCCCAGGAGATACCCAGACACCTGGTCGAACACCCTCAAACCAAAAAATATTAGAAGAAATCCTTCCTGAGAATATGTATGCATATGTGCACAAGGCATCAACTGTATATGTGATTGTCTACACTAGCGAGCACATATATGTAAACGACTGTGAGAACTACAGAGCATGTATATACCCAAAAAATCTCAAAAGGAGAATAAAAGAGGCAACATAAATGGCTCAAATGAAAAGGGAAAGACTCAAATGATTGTAAACTAGTAATCTAAGTATCAAGCAATAGTCTGAGAACAAATAAAAGCAAATAAACCAAGCAAACACCACAACAAAGCCCAAAATAGTCCCACAAGGGAAAAATCCCCAGTATCACCACGGATTTGACCTAATTATCATGTCAATGAATTGGGTCAAACCATGTTAGAACATATTCAAAATATGCATTCATTGATTGATACCCTAATAACTAAAGACCTAATTCTAATGACACAAAAATGATCAATTTTTCACATGGACCAATGCAATCATGCCATGTGTACCTATTCCCTAGAGGCATATTTATCCCAAGTTAAAAACACCTTAGCATGGTTTCCAACTAAATGAATAGGGTCAAGTGACATAATCACATATGTTAAGCCATGATAGGATTGATAGATCACAACCACACCTCCTATATTAGCCAAAAACAACCCCCAAAATGGGTTAAATATCTTTGGATAAGAAGAATACTCTTGGGTCCAGAATCCAAATCCAATGTTGGGCACTCCTCTAAAGAAGGTGTTTAAACCTTGTGAAAGAAATTTTAAAACCACATGGAACCTCAAGATAAACTCCTCCTAAGGAGGTTGGCTCTCCTCTAAGTGAGTGCAAACATGCTTGTGAAATATGCCAAATGATCCACATTAACCCTCCAATCATGAAACATGCCTCCAAATATGTGAAAATCCTTGAACAATGTGTAATGACACCCAAATAAACTCCAATGGAAAGATATTCCTTAAAATACATAGAAGTACCTACAAATTTGTAGAATATGTGGTGATTCCCCATTTGTCATATGAATGGGGTATTAGTTGAATTCTCAACCTCAACCACGATAGCAATCTACTACCTTAATTGATATTGAACGATGGTCAGGCTAAGATCAAACCCTAATCTATGCTCCAAAAATTTTCTCATGACTTGGAATTATCACTAATCTCGAAAGAGTTAACACCCTATCCACTTTTTTTGTTGAGAAAAGAAAGCCTCTAAAAATGAAAAAATAACCATGCATTTTTAAGTGGTAACAATGATTATGCACATCATGGTTGGCTCATGGTACTATACTCCTTGAGGTTTTCACTTGCCAATATTTTATACACTGGTTTGCCAAAAGTAATGATGGATTTCAGTCTTCCAATTAGGCAATCATAATGATATTCACAATTATTGATCATCCTTTAATATAGCATTTAATTTTTAATTCTTATAATATTTATTGAGATGATATGAATGGACCGATGCTTCTACTAATATTTATTGTGTTATGTTAAATGTATTCATTGATGAAATACATAGTAAAATGACTAAAAATGGAGACATAAGTGATGGAAATGCACTTAGCATTTGATTCTTGGGGGGAATAAGAATAGAATACAAATGAGATAAAGAGTTATTTCAAAAGTACTCAAGGTAATTATATTTTTTTCCAATGTGTTTTATTATGTGATCCTCGTCTCAAAGTTATGCATTTTCCACTTTGAAAATGACTTGCACCAATGGATTGGAATAGTGTTGCCTACAGTATTAACTTCGACCTCGACAACAATGATGATTCATGGTCACAGTAGCTTGACAACATTAAATAATCGATGATTTTGTTGAGTTATTATAGCTATGCATCATCATCATTATCCATGTCAAAGTCGAGACTACATTTAACATTACTCCATATCATTGGCAATGTTTTCAAAGGGTAGATTTGAATATTTGTGGGATGGGGGTCACATAGAAAAATTACATTAATTTGTAATATGACATTAATGACATCATTAATCCTTTGACATTGATGACAATAATTTCAACAACATCCTCTACAGTGAAACAAAGGGTGGGATTCTCGTTCTCTCATTATTTCAAGCCTATGGTTTTGTTTCTTTTTTCTTATCATTCATAATCGATATAATTTTATGTCTATGCATACATTAATTTGATGCAAGTAGAACTGAATTTATATCTTTCATAGATTTCTTCTGATAGTGATGATATTTCTAATGGGAGAGCTGAAGGAGGATCAAGTGTGAGATCAACTAGAGGTGATTTTCTGAAGGGGAAATTTTGAATATGTATGGAATTTTTTCATGCTAAATGAGGAAAATTCTATTATGAATATGACAGCAAGGACGATATGGAGGTGCCAACACAACTCAAGCATCGTTTCAAGAAGTGGAACCCCAACCCACTTCAAAAGTTGGACACTAATATTGTACTTAATGGGAACACATATCTCATTTATCCATCATCAATACATAGGTTGGAACTATTTTGCATGGATGGTGTGAAAGTTACATATAGATGTGAAGTTGAGTTGATGGAGTATGTTGGCCCATTATGAAAATATGGAGATTGGATGATCTTGACTAGATAATTGAAGATCATGCAGATATATGGACTTCCAGGAAATTGTAACAATAGAAAATAAAATCATCAAAAAAAAGGATCATATATCTATACTAATGGAAGTCCAACAACTTCAAGAAATCTTATGGAGTTTATAAATAGTTCACACCTAAAAACCACGAAAACAAAAACACAATTTCATGTTTGAAGAGCATGAAGGAAATCATATTATGGTCTGTGTAATGAGAATAATAAGTGGAAGGAAAGAATTGTTGATAGACTATATTTTCAATAGAGTATAATTTGACCTTGTTTGAATTATTACAGTACAAGTATTAATTGAGATTGGACTTGTTGCCTCATGTAACACACTTTACCCCTTATGTGTATATCAATGTTGTTTCATTCCTTCTTTATAGATTAATTTATGCAATCATTTTAGAGTTAACTTTTAAGTGTCTAAGAATCACTTAAGAGTTAACTATAACATGTATGTGCTTCTAGTAAATGTATTGGATTATTTAAATTATGGTTATTCTATTGAATGTATCAGATTAATATTTGAATTTATTTGAGAATAATGATATACCCATGCAACATTTGTATGTCTACATTTGGGTGGAAAAATAGCTTACTACATAAATGTTCCATGCATTTAAATAGAATGTTCCATGAAAGGTTGGATGATGGTAGTCAATGTTGATTAATTGGGTTGGTTTTCATTGTTGTCAACCCTTGAAGAAAGTCCGGTAGTGAATTCTAGTAGCACAAAGGTTTGGGTAATGGACCCAAGTTTGTTTGATGGATAATTGTATGAGTTTTGATATATTTGCAGGTAACACTATTCTAAATGGATAATACATGTCATGTCATTTCCGATGGTATGTGGAACATAACATAACTCCTCACGATTAGAGAGTTATGGCCATGTGAAGTTGGAGAACCCTCATGAGTCATCTAGAAGCCCCAAAAGGTCGAAGTAGTAAAAGTGTTTGCAAAGAAGAAATTATTTAAATAATAAAGTGAAGTGATGAGTGTACTATAAGTCAAAGAGGATGCAAAAGAAATTATTTAAATAATAAATTTAATGGAGAACTTACTAATTATGGAAAGTGGTTAAGTTAAGTGGACAAGTGGCTATAAGTGGGTTAACCCTAAAATAAGGAAAGTGGGTTAAGATAGTTAGAAGGTAACCCCCTGAGGAAGCTACATAAAAGTATAAATAAGAGGCAAGGGTCTCTCATTCAAAACACACTTGAATATAATTGAATATTTGTTTTTGTGAAAGGTTATTTGGGCAGGTATTATTGATAGAGAAAAATTGTAGCAGAAAAAGTGTGGTGGGAAAAGTGCGGAAAAAAAAGTGTGGAAGAAAAAGTGCGGAAGAAAAAGTGCGGCGGAAAAAGTGCGGAAGAAAAAGTGCGGCGGGAAAAGTGTGGCGGGAAAAGTGCAGTAGAAAAAGTGCGGCAAAAAAAGTGTGGAAGAAAAAGTGTGGCAGAAAAAGTGCGAAAGAAAAATTGCAGCAGAAAAAGTGCGGCAGGAAAAGTGCGGCAAAAAAGTGCGGTGGAAAAAGTGCGGAAGAAAAAGTGTGGTAGGAAAACTGCGATAGAAAAATCACATTAGAAAAAGTGTGGCAGGAAAACTGCAGCAGAAAAATCGCGGCAGCAAAACCGCGGAAACATAACGCTACAAGAAGAAAAAAAGGTATGGTTCTCATATGTGTAGTGTTGAATTTATGAATCAAGTTGAGGGTTTGTCTTATAAATATGTTGGATGCCCTCTTAGGATTTTATGGTTTGTTGTAGAGTTGATCTGAGGCATATCTACTGAATTTTAGTATTGGTTCATGTTTGAGGGATTTTGGTTGAGGTATGTTGCTGAAGTTATTGGTACATATAGAAGTTGTATAACAGTGAGGTTCTAGCACATGGTTTGAGGTACAAACTTGTGGTATAGTGTTTGAGGTATATGTGATCAGATCATATTGGTTGATGAGTATACAGTGACAGGTTTCTCAGTGACATATTCAGTTTCTACATTTGAGGTATATGTAATCAGATCAGATTGGTTGATGAGTATATAGTGACATGTTTCTCAGTGAGATATTCAGTTTCTACATTTGGCACATATATTTCAGGGAGGTTGGACGAGGCAAGGATAGGTGGTTGTAGACACATTCTGGTTGTAGCCGGAGAACATAGGGGCTTGTAGCCTCCTTTTGGTTGTAGCCAAAGAATTGGGGAGTTTGAGCTTCCCTCATGTTGTAGCCTGAGAAACTTGGGGATTTGAGCCTCCTTCCAGTTGTAGCTAGAAAACAAAGGAATTTGGTGCTTCCAATGAAGGTAATTCTTAAAGACATATAAGAAAAAACATTATGTGGTTTTCTCCCGCTTTAGGTTTCCATGTAAAAACACTGGTGTATTGTTTATGTATATGATTGTTCATTTGTTCATTGTTTATTTACTCTACAACTATTTCTATATTGATATAACACTTGCATTTTGTGGTTTAAAAGGATTGAATTTCTCTATTACTGATTCAACCACCCCCCCGCTCAGTAATCCAACAATTGGTTTCAGAGCAAGTTCCTTGAGAAATCAGTTTAACCATGAAAGGTAGATCATGGAGAGAAACGTGTATAAAAATGGAATACCACAGTTTGATGGACATAAGTATGCATTTTGGAGCAAAAGGATGAAAACATATATACAGACACATGGATTTGAAATTTGGCAATCAATTTTAGATGGATACAAAGAACCAACAGTTCTGTCGACAAATGAAAGAGAAATAAAACTCAGTCAAAATAATTCCAAAGCCACAAATGCACTTATGAATGGTCTTTGTGAATTGGTATACACCAAATTTATACATTGCAAATCGGCTAAAGAGATTTGGGACAAGCTTAAAAATATTTATGAAGGAGATTCAAAATTCAAAGAAGCAAAGCTTCAAACTTACAGAGGTCAGTTCGAACAACTAAAGATAAAGAAGATAAAAATATTGCATCTTACTTCTTACGAGTTGATGAAACAGTAAATGAAATCATAGGATTGGGAGAAGAAACTAAAGAATCTGTAATTGTTCAAAAGGTACTAAGATCTATTCCTATGATATTTGATCCTAAGATATCAGCACTACAAGAAAGAGCAAATCTAGACTCAATAAGCATGGACGAACTACATGGAATCTTCATAGCATGTGAAATGAGAACTGAACAAGAAAATCTAGATGTAAAATAAGCAGCTTTCAAAGCATCCAAAAGGTCAAAGAAAAAGGGAAAGAAAAAGGAAAAAGAACATAGCAACAACAGTGACATTTCAGAAGATGATGGAGAAATGGCCAACTTTGTCAAAAGATTGAACAAGGGAACCAACGGCAGATATAAAGGTAGATTTCCATTGATTTTTTTTAATTGTGATGGTATTGGTCATTTTGCTAACAAATGTCCTCATAAGAAAAATAAGAGGAATTGTGAAGATTACTCAAATAGCAAACAAACATATAAAGGAAAAAGAACCACAAAGAAAGTTTTTAAGAAAAGCTTATGCACCAAAGAAGACATCTCCTCATTAGATGAAGATGAAGTTAGTGATAGTGAGACGGAAAGAGTTCTATTCATGGCAATAGAAGACTCTGATAAAGAAGACAATAAATAAGAATATGAAGAGGAAAAATTTGACTACCGAGAAGAATTGTTGTGTTTCGTAGAAGTTATAAGAAGAGAAAATAAGAAAAACAAGAAGCTACATGCAGAACTAGACAAGAAAGAAGACACTCAGGAACTAGAACAAATGATCACAAATTTGAAGGTTCAAATAGAAGAAGATAAAAGAACTGAAGAAGCACTCAAAGAACAACTAGAATAAAGAGACATGATCATTGGAAATTTGGAAGAAGAGATTGTCACATTAAGAAATGATCTTCAAGAGAAAAATATGCAGAACAACTCAAAAGTTTTGGATAACATTATCAGCAATCAAAAGCCTCATCATGACAAGTCTGGACTTGGATACAATCAAATAGAAAATAGATCAAGCTCCAAAACAACAGAACAAGAAACATATCCAAAAATCTATGCAGAAAAAATCAAAGGGGATAGGAATACCTACAATCAAGATTACAAGAACACTCCTCCATCGAGAAGATTCAAATTTCAGAATCAACAACCGACAGAAACAGATAGGCCTTAAGAAGAAGAAGGATTCGGAAGATCAACTCCTTTTAGAAGATCTTCAACTCTCAGGTATCAAACTATCTTTTTTGGTTTATGTTATGCATTCAATAATTTTGGACATAAAGCTATGAATTGCAGAGCTAACAGCAGGAACATAAACAACTTTGAAAGTCATACACAAAAGGTTTATCCAAGAAGGACTAATGAAACATAGAGAAGAAGTTACAATAGGTTTAAATCATTGAGCACTAAAGTGGAATGCTACAAGTGTAACAACTTTGGACACATGGCCAAATATTGAAGAATGGAAGTTCCTCCTAGAGAACCACAACATAACAACAACAGTCACAGACAGGAACCTCAAAAGAGAACATGGATAAGAAAGAAAAATTAGTATAGCAATGAAGAATGCACACTCGCTCTACAAGATAAGCAGAAGAAACGTAGTTGGTATGTTGACAGTGGTTATTCAAAACAAATTACAGGTGATAAAGACATGTTTCTTACATTAATAAAGGAAAGAGATGGATCAGTCTCCTTCGGAAATGATGATTCAACTAAAATCATTGGAAAATGCATAGTCAGAATTGGAAACAAGAATACCAAGGAAGAAAATGTTCTACTAGTAGAATATATGAAACATAATCTTCTAAGTGTGAGTCAAATCTGCGACCAAGGTCATCAATTTACTTTCGATTCACAAAAGTACGAGATAAGAAAAGAAGGTTCAGGAAAATTTATTGCAACAACTGCAAGAACTTCAAGCAACATATATGTATTAAGTGAAATTGGAAATGAAAAGTGTTGTCTAGGAAAGGAAGATGAAAGTTGGCTATGGCACAGAACAATGGGTCACATACACTTTGATAACCTTGTCAATGTCAGCAAAAATGAAGCAATTAGAGAAATGCCCCAGATCACGAAACCGACCAACACTTTATGCAAGCATTGTCAATAAGGAAAGAAAACAAATACCAAGTTTAAATCAAAGGAATATTCAACGAAAAGACCACTGGAAATTGTGCATACTGATCTAGTTGGACCAACTACAACAAAGGGTTTAAAAGGTGAGAAATACTTTATGTTATTAGTTGATGATTATACAATAATGACTGCACTTTTGTTTCACAAGAATAAGTTAGAAGCTTTTGAAAACTTCAAGGTCTACAAGGAAATGGTTGAAAATGAAATGGATTCAAAAATAAAATGTTTGAGATCTGATAATTGAGGAGAGCTCACTTCAAAGGAATTTATGGACTATTGCAGTAGGCATGGAATAAAAAGGCAATTCTCTGTTGCTATGACACCTCAACATAATGGAGTTGTTCAAAGAAAGAACAGGACAGTACAGGAAATGGTTCAAACAATGTTAATGGATTCCAAATTGACATATATATTTTGGACACATGCAGTGCATACAACGGTTCACATTAAAAGCATAGTAATTCTCAGAAACAACACTGACAAAACCCCCTACGAGCTATGGAAAGGAAGACCGAAAAATGTGAATCACTTCAAAGTATTTGGAAGAAAATGATACATCAAAAGAGAAGATGGAAGAATGGGAAAGTTTGACTCTCGTGTGGACAGAGTACTTGTTGGTTACTCAAGTACAAGGAAAGCATACAATTGTTACAATTTGAAGTTGAACAAAGTTGTGGAAAGCATCAATGTAACAATTGATGAAACAAATAGACGAGAATTAAATGAATAAGAAAATGAATCAATGGAACAACTTTACAAAGAAGAAACAGAAGATAAAGAATAAGTAGAATGGGGAGATAAAGAAGATCAGATAGAAGTAGAAGAGCAAGTTCAGCAAGTGCCTCCAAAGACACCTAGCAAACAAGTACAAAAGAATCATCCTTCAGATCAGATTATCAGAAACAAAGATGCAAGAGTTGAGACTAGAAAAAGAATATGTTCACTAGAACAAACACACCTAGCACTCGCATCTACGATTGAACCAAACGGTTTTGAAGAGGGAAGAAAGGATGAATTTTGGAATAAGGACATGGATGAAGAATTGGATAAAATAGAGAAGAATGACACTTGGGAATTGGTTTCGAGACTAAAGAATAAGAATGTGATTGGCACAAAGTGGTTATTCACAAATAAATTGAATTAATATGGGTAGGTTACAAGGAGAAAAGCTATATTGGTATGTAAAGGATACACACAAGTTGAAGGAATCGACTTTGAAGAGACATTTTCTCCAGTTGCCAGAATGGAAGCAATCTGATTTCTCCTAGCTTATGCATGCTCCAAGAATATTAAAGTCTATCATATGAACATGAAATCATTCTTTATGAATGGGGAACTTGAAGAAGAAGTATACATGGAACAACCAAAAGGATTTCAATTGTCAGAGAACGCAGATTATGTGTGTAAATTGAAGAAGGCCTTGTATGGTCTAAAACAGGCTCCTAGAGCATGGTACTCTAGATTGGATAAATATCTACTTTAGGAAGGGTTCAGAAAAGGAAGTGCAGACAACAACCTCTACATCAAGGTAACTCAAGATAGTATTTTATTAATTGAAGTTTATGTTGATGACACTATTTTTGGAAGCAATGATGACAGGTTAAGCCAGAAATTTGCAAAGGATATGCAAAATGAATTTGAAATGTCATTACTAGGAGAACTATCCTTCTTTCTGGGTCTTCATATACGTCAAAGAAACCAAGGAATTTTTGTTTCTCAAACTAAGTATATCATAGAAATGCTAAAGAGGTTCGGAATGGAAGATTGCAAACCAGTTGCAAGTTGAACAAAGATGATGATTCAAAGTCTACAGACCAGAGGAACTGCAGGTCAATGATTGGCAGCTTACTATATGTCACAGCATCCAGACCATATGTAATGTAGGAAGTTGGACAGGTGGCATGATTTCAAGCATCACCAAAGGAAACACATGTTGTAGCACTAGAGAGGATTTTCAAATATCTCAAAGGAACAGAAGAGTTTGGATTATGGTATCCAAAACGAAAGGATCTATTACTTATTTCATACACAGATGCAGATTGGGCAGGTTGCATTGATGATCGACGAAGCACCAATGGTGCAATGTTATACTTGGGTGAGTTTTTAGTATCATGGATAAGAAAGAAACAATCATCAATATCCTTATCTACAGCCGAGGCAGAGTATATTGCAGCAGCAGCATGTTGTACACGGGTTCTATGGCTGAAACAAACTCTCACAAATATACAGGTTGAGTATGATGAGCCCATTCCAATATATTGTGATAATACAAGAGTCATCAGTATCTCAAAGAACCTAGTGATGCACTCCAAGACGAAGCACATTCCAATCAAGTATCACTTTATACGAGAACAGGTTGCAGAAAAGAACATCAGATTTGAATATGTGGGCACAAAAGAACAAGTGGAATACATATTTACAAAACCACCTCCAAGAGAATCCTTTGAGTATCTTTGCCAGAGACTCAGAGTAATTTCTACTCCAAAATGAATGCTTTTGAATGCTTATCTTATATGTCCTAGATTTACATGAGGAAGCACCATAAAGAGGAAAGTTTAGGTTGGGAGATCAATTTTAGGAAGAGTTCAATTAGGGGGAGTATCCCCGGATGGAAAGATGCATTTTCCATTGATGACAAAGGGGGAGAGATTTATCAGATGCAAATCATAGAGGCATGGTTCCATGGGGAGCGATGGTCACAGGAAGAGAATGAGTGATATGACTTTAGTATTGCATCAGAGTGTTTCCATCAATGCCAAAGGGGGATATTGTTGATTAATTGGGTTGGTTTTCATTGATGTTAAACCTTGAAGAAAGTCCAGTAGCGAATTCCGATAGCACAAAGGTTTGGGTAATGGAACCAAGTTTGTTTGATGGATAATGGTATGATTTTTGATATATTTGTAGGTAAAACTATTCTATATGGATAGTACATGTCATTCCATTTCTAGTGGTATGTGGAACGTCACATAACTCCTCACGGTTAGAGAGTTATGGCCATGTGAAGTCGGAGAACCTTCATGAGTCATCTAGAAGCCCCAAAAGGTCAAAGTAGTCAAAGTGTTTGCAAAGAAGAAATTATGTAAATAATAAAGTGAAGTGATGAGTGTACTATAAGTCAAAGAGGATGCAAAAGAAATTATTTAAATAATAAAGTTAATGGAGAACTTAATAATTATGGAAAGTGGTTAAGTTAAGTGGACAAGTGGTTATAAGTGGGTTAACCCCAAAATAAGGAAAGTGGGTTAAGATGGTTAGAAGGTAACCCCTTGAGGAAGCTACATAAAATTATAAATAAGAGGCAAGGGTCTCTCATTCAAAACACACTTGAATATCATTGAATATTTATTTTTGTGAAAGGTTATTTGGGTAGGTATTATTGATAGAGAAAAATTGCAGTAGAAAAAGTGTGGCGGGAAAAGTGCGGCAAACAAAGTGTGGCAGAAAAAGAAAGGAAGAAAATTGCAGCAGAAAAAGTGCGGTAGGAAAAGTGTGACAGAAAAATTTCAGCAGAAAAAGTGCGGCAGGAAAAGTGCGACAAGAAAAGTGCGGCAGGAAAAGTGCAACAGGAAAAGTGCGGAAGAAAATGTGCAGCAGGAAAACTGCAGCAAAAAAAGTGCGGCAAAAAAATCACAACAGGAAAAGTGCGGAAGAAAACCCGTAGCAGAAAAATGTGACAGAAAAATCGTGGCAATGGATTCGCAGCAGCAAAACCACGGCAACAGAATGCTACAAGAAGAAAAAAGGTATGGTTCTCATATGTGTAGCGTTGAATTTATGAATCAAGTTGAGGGTTTGTCTTGTAAATATGTTGCATGCCCTCTTGGGATTTTATGGCTTGTTGTAGATTTTATCTGAGCTAGATCTACTGAATTTTAGTATTGGTTCATGTTTGAGGGATTTTGGTTGAGGTATGTTGTTGATGTTATTGGTGCAGATAGAGGTTGTATAACAATGAGGTTCTAGCACATGCTTTGAGGTACAGAATTGTGGTATAGTGTTTGAGGTATATGTGATCAGATCAGATTGATTGATGAGTATACAGTGACATGTTTCTCAGTGACATATTCAGTTTCTACATTTGAGGTATATGTGATCAGATCATATCGTTTGATTAGTATACAGTGACATGTTTCTCAGTGACATATTCAGTTTCTACATTTGGCACTTATATTTCAGGGCGGTTGGACGAGGCAAGTACATGTGGTTGTAGCCACCTTCTGGTTGTAGCCGGAGAACATAGGGGGTTGTAGCCTCCTTCTGTTTGTAGCTAGAGAATTGGGGAGTTAGAGCTTCCCTCAGGTTGTAGCCTGAGAAACTAGGGGGTTGGAGCCTCCTTCTAGTTGCAGCTGGAAAATAAAGGAAGTTAGTGCTTCCAATGAATGTAATTCTTAAAGACATATAAGAAAAAGAATTTTGTGGTTTTCTCCCACTTTGGGTTTCCACGTAAAAACATTGGTGTACTGTGTATGTGTATGATTGCTCAATTGTTCATTGTTTATTTACTCTGCAATTATTGGATGATAATGATACATTGATATAACACTTGCATTTTGTGGTTAAAAAGAATTGAATTGCTCTATTATTGATTCACCCTCATTCTCAGTAATCCAACAATCAAATATTCCCAATGTAGGATTTGAACCATATTTATAGTGCGAGTCTCTCTCATAATAGACCAACTTTTTTGGAACTTCCATTTCATATGTTTCTTGTTGGTTTTTCAAATCGTTGGTCAATGTTGAAATTTCTTTTTGAATTTTATTTCGGTATGTAGATGTTATATTTACAAAAATACCAATTTTTGTGATAACCTAATTGATATATCTCATGAAATTTTGTTATTTTTTATCTATGTGGATATCAGTGGCCACCCACCTATCTCAACTGGCTCAAAACAGTTTGTTGGCAATTTACTATTTTTAGCAGTTTTTTGGGTCCTGAACTTCTGGGGCCATTTTGAGGGACTAAACGAATATTTTTTCATGATCAGACAGCACAATGATAGCCAAGGGATTTCATTGAGCCCCCAAAATGAATCTCCTCGTCGATACCTTTCCAACGAGCTATTGTGTGCCCCAAATGGAGATCGTATTCCAAAGTTACGCCCTTGAGAAGTTGATACACCAAACTACCCAAAATAGGGTCCACAAAACTGTTGGTTTTTTATCTTCCAGGGTTAGGGTTTTTTATTTTATTTTTTTTAAAAAGGCCTTTGGAGCCTCATTGTAATTATCATCTTCTTGCGAATGAGTGTAGCCATCACATCTCTTCTCATAGATAAGTTGTCACCATTCTAATGAGTCTTTCACTCTGTATTTCTACAGTTTTGTACATTTCGATAATTAATAGAAATTGTGTATTATTATATGTCTTTGTTTATGGTTATATCTCTGATAAATATCTATTATATTATTGGATATCTGATATATCTATGTACATTTTTTTATTATATCTCCACCCTTATTTTGTGTTGAAAATAATCTAGATCAGTGGTGTCAGAGAAAGATGCCCTTGATCATTTTTCAGTGCATGTCCTTGATGAGGTTTGATTATATCAAGTTGGGTCTCAATATTGTATCTCTTGAGGACAATCGCTCTTGCATGCCAAAGAAACCCTCCATGGCGGAAGAAAAGAAAAATGACAGAGCATAAGATTCTATTAATCTATTGCTTGAGAAAGCTCTCACGCGACATAGGGACGAAATGATGGAGAATTTTTCCCACATCCTTCAACACCTTTCGATAACAACAGGCACATCTTCATCAAGCAACCACTTTGGAGGCACCTTGTCTTACAACGTACAAGTTAATTTTTATATTATCGTATTTCAAGGACAGATAGATGCGGATTCTCTAGAAAAATGGTTAAATATGCCAGAAGTTTATTTCTCCATTCACGGTTTCTCAAACAAGGAAAATATCACCTTCACACTCCTTAAGGCTCTCCCCCATGTCAAACATTTGTGGGAAACTTACTAGGAGAAAAGTTCCACAGAGGAGTCTACAATATATGGGGTCGATCCCACTTGGTATTTTTTGTGGATGCGGTCAAGGAATAATATTACCCTATTGGTAACTATGACGACCAATACATGATATGGACCACGTTGCGGCAAGAGATGGGCCAAATAGTGCCAGAGTTCACAAATAATTTACATACCTTGCACACCAAGCTAGGTATCAAAGACTCTGAGTGACATCTGGTTCTGAAATACCTCGGGGATCTACATAGGTACATCCAAACCAAAATGGATTTCTTGTACATCTCATCAATGGGATCTTCCTATCAATATGTTGTTAAAATCGAGCAGAAATTTAGGCACCAGAACGAATGAGAGTTTGGGTCTGCAAATATGCAACAAACAAAGTATGATAGAGATGGCCCTAACAAACAGCCTCCCAAAAACCTATCCAAGCCACAGGAGAAGAAGGGTAAAAGAAAGAGGAAGAAGGACACTGGAAAGTGGTGCAATTTCCACAAAATCCCCTAGCACAACACTAATGAATGTCACTCAAAACAATCATTGGTGGTCGCGATCAAAGAAAAGGATTTGAACCCTGATTCAAAATCTGATTCAAAAAATAATGGAAGAAGACATATCATCGATGCAGACCCCACTGCTATTGTTGATACCGCAACAATTCAACCAGAAGAACCAAAATATCCTGAAGAGGGGGGTCGCCTTTTTCATTCACAGATGTGGGTGAAGGGTACCCTGTTGCATTTTATTATTGATAGTGGAAGCCAGAAGAACCTCATCTCAGCAGAGGTCGTCAATAACTTGGGATTTTAAACCACACCACACCCGAAACCATACAACATTGGGTGGCTTCGCCATGGACATGATCTTTGTGTCAGCCAACAGTGTCGATTTTCATACGTCATCCAGCCCTTCAAGGATGAGGTATTATGTGATGTTTCCATGTTGGATGTCTGTGATTTTCTTTTGGGCTAGCCATATATCTGAAAGTGTCATTCTATTTATGGGTCTTGACCCCGTAGTTTCATTGTTACTCTGGGGAGTCATCTCTACAGGATACTAGAGGTAGTTCCAACTACTATCCCACCTAAACAGTGCTGCAAGGTAGTATCTCATACTACAAAATTCAGCTTCTTCACAATTTTTTCAAAAGGTGAATAGAAGGACATTGCAGTCACTGTAGCCTCAGTCCAAGCACCTTCTATCTAGCAGAATCGAGTTGAAAATATTCAGCAAAGAAAAAATATTCCTTCTGCACATAGTCATCTCATTAGGTTCTCGACAACCTCCCACAAACCAAGCAGCGCAACTTCTCCAACAAAGAAAGCAACTCACCAAGATTCAGATTCAGCAAATGCTTCCCCCTCTCCCTCGGGAGCTCAATGCAATGGATACCATTTCTTCCTAAGGAGGGAGGATTGATCCAGGTGGATATCGATGGCCACCCACCTATCCCAACTGGCTCAAAAAAGTTTGTTGGAAATTTACTATTTTTAGCAGTTTTTTGGGTCCTGAACTTTCAAGGCCATTTTGAGAGCCTAAATGAATATTTTTCATGATCAGGAACCTCAATTATAAGTGTAGGCTCTGATTGAGCCCCCAAAATGAAGATCCTTGTCAATATCTTTCCAATAATCTATCGTGCACCCCAAACGGAGATCGTATGCCAAAGTTATGCCCCGGGGAAGTTGATACACCAAACTATCCAAAACGGAGTCCACAAAACTATTGGATTTTCATCTTCCAGGGTTAGGGTTTTAAATTTTCTTTATTTTAAAAAGTACTTTGGAGCCTCATTTTAATGATCATCTTCTTGCAAATGAGCTTAGTTGTCACATCTCTTCTCAAAGATAAGTTTCCACCATTCTAGCAAGTCTTTCACTCTGTATTTCTACAGTTTTGTACATTTTGCTCATTAATAGAAATTGTGTATTACTGTATCTCTTTGTTTATGATTACATCTCTAATAAATCTATGTTATATTATTGGATATATGATATATCTCTGTACATTTCCGTATTATATCTCCACTCTCATTTCGTGCCGAAAATAATTCGGATCAATTTTGGCCTAATTATCCTGTCAATAAATTGGGTCAACCCTTGTTAGAACATATTCAAAATATGCATTCATTCATTGATACCCTAATACCTAAATACCTTATTCTAATGAGACCAAAATGATCAAGTTTCCACATTGACCAATGCAATCATGCTTCCCCAATTTAAAAACACCTTAGCATGGTTTCCAACTAAATGAATAGGGTCAAGTGACATAATCACACATGTTAAGCCACGATAGGAAAGATAGATCACAATCACACCTCCTATATTATCCAAAAACAACCCCCAAAATGGGTTAAATGTCTTTGGATAAAAAGAATACACTTGGGTCTATAATCCAAATCCAATGTTGGGCACTCCTCTAAAGAAGGTTTTTTAACCTTGTGAAAGAAATTTTAAAACCACATGGCACCTCAAGATAAAGTCCTCTTAAGGAGGCTGGCTCTCCTACAAGTGAGCGAAAAATTTCTTGTGAAATATGCCAAAGGCTCCACAATAACCCTCCAATGGTGAAACATGCCTCCAAATATGTGAAAATCCTTGAACAATGTGTAATGACACCCAAATAAACCTCAATGGAAAGATATTCCTTAAAATACATAGAAGTACCTGCAAATATGTATAATATGTGGAGATTCCCCATTTGTCATATGAATGAGGTTTCAGGTGAATTCACACACTCAACTATGATAGCAATCTACTACCTTAATCAATAATGAATGATGTTTAGGCTAATATCAAACCCTAATCTACACTCCAAAAATTTTCTCATGACTTGGAATTATCATTGATCTCGGAAGAGTTAACACCCCATCTGTTTTTGTTGTTGAGAAAAGAATGCCTCTAAAACTGAAAAAATAACCATGAATTTTCAAGTGGTAACAATTATTATGCACATCATGGTTGGTTCGTGATACTATACTCCCTGAGGTTCTCACCTACTAATATTGTATACACTGGTGTGCCAAAAATAATGATGGATTTAAGTCTTCCAAGTAGGTAATTAGAATGATATTGACATTAATTGATAATCCTTTAATAAAGTGTTTCCTTTTTGTTCTTATAATATTTATTGAGATGAGATGAATGGACGGATTCTTCTACTAAGATTTATTGTCTTACGTTAAATGTATCCATTGATGAAATACATAGTAAAATAACTAAAAATGGAGACATAAGTGATGGAGATGCACTTAACATTCGATTCTTGTGGGGAATAAGAATAGAATACAAATGCGATGAAGATTTTTTTCACAAGTACTCAAGGTAATTATATTTATTTTCCAATGTGTTTTATTATGCGATCATCGTGTCAAATTTGTGCATTTTCCCCTTTGAAAATGACCTGCACCAAGGGCTTGGAATAGTGTTTCCTACAGTCTTAACTTTGACCCTGACAACATTGATGATTCATGGTCGTAGTATCTTGACAACATTGAATATTTGATGATTTTGTTGAGCTACTCCAACTATGCATCATCAACATTGTCAACGTCAAAGTCGAGATTGCAGTTACCACTACTCCACATCATTGGCAATATTTTTCAAAGGGTAGATTTGAATATTTGTGGGAATGGGGTCACATAGAAAAATGCCTACTACATGTTGATATATCAACATTTAGGATGTCATTTCAATTTCCTACATGTTGATAGATCGATGTGTAGGACATCGTTTCAATTCTGAGATGTCCATTTATCGACGTCACTAAATATTGTTTTTATTTTTTTAGCATCAACTTCATGCCCAATTCAAACATTATGAAGTTTCATATTTTGGTCATTTTAATGGCATTGTGGGACATCATTATATTAACATTTGTAGAGAGATGAAAATCCCAAACCTATTAGCATATCAACATGCAGGAATGTAGGTAAACTAACGTTCTTAATAGGATGTTGATTTATCAATGTTTGAAAATGACATAAAACCTATCATAAATCAAAATGGGATGATTTTATTGAAATGATTAATTTTGACATGTAAATGTCAAGACAACGTCAAACAAATTTCATATTTTGACTTTGAATGTAGTAGTATTCTCAGTGCATTATGGAATTCATTACCAGAGAAGTTGGATACCAAATTAAAGAGATATCAAACCTTACATCCCTAGATGGATGGGCGGATGGAAGTGGTGAAAAGGACTTTGGTTCATTTTTTGAAAGGTTACAATAAAAAAACATTCAACAACCTAGGATGAGAATTTGATTTATACTCAACACTCCTATAACCATGTTGTTCATACTTCTACCACTAAGTCCCCCTTTGAAATTTTCTTTTTGTATTTGACACCTTCATCTTTAGATATTATATAATAACCTAAAAGAAGGGAGTCATCAAGATAAAGTTATTCACTAAAGGAAAATAATTCAATTGAAAGGATTAGACATGTATACCTGCATGTTTAGGAGAGACTAAAGAAATCTTAGGTGAAATACAAATCCAAGAATGATAAGCATGGGATTGAAAATACTTTCAAATGGGAGACCAAGTTTTGTTGCAACTAAATAAAAAAAAGGTTGCAAGGGCCTGAAATAAACTCAAGTCCCTGAGATATGGACCCTTAAAGTATAGGACTAGGGAAAAAATAATGCTTATAGACTCAATGTACCTCCTTACATGCAAATTTGCTTGGTAATAATTGTATATAACTTGAAATTATTTGAGCAATCCATGCTTGATGAGGATGAAGAGGGCCAAGCTCTACCTTCCATAGAAGATTTAGCACTTGATATGCAATCATAACAATCATAAATACGATTCTACAAAATAATATTAGGATGCCTTAAAGGGTTCAACAAAAACGTGGACAAGTGGGATTAAAAGGTCAATTATCAGTCAAGGAAAAATGGCAGTACTCTAAGGTAAAATTAAGGAATCGCTCCCTGAACTTCTTTATAGTTAAATATTTTGGGGACCAAAAGCCTCCCAAAATGGGGAAGAATTTCAAAAAATGGATCATTACATTGGTTTCATTCTAGAATTATTTTATAGAGTGGGAGAATTAGATTCATGAACTTGTAGTGGTCATTTTGGAACAAAACCTAAAATTTTCAATTTTAGGCCTTGAACTTCCAAAGCCCATTTTAGGCATTTCTAATAATTTTTAGGGTCTAAATGGATGAACAACAAATGAATATAATTTTTTTCATCTTTACACCTTGTCGAGAGATTTCTAATGGTATATCACATTAAAGAAATGAAGTTAATATGAAAAAGTTACACTCTCGGCAAGTGGTTAGTTACTCTATCCACTTCAATGCCATGTGGAAGTCATGTCCACATATCACATGTCAAGCTAGTAAGGAATGTATTTACAATGATATGTATAAGAATTAAGAGAATCAAGAACCCTAACCTTAGTGTCCAAAAAAGGGTAGTAAAAGCCTAGCTAAAAAAGGGGGAAAGGATTCAACTCTTATTCTACCGATTTTGTGTTTTATATCATAACAACTACCAAGAGGAGTAGATATTTATATAATAGAGGAGAAAGAAAAATATGTAGGGTATTGTAGAGAAAAATAGCATCTCATGGCTCCAAAGTGGGCTTAGTGATCTTTCTATTTTCATTGTACACTCTTAAGAAGAAAGACATAGTCCTTCATGTTGCTAGATTTTTTTATCCGCACTATGTTTCTCCAAGTTAAATATTGTGTTCATGGCATTCCATTATGTGTCTTTGCTATTGTATTTTTGTTCTTATTTTATCTTAATTTAAGAATTCATGTGGTATGTTTTATTTTCTATAAATACTAAATATAAGAAAAATATTATGCAATTAAGCATAGGATCAATGTGTTAAGATTAACTTTTATATATGTTCTACTAAGCCAACTAGTGGAATATCAAAGAGGTTTAAAAATAACTATTTCATGTGCAATATCCATCAATGGAGGTTTATTTGGAATGTCCTCTCTCACAATATATGAAACTCAATTGAACAATTTTGTCACATATTTTGGCATTTATTTTATTCGATGTGTTTTTCTCTCATTTGTCACAATGTTTTTCTAACATTTTCGTAGAAACAATTGCATAACACTATTCAGTCTCTTTCATGGTAGTGAAAAAATATTTTGTGTTCATGAGTGACACTTTCCTTGGGTCTTCATCCTTCATGGGTGGAAACGAGAACTTTCTATGGTCTTTCATGATGGTATATTTGTTCTTCTTTCCATCATGTATTGTTCAATGATCAAACTACCATGGTCTCCCTAATAACCATTGGCATGCATCCAGAAGGATCATATCACACAAAATCTCATCTCTATACTTACCAATGTGAAAAGACACCACACACTAGTAAATGATAGTCATGTCATATCCTTTCTAAATCCAAAAAAACTTACATGTTGGGGATGCTTCTATCGCACCAATGATAGTTTATCTACCATCTTAATTTCCATCACGTTGTTTGTATTGTTATAACCCTATACTTCATAGTATCACCTGGTGATTGAAATTTCTTCCTCTAATCATATTTCATTGTAAATAATATTTATTCTGCAAATGATTTCCAAAAATGAAAAAGAAAAATGAAAAATAAAAGAAAAGGATAAAAATAAAAATAAAAATGAAAAGAGAGTATAAAAAATAATAAAAGACAAAATATAAAAATATAAATATAAAACCCCATCAAAAATAAATTTACTTTGAATCATACTATATAATCATGATCAAACTTGTTGAATTTATGTTGATAGGTTAGAGAATAAGTTTGGTCAAACAACTTAATCTTGGCCAAATTAGATAGGTTAGAGAATAAGTTTGGTCAAACAGTTTAATCTTGGCCAAATTAGTTAGGTTAGAGTAATAATTAATCCAACAGTCTAAGTTGGATTAATATGTTAGATGCCTAGGTTAGTGATTTTGATTTCAAGAAAAAATTGAAAGGGGATTGTCAAAACATCCCTTGTTTGAATAAATTTGATTATTTCTAGCTTAGGAAATAAGACCTTGGTGTAAAAGTGGAAAAAGGTAAGCTTAGCACTACCCATGGCATAATTTTATCCTAAGTTTCTATAATATAAAACATTTTTTCGTATAGTGACTAATTTCCACACAAGTTGTTAGCGATGACATCCATCATTTCCCAGATCGATGGTCCTCAATGTATTTCGGACCCCCGGACCTTTCTTCCTTTAACCGTGGGGGGGAGGGGTCTGACAAGTGGTTTCCATCGCGTCGGTCCCACCTAACGTGGCATTTTCACAGCATTTCAGACCCCCCCCCCTTCCAAAATCCGCTTACCACCTACCCCCCCCACTCTAAAATCCCACCAAACAACTACCCAAAACCACTCACCTCACTCTACCACCGTACCCCACTTCCACCTGTCATATGTCCCATCCCACATACCTGTTACCCAATCAATTCGCTCCATGTGACCATTAACCGCCCTGTCATCACCTTGCACTATAACAGACACCTACATCACTCTGTAAAACCATGTTTCATCACCATATATTTCCATTTTCCGATGCAGATACTGTGGACATCGCGCCAAAATAGACTGTCAAGACAACTTCCACGACTACTCGCCGTCAACAAGCACAATTTATCTGGGTAATCACAGTTCCACCATACATTTACTTTAAGCTCCGATTAATCATGGCCCCCAAGGCCAAATCTATGGATGCATCCAAGAACCTGATCCTTCCCCCTCCTGTTGACCTTGACCATATACCTCTGATGGATAAAGATTATAAAATCATAGAGCCGAGGTGTGAATTTGACTTCTTCGAATTGAACTCTTGGCTAAAAGATATCTTCCTGGATTAGAGTGATGAAATTGGACTCTGGGAGTCCATTTTTCCTCTGTATATGTTCCCTCAGACCCACCATTTCCATGAATTCACCCTCAAATGCCAAGCTTATTATTTACCCCGCCAAAGGGCCATTGTTTCCTCCTCTGGTGAAACCCTGTTCACAATTACCCCTGAATCCATTGACCAGATGCTCCAAATCCCAAGAAGTGACTCTGCAATCTTGTTTTCAATTGAAGCCTTGTATGACCTATACCAGAATCTCACCTTCCCCCAAAGAGCCCATATTTTTGATATTTTTTTGCCAGAAGATGCCCAATTGCCCAAGAAAAATCCCCCTTATTCATCCTCCATCTTCACTATCAAGGACAACCAATTCATTTCCATTCTTTTCTACCTGTTAGGTTATTTCTCAAATGAATGGGTAGATGAACCTATTTTGGGTTTTCTATCTATCTTTTTTACAGAAGAAAGAGCCACAATTAAATTTAATTGTAGTCAGTTTCTAGCTAATAAACATTCATGATCATCTTTTTAGGCTTCCAACAGAGGGAATGTTCAGATATTCCTCAGTCCTTGTTTATATGTTCTTATTTTTTCATTCAGACAGGTTTCCATGTGCATTTCAGAAATTGAACCAGGAAGGAAACCCACAGTCAATGACCTCATGGACCTCATTGGTGAGGAAAAATTCAACAGAATACAATTTCAAGGACTTCATAGACCAGGTCTATCACCCAATGGTTTGCATGCTAAATAAGAGTACAGAGCCAAGGATCAATGAAGAAATTCATAGAATCCTTCACCTTTCTAATTTAGCCAAGACAAGGGATTGGTATTTATACCAAAACCACACAGAGATAAGAGTGTATGGGTGTGAGATGCCACCTTACAAATTGTCAAAATACCTCCCTGTGAGTTTTTTTTCACTAGAATACATAATGAATATGGTGAACTCAGATGACATCCACTTCATTACAACAAAGAAGAAACAACATCTCAGAATCAAGACCCAGATTGGACCTTTCATATGCAACAATAGATCAACAAGAGAAGAAGCAGATAACCTCTTGAAACATATGAGGTTTACTCAGAGTTCCACATGGTCTTATGACCCATTTGGTGTCATCTCATAGCTCAGAGTCAAATAGAGGAGTACTCCTTATGCTCACACATAGAAGCCAAAAGTGGAGAAGTATATGAACCAGATAGAATGGCAAGAAAACACATTGCTAGAAACAGAGGAACAACCTGCCCCTATCATTGCTTCACATACCAACACAACTCAAAAGAAAAAAGAGAAGAGAGCAAGAAGGGAGGTTTCTCCTTTAGTCATGCAGGTATCATCCGAGGACTTCCAAGTTTATAGAAAGAGGGCCAAGACCAAACATGCACCAGACTTTGTCAATGAAGGAGAAATGCATTCCACCATAGTCATGGAAGGACCACACTCTTCATATTTTTCAGACAGTCAATTCATAGTGTCTAGATCATCATCTCAAAAATAAACAGACACTACTCTTTCAACTAAATAAACTCATGAGCAAACAGAGTCAAATATTTTTGACAAGTACGAACAAATCAAACAGAGAAATGAGCTCCTCAACAACAACACATATGCTAAGTTCTGGAAGCAGACCTCCACTGCTCAACACATGATAATGTCATCATTTGACATAGAGAAAGGAAGAATGAAAATGGCATTCTTGCAAGCACATTTTCCTCATCCTAAAACAGCTGCAGACTATAAGAAGACTTCCTTTGAGTTTGATGTAAGGAGGTCCATCTAGTGGACTAGATGGATATGCATAGGCAAACAAAAGATATGATATTCTCTACCTTGACCAACACCTCAATGACTGCTTCAAAGTTGCAAGTGTCCCTGAACAACATTCAGTCCCAATTGAAGCTGGAAAAAAATCTCTTCTCTATCCAAAGACAACAAAATCAAATCATTAGAAGAATTGGTGTTGAAGATTGGGTATGACCCAACAAATGTCAAGGCAACAGAAGAGTTATTGAAGAAGAAGAATGTTGATATCGCATCTCTAAGAAAGCAGTTGAAGCTTCCATCTACATAAGATTCGCAATCCAAAGAAGTGGTTGAGACTGAAGGCCACAAAGAATAAATGTTGAAGCTTATCATGGAACAGAATGCACATATAAGAGAAATGGAATCAAAAATGGATAAACTGATAAAGGAGAAGGAATAAAATGTGCATATTGTCATGGTCCATTGGAGGTAGTCCCTCTGGTAGGAATTAAAACAACAGAAGCATCCACATCAACAAAAATTCCATCAGCAATCCTAGTAAAAGTTTTTGATGCATCTGAGAAACATGTAAAGTCCATGGAAGACATGTCCATTCAAGGGGAAGAGATCAGAAAATTGCAAGAAGTGGTAAAGAATTTGCAAGAGATGAAGTCAATGTTCCAAGCCAATCACTAGGAAGAGATGCATAAGTCTCAAAGGCTTAGTCAACAACTACAACAACTATAGAAAGATATTTTCATGGAAAATACCTTAGCCCAAGCTAAGGAAAACATTTGGGTAGATATCAGCAAGTCAATGTCAGAAATTCGGCCATCCATACAGATCGTTTTTGAACATCATGAATTAGTACAAAATGTCAGGGAAGAAATTGAGATCATTAAAGAAGAGCTAGGAGAAAGACCCACAGAGGCCACTGAAATCATCATATTTATAAACTCTAAAAACAAATAGGAGTTAGAAGAACTAGAAATTGAAGACAAAACATAGACCATTATTGAGATCAAGAAGGTCCTCACCAAGAAAAGATTGATGTTGCAGCTAGAAGAAAAGGCTCAAGTGATGGACATAGGAGTGCAAATATTTTTCAGTAAGTTTGAAATGCTACATAAGAAAGGTTTTCCTGTATTATTAGTACTTAATGAAAAGCTTATCACTCTATCAAATTACAAACATAAAATCAGTGCAATGGCAAAGGACAGTTTCAAGTTTGCAGGGATACAAGGAAGCATTATTGGTAAATCTTTCCTAGAGACATTACAGTTGGACTTAAGTATTCAGCATGAGATAAAACATATCTTCATCACTAAGCCTACTTTTGCCAACTATACTGAAATGGATGAGATATACAAAAAGTTACTCAAGATTTCCATCCCAGGTAAAAAGAGATGGGAAGATCTATGTGCTTTACTTGAGTAAAGACAATTTTTGTATTCGAGTCAGCATGGAGCAGCCAGCCAAAGTCAAAGAGATGAGTCACCAACCACTTCCACCAAATCAACACAAAGGATCCGAGAAAATCAACAAATCCCTATATTTTGTATCTTAGAGATCTAATTAGTTAGATATTTCCTCCATAATATCCTAGTCATTTATGACAGGATCTAATGTAAATAGTTTTAAAAATACTTTTCCCTTCAAAGTATTGAGAGTTGATTTTTGCACCCAGGAGTTATTGTGTAATTCTTCAAAGGATTGACCAATAATAAAAAAGGATTATTCACAGGATTCTTGTGTCATATTGTTGGTGATGTCTTTCTCTATTTGTCAAATGTTTTCTTATTCTCTGTAATCATTTCATGTATTTCCAATTCTAATCATAAAAATAAAGTCAACATAACAAAAATTATCTTGTATACTTTGTCTCTGGTTTTTTAATGATCTATATGTTTTCATCTGAAACTGAGTGAAGGAATTATTAATTGCTCCTCTTCTTAGTGGACTTTCCCCTCTTGTTCTCTCTTATTCATCTCATTTAATCTGAATAGATCCAACAATTTTACTACCCTGCCCTATGAAGAAAACCTTATAAAATTTGAATTTGACCCTTATCTTTAAATACAGACCCCTTAGCCCAATGGAAAATTAAGCATTCTTTCAACCAATTATTACAAACAAACAAACAAAATTCAAACTGTCATAACTAGCCTAACATTTAAAACTCAAACAAATCTAAATCTGATAGAGAGATCCCTCTCTCAAGCTAGCAGGGCTAGATCCCAACTTCCAAAGTGGTTTGGTAGTTACCTCTGTCAATTTGTTCTACAACCTCTTAAAATTACAGAGAGATAACATAGTGGATACCATACTAGGGAACTGGAAAAAAATTTCAACTTTATGAATTGTCTCCCCTAAGTAAGAAAACTTTATTTCTGAAAAATCAAAGATCTAAATTTCAAGAGATAAATGTTCAGAGGTTGTAAAAATTTGTAAATAATTAATTAGGTTTTTAAGGTTTAAGTTCTGCCTCCAAAAATAATTCATACCAGATCTCACCCTGATCCAAAACCTGTAAAAGTAGTAGATAATCCTGAAAATTTGATTAGAAAAATAAGTACAACAAAAATTCAAGGGAGTAGTAGTCCTCCTCCTAGGGCCACCTCTCTTCCAGAGAAGTTTGCCACAATCTAAGACATCCATTTTAATCTACCTTTTGAGCATAGCCTTTTCAGAACCAAATATGATAGCTTTGTGGATGAAATAGTTCTAGATCAAGCTATCCTCCAAACTCGTACCCCTGAAAGACACTCTCCTGGAGTAGATCTATTGGAATATTGGTTGTTGTCATTGATGTCAACCCTAGTCATGGGTTTTGGACCACAAGATTGATGAAGGTATTTGAACATGAAGGACAACGCACATGCATATAAAACACCCATGGATGGATAATATACATCATGTTGTTTTCGTTGGTATGTGGCACGTCACGTGGATCCTCATGGTTGAGGAGAAATGAATTTTTGAAGATGACAAAGTGAATTGAAGAAGGAAGTACATGTAGGCCCTGAAGATAATTAAAGAAAAGAATTACAAAATA